>CM050404.1:14470855-15063186 GCA_027580255.1 Therioaphis trifolii | reverse complement strand
AAATCTTCAGAATTACAGTACATTTCTGAATCAATATTATTACAGAAATATTAATTTTCTCCAAAACTGTAGTGGTTAAAGTTTTATTATATATTTACAGAATACCAACACGTCATTGAATCAGTGATAGTTATCACTCATCAGTAAATGGGCAATCGCTGTGCCAGTACCTATCTATCGAGAATTCAATTAATTCAAGAATAGTGAAGTCGCGTTGGTCAATAAGTTCATTTCTCAGTGTGAAAAGTATTTAAAATAATTTAGAATTTCGTAAAATTAATTGTTCTCTGAGGTCAAGTATGAATAAGGGGTGATTTACAGTGAAAATATGCTAAGAATTTGAAAAAAAACATTTTGTTATTTGTATTACAGGACCAAATTTAAATCAAAGTTCATAGTCATGAATCATTAAGCGAAGAAAATTCATAAAATCATATCTTAAAAATCGAATGTATAACGGAATAATCATCTGGAAATTTAGTACTTAGGATGATAAGTGTTAACAAACTAGGTGCAATTTACACATGCAACTTTTTACACTTGGTAAGAACTCGGGCGCAACTTATTTGTATGATTTAGTGCAGTGCTTCTCAATCTTAGCGTCGTGACCAAAATTTTACCCCGAAAACTCATATCGCGTGACTCACGTAGTTTTAGAGGACCAAAAAACTGTTTTGAAACTTGAAAGGACAAACATAATATATATATATATATATTTGATGTAGTTGTATGATGTACGATATAATTGTAATTTTATGATAAAAATAACGTCTAAATTATTATGAAAATGCCATCATGTGTTGTTTTTTTCCTAGACAGAGAACATTTTGTTTTTTCTCTGACCATAGGCTCTGAACGCAGCTGCTACGTCAATACTTGTACACCAACGCTCGTCGATAGACTGTCCCGTATTCGTTTATAGATTGCGCTCGCTTTACATGCCCACAACGACAGCCGTGGTATTGCTTTTCGCATTCGGTTGCGGCCGTGGTGTGATGAAAACGAACTGTGACGAGAAACAAAAAGCATAAAAGCCAGTGGTGTATGGAGATGAGGGAAATACGGCGTATACTCATTTCTTAGGATTTTTGTTCAAATGAACACTAGCTAAAAATATGAATTACGATATAATACATGGGTATCATAAGCGCCGACTACACGGGGACAATTGACCCCGTACTAAGATTTTAACGGGTGGTAAAATGTAAAAACAGCAATTCGCTGTTAACTTCGCAGTTAAAAGACTATCTTGGTTCAAAACGAATCAAAAAGACGAAAATATGACTTCTCTAAGACAATTTTGTCCTACTAGATGTATGTTACGATATACTTCTCTGTGCTAAGTTATGGATAATTACAATGAGTTATTGACATTTTTGTCTGATTTTTCAAAAATTGAACACAACGATGCAGGTTCTAAGGCAAATGGATTTTTTAAATAATTAAAAACTGCAGATACTTATATAATGCTTAAAATAGTGATAAGTATTTTTAAACACATGGAGACTACAAATACAGTATTTCAAAGTAAATCATTAGATTTTAAACTTTCCGTTCAAATTTTGAATACTTTAGAAGATACTATATCAAATTTGAGACATACGTTTCACATTTTATGGAAATCTACAAAGAAAGAATGGTCAGATTTAAAATTAGATGCATCAAAAGAATCTAGAAAACGAAAAATACCTCGAAAATATGAAGACGGGGTAAGTAAGTCCTTTGAATTTTCACCTGAAAGTAAATATAATCAAATATATAAAGAAATCATTGATCATATACTTTCTGGTTTACAACTAAAATTTAACTCTGAAATTGGATCATTTTTATGTAATGTGGAAATGTTTTTAATTGATCGAAAAATATCACCACAAATAATATGTACATTTTACAAGGATGATTTAAATATTGATAAACTAAAACTTCACGGAGATATGTTTCATGATATAATTAAAGACCAAGGATTAATGGTTTCATCATTCGCATATATACTAAATATTTTTAAAAATAAATCGTATTTAGTCATTCATTTAACAGAGCTCAAGAAATGTATGCAATTGATATTAACACTACCAGTCACTACATGTACTACTGAAAGATTATTCTCCATGTTGAGAAGGTTAAAAACTTATACCAGAAGTACCATGACGCAAACCAGATTAAATGATCTGGCACTTTTAAATTGTCATAACACAGTAGCAGAATCTTTAGAATCTTTAGCAAAATAGAAAATATATTCATAAATAAGTGCATGACAAGAAGAAATACTTTTAAATTGAAATAAATATCATTTTAGATTATAATTTTTTTTATCAATAAAATGTTAAGTACCTAATGCAATTAAGTTAAAAAAAAAAAAATATATATATATAAGTATAAGTATTTTATTTGCCCCCGTGCTAAAACATAAAAGTCGGCGCCTATGATGGGTATGCGGACGTATAGCCCCGTATAATAGAGTATTCTTTTAAAACTATTGAGTGAGATACCTACTCTATGATCATTTACATTGTATTTTAATGAATTTAAATTTTCAGTGGGTATTAGATGCATATAATCTTAATTGTCTAATACGAAAATTTTGTAAATATCGGTTCAATTGTATTTCAAAGTATTATTAAATTTTATTTTAGTTGACCGATTGGCACTAAACAAATAATTATTCGAATCTTAATTAATTACAATTGATATAGCTCAATAATTGAAACTAAAAATGTGTGTATACAAAAATATCTATTTTTTGCTTTAAGAAATAATCTATAAAAATGTTATATGATATTTTTACCAATGAATAATTTTAATTAATTTTATAAATCAAATAATATGCAATGCTTAATCATCTGTTTATCAATGAATTTTTGTGAAAAGTAAATTTTGATTAAAATTTAATAAGGTTTTTATTTTTTTTAAAAATGCCCTTTTACTAAAATAATGATTTTAGTTAAAATTACAATTTAAAAACTTGTATTAAGATAAATTCCAACAAACCATTTGTGCAATTTTTTAATACTGTTATTTGAACATATAAGTAAGATATTGTTAAATTTTTATGTTTTTAAAGCAAGAATTTATAATTTTATTAAATAAAACTTAAAAAAAAAAAGGAAAATATTTTTAAAAACTTATATGTTTTGGCCGGAAGTGGGAATAGTTTTTTTAAACTTTTTTAAAGTCTGTCTAAAAGTAATGTTAATATTTGATAAATATATCACATTTAAATCTCGTCTACACTAAACTGTATCGTTTTTCCTCAATATTTAAGTTTTTTTTCATTACGCTTGGAAAAATCATAGTGGATAGAGAAACATGTATTCACTAGATACAATATGTTAACACATGAAAAAAAAAAAGATAATTTTAAAACTATTGTTCGTTCTCCATTTTACTCAGAACCTAAAACGGAACGAGTACAATGTATCATTATTACGTGATATTAGATGTCTCAATTAAATTTTTTCGAGCAAATCGAGCTTTTGCGCTGTAGAGGCGAACGACACCTACCGTTCTTTTTGGCAATACGTTACTGAGAAGAACAGATGTTCAGACGTTCTACGCTTCTCCTCCACGATACCACACTCGCGTGCTGCACGGATAAACGATTGCCCGACGACCACGACTTCGGGACGTTATGAGGTCAGACGGATTGACTATGAGGAGGAGGAGGAGACTAGGATAGGGGCGGTAAAAGAGGAGAAGAGCAGAGTGTTCGTCGTTAATGTAATACAGTTTGATATGCAAAAAAAAAAAAACGGTCGGGTGGCGCGGGCGAACCGTGTAGCTTCAAATTGAACACGGTGGAAATGAACCGAGAAATCGGCAAATGAGTTTTGTCGCACAAACACATTTGACGTGAGCCGCTGTAGCCGTATATTATTACGCGGAGCTTTTGCTGCTGCTGCTGCTGCTGCCGCTGTTCCGACGGCGTTAAGTCCACCTCCTCCCTTCTTACCTACTCATCCCGGTTCTCCCACTCGCCGTCGCCGGTGCCAAAGGGTCTGTTCACGGGAAATACATCCGGAAGCGCAGGCGACGACGACGACGACGATGGCGGAAAACGTTTTATATTGCATCATTACGGAGCGCGCGCGTCTCGAAACCGGCTGGCTGGTTGCCTGTTCGTGACGAGCGGGCGACGAGAGCAAAACGAGCCAAAACCGACGGACGAAGGGAGGACCGAAAAATCATTTTGTTATTCATAATCGTAGAGATATATCATTTTTTTTTTCATTCAAATCACAATGGTAACATTTAACGAGGCTGGCAGATTATGGGGAAGAAAAACTTATGCTCGTGCACACGCACTTCAGAGTAGCTGCCGCGTGCCAGCCCGATCGATAACACACAATGAACCGATATTAAAGACCGTTTTGTTCCAACAAGTCGGTACAGATGCTATTGCGTCGACGGGGATGTTTGGAAGTGTCGGCTTACGAAGGGGAAAGATATGTATATATTATATAGAGATAGAAAAGAAAATACTCAATTTTTTTTCCAAGTCTTCAAATATACTTTTCACGTCTGGAAGTCGTAAGCTTTTCACCGCACAAAACGTCTAGTGAATTTTTTTTCTCTTTCAGAAACGTTCATTGTTATTGCGAAATCTCGCGCTCCACGGGGTATACTTTCGTAAAATATACATAATACGAGCATATACTGTGCCAGTTATGACGGTGAATAAACGACCAGTGAATATTATGCATTCGCTTGTGCACGGCGTGACCAATAAAAACGTTTGGTGTGGACGGTATTTCACATCGTTTAGACGCATAAATCTGAGGTAATATCGCATTGTTTTACGTCCACCACGTGTGTTGGGGTTTATGATTTCGTCACGTTTCCGGACGGCGTCAAACCATAATAAAAGTTTTCGCTATTAAAACGATTGCATCAGCTGCCGTGTCCGACGGCGGAAATTCGATAAAATTCTAGGCCGTCCTGGTTTTCCACTTTATTCTCGTGCGGCGGGAAAACGACCGACCGCCCGCTGAAAACAAAATGGCCTTTTGTGATAGGGGAAAAACGGACAAAGAGTAGAGGGGAAAAACCGTATACACGACGGGTCGAGCGAATAAAACGAATCATCAGCGGATAGTGGTGCGCGCCGGAGAAAATGCATCCTTGGGGACGATTTTCTCGGTCGGTCGGCCGGCCGGCCTAGGTCGTAACGAGCTAAAAACATAAACACGCCGACCGACTGCTATTGCGAGGGGTTATTGTCCGACTGGAGTGGAACGGAGAGGGGGGTTATGGTCGATGGACACGGCCGTAGAGTTTTCACACTCTCAAGACAGTGTTTGACAATGTCGTCGGAATATTCCGGTCACAAATCCCGCTTTGAAAGTTTACTGTAGGAGAAAAATAAATAATAATAAATAACAGCTGTTGCGGTCGTAGGTCGAAGAATATTCAACTGACACGCCGGGCGTATTCATCATCGGCGTGGGACTTGGAAACTTATCACAAACTACAGTATAACAATGCTATCATCAGAACACTATATAAATATGTATATATTTCAACGATTATTCCTTCCGTACTAACCATAGCTAGTCTAATAATACGCTTCAACGAGGTTTAATGCTATACTCTAATAAGGTACTACTATAATATGTATTGTACTTATGACATGGTATTTTTAACAGGATCGCTTAGGCTCCGTATTTAATTTCTGTTCTCTATGACAAACGTACTATTGACGTTAAAACATCTTCTGTGAATCTAAAATATTTTAATGTACACTCATTAATCTTTAAATACTTTTTTGACTTATTAAAGTTACAATCACTATAGGTTCTGAAATAATTTTTAAGTTTTTTCAATCGTCAGTAAATTAAATAAATTTGTAATTATTTGTAGTATTTTTACACAATAGTCATTATGTTTACAAAACACTTCCGACTGTCGGAATGGGTCAATCTAAAAACAGCTGGGGTTTAGCTAAAAACGATTACTTAGTTGTTGAGTTTACTTCATGAGTTTTTTTTTTTTTTAGTTTTTCCTCATTGCTTTTCTAAAAACTACTAGAAAATCAATATAGTTATTTTCATTAGATTTAATCTGCGTGCGAAATGTAATATTAGTGCCATATATTTCATCAGTCATTTTGGAACATTTCACTGTTAATAAAATATAAGAACATATACGTAGTTTAAATATGAATGGATTTATAATTAAATTAGAATTTTAAGTAGAATTAAACTAATATAACGTTACATTTAAAAAAATTGTACAGTAAATATGATAATTTTTAAAAAATGTACGAACAAATTAAAAATAATTTTCATAGGGTCTACACTCCCGGATAACTATGCCATTTTAAAAAAAAAAAAAAATTAATAGTTGTAAGATATAAAAGAAAACTAAAAATTACAAAATCACTTAAATAAAAAAATTAAAACATTTTTTTTTTTATAAAATTACAGCGTAGTTGCGAAGTAATTTAAACAAAAGTTAATTAAAAAAAAAAAAAATTAAATAAAATGTAAGTTATTGCATTATAAATTGGTCAAATAGATTAAAAATACCCTATATACATATTATATTGTCATCATACTTGTGTTGTATCTAAAAATTCCATAACTAAAGAGTAAAAAAAGGTAATTTCTCTTTTTTACAAAATTAATTATTTCCCAAATTGCCCAAACATTTCATGTAAAATGTACTCAAAATGTTGATTTTAAGTGTAACCTAGGCTATATCATTGAGTTTAGCAAATTTTATCAATGTGAATTTATTAATTGTTCATTTATCTTGATGAATATCAATGGTAAGTATTATATCTAGTAATTCACCATGTCTATAAAACTAGCAGATTATTTGAGTGACTTGGATTTAATATCATCCTCATTTACAAAGTGTGTCAAGAGAAATAAATAAAATATGCTATGTGTGTAAAAATGAAACCGATCAACTTTATCTCGTCATGCGTGTATAAACATTTTAAAGATAGTTCTATCGATTTGGCAAATTTATAATATTATGAGATTGAGAGCTACTTGAATTTTTTCGCTGAAATGTACATTAGAAATAAAATAAGAGTAAAGCGAGAAAAATAGACTATTTTTATTTTTAATATTCTTATACAGACACACACACACACACAAATATATATATATATATATTAATATAGTTTATACTGACATATCATTTTGGAAACGTGGTTATACTACGTAAAAAAAACATATACAAAATAAATATTAACTCAACTGTTGGGTGTCCGCAGGTAGATAAACTGTGGTTAGATTAAAATAACGTTTCTACTAAATATTAAATAAAACATAAATTACTTTAAAACTGCATTCAAGTAATATTCTGCAAACATATTAATCAACATTTATACGAAAAAAAAAAATGATATAATAATCTATGTAAATTTTTTTTTTAATCAATTCTAAAATAATGTCTGTTAGACACGTCACAATGATTATTTAAAAAAGTGTTGACTTGAGTGTAAAACACTTCATTTCGAAATGCATTAAATTTATTTCATATCTTTGGTATTTAGACTCAAGATCATTTTAAAATACACGATGTTCTTCTAAATCTTACTCAAATCACTACTACATGCAACAATTACACTGCACAAACAACTACATGCTAATCATGGAACCAATCAACTCATAATTGTTTACAGAAACGTTCAGTTTATGTGTTGAATAAATTATCCAAGATTTATACGACTAGTATTAAATTAATAGTAATTTTAACAAGATAGCATAATTTATTTTTGTTTTCGATAGTTTGTGAAGTATTATGTGACTACTTTAAATTCGAAATATGTTGAAAAAGATTTCGAATATCTTCAAGCTGGTTTTTAATGTACATATATTGTTGTATTATGCGTGTGTGTGGGGGGGAATAGTGAGGGAGTAACCGATCCGATTAAATCGTGTGGTGATGGTGGTTCTGTATAATAGCGTCACGCGACAATATCGCCCATTAAATGTCATATTATTATTATTATTGTATCACGCGTCTCCATAAAACTGCATACCAGACAAATTACGAATGATTATTATTATTTTTTTTTTTTGCAGGAATAAATCCAGGGCATAAATAACAATTTGCTTTCATTAAAATATTATACCCAATCGGTGTCATTTTTTACCTCTGTTTTTTTGTCTCAAACGTTGTGTGGTCGTATGTAATATTACAATTCTGAAGATTCAAAATCCTGTCGTTTGAAAAAAAATTCTATTAAAAACACTAATAGGTAATTCTGTACAATGGACACAAATTGAAAATTCAGTAAATATTTATTTTTATTTCGTTTATTTGCGTAGTTTACTTAATATTCAAAATTAATGTTATTTTTACTCGCGTCTTATATAAATATTATGGTGATATAGGTATACATCTCTAAATCTCGTTTCACATTTCAAAGTAGATGGTTGAATTATTCAAAAATGTAGGTTTGGTAATTTTGCTAGTGATATTTATTTAGGCTCAAAGGGTGGAAATAATTTATCCAGCTTTGATTTTTAAATTACACGTAATAATGAATAATAAAGTGAACTCGTACAAAACGAATTCGTATCGTTTTGTATCCGTGGTTATGTATTTGAATGTTGGAGAGACGTAATCATTTGTAATGCGGACTTAGATTGAACCGAAAGTTAATAATGGCCCGTCCAGACCATACTTTGGACCATGAAAAGCTATAATGGCGTAGTAAATTATTTATCGAAGTAAAGGATAGTAAAGGAGAGAAAGGGATATTTCATTACATTATTATTCTTCTCTGAGCGCCGTGTACAGATCAATAAAATCACTAAAACGAAAATTGAAAATTCAATTTCTAACCTCGACAAAATGTTATCCAATTTACCGATATCTCGAAAAAAAAAAAAAAACATGTTTAGACTATAATATTTTAACACATTTTCCTCGAATAGATCATTTAGAAAATATACGTGTATATTATTTATATATTTATATACTCACGTTTTCAGACACAAGATCCGTACCTATAGTATGTCGGCGCGGGCGCTTAGGAAAAATGAAAAATGAAATCAAGTCGTTTAAATTTAATTTAAGTTTTAAGTCTTTTATTTTCCTATGCTGCACGTGTTTTATCGTACATTACGCACACTTCGCGCACCACGCTGCAGGTCTGCTGATTTGCATGTTTATTTACTTTTCCTGATTCTGAAAACAGTATAACCTATTACAGCGGTGGTGGTGGCGGCCCCGGAGGTCCTAGATGGAGATCGGACTACCTGAGGGACGGAGAAAAATCTACGCGTATCGCCGCGGACAGGTGTAAATTAGAAATACGTGTTTGGGAGAGCTTCCATAGTACCTATATGCGCGGACTGGCGAATAGACGTTTTGATGGATTACGATGAGATTCCGATAGCTCTGAAGGTTGTTCCCGAGTAGGGGTCGGCAACGGGATGGTGGCAGTGGAGTCGGGACGGTCAGTTGGATTTAAACGGACGCACACATATGTGAAATATATACAGGGTGTAACAATCAATACGCAGGAGAATGTATGTATATAGTGTTCAGTGTATACGAATACACATGGGTGAGTGTTTGTGTTAGAACCGGCAGGGTTAAACCAAACGATCGTTACACACACACACACACACACACACACACACACACACACACACACACACACACACACACACACACACACACACACACACACACACACACACACACACACACTTACACATACGCGCCACGAACAGCCGCCACAATGCTCCCTTGCCTCCCCGCATACTCCCCTTCACTGTTTCTGTGCTATCATTTCTCTCTCTTAAATCGACGTTACACGCAGAAACAGCAACAGCCGTAGTAGCAGCATCGGTGGTGGCAACAGTGATGTATAATACAGCGTGCGTACGATTCATGGAGCGGCCACCCTACGCAGTGTGCGGTATACTCAATTTTTTCCCCGTTTGATACGGTTGAATTATGTTTCGTACGTGGTGTGCGCGATCGGGCCACAACCGGGTCTGGGCTAGGACGAGATGAAGTGTTCCGCAGTAGTAGAGGTCAATTTACACGTGGTTTGCAAATTTTATCATCGTGTGTGTGTTTGTGTGTGTGTGTGTGTGTGTGTGTGTGTGTGTGTGTGTGTGTGTGTGTGTGTGTGTGTGTGTGTGTGTGTGTGTGTGTGTGTGTGTGTGTGTGTGTGTGTGTGTGTGTGTGTGTGTGTATGTATGTGTGTGTGTGTGTGTGTGTGTGTGTGTGTGTGTGTGTGTGTGTGTGTGTGTAATAATACGAATAATATGTGTTTCATGTACATACGCAGCGTATACAATACGCATTATATCGTTTTTCCACGTGTACACTAAAAAACTATCGCCACGACGGACCTAACCTAACCATTAGCTATACAAACGTATGCGTTTTCTGGGTACTTCGTTTCCCTTTCAACTCGTCTGCGGCGGTATGGGTGGGATACGCACGCCGCTGTCGTTTTATTGTTATCGTGGCGACAGTGTCATGCAGTGTATAGCTATCGTGCAACAATCAGATGTGCGTATATAGGGTGTATTAGGACTATTTGACAAATGCAATACATTTTGTTGTATTCAATATTTATCAGTTGTTTTAATATTAGCCATATTACTGCGCTAAAAAATTAATATCTAAAACAATTTTTTAAATTTTAAAATCTAAACATTTTTAATTTTTTTTATAGCTTTATAAAAAAATCTAAATAGCCATTTTGTGAATATGTTTTAAGAAAAATATTGGTGTTTAAAATTCTAATTAAGTTTTATTCGTTAATTTTCTATAATTTTTCTTTATTTTACCATAATAATTGTCTATTAATAATTTCCAATTTAATATTTCATAGAAAAATAAATTGATATCTTTAATTTAATCTTAATTATTGAACATAACATTCTATTAAATACACCTTTTCAATAATGTTGAATAATTATAATAAATAAACGACGTAACATTAATACTATATTTACAGCCAATATTTTTTTTAAATCTGGTTTACTAAATGGCTAATTTGGTTTTAATTTTATTATGCAGAATAATATTTTTAATTTTCAAATTTGGGTTGCGGAAATAAAAAAAGAAAATTTCAATACTATTTATTACAGCGCAGCACTGCAGAATTAATAAAAAATAAAAAATAATAAAAAATAATAAATAAACTAAAGTTATTGCATTTGTCAGATTATCCGTGGCATACACTTTCCTGCTGGAACATTGTTCTCCGAAGTCTGCTAGTTTCGACACGGTGCACGTATCGCATCATCGTATACCAGATCGCGTGTACGATTATGACTAGTTTTTATTTCGCTTTTTTCGACCACGTTAAATAGGATGTTTTCTCAGATATCTTCGCGCACGAACTATGTTGGAAATAGTGACGTGTTTAGTCGGAAATGGATTGCAATAAGCAAAGCATCCGATTTGTTCCGTATGTATGAATCTAATTTAAAATGCACTCGGTGTATATAATTTATACTGTGCATACGTGTAAAAATCTATATGAATGAAACATGATAGTATGTATGATTGTTTATTTAAAAAAATTGAGAAATAAGTATCTGCATTTTTGGTACCTAATTAAAAATAATATTGATAATAAACTTATAAAAATAGTATGGATTTTTTATAAAGTTTAATAGTGTGTGCAATTTGATATTACGAAAATATAACACCCTTTTTAATTATTCGTTTTAAGTTATAAATACTGAGTTAAAAATAATTTTTAAATAATTTTTAATATGAAAATTCACTTACTATCACTCGTATTTGGGAGCCAAACAATATTTAAGTACGATATTGACGGAAAATAATATAGTGTATCGACTATATTTGAATGTGGATTAGACAACATCTAAGAAAACATAATTTAATAAAAAAAAAAAAAAATGTTTTGCAATATGAATTTGTATAAGCTTGATTGTAGGGCAAAAATATAAGAAAAACCCATATTTCTTAACTGTATAGTAAAATGTGTGTTTTGGAGTACATAAATTATCATACAAATATATAGTTTGGTATTAAATACGTTATTTTGTTCCAGGTGTATTCAATGTAGTCTTAATAATATTAAATAATATATTAAATTCATACATGAAAGCTTTAAATAATATTATATTCCTATACCGAAATCATAAAAAAAATGCATTTATTCACTCTAAATTATTTAAAAATTACTAAAACTAATTTTAAATGTCTAAGTTTAATAAATTATATCATATGTTTATGATGAAGGAATTTGTATCGTTTTATAAATCGAATAATTTATATTTGATGCCTGAAGCACTGGTATATTATTATCACGATCTGACTTTGAAAGAATTTAGGTTTACTCAAAAATGGGCACTTCCTTATGTTTCTTTACTGAATTTAGTAGTTTTGGTAAATGTATATATTATATTCATTTTTTAAAATTATAAACGAACGAGTAAAAATAACCTGTTTAAAACAATGTAGGTATTATATTTACTCATCACTGGACGAGGTTGCATAAACTTGTTACTCGCAGTATGGCTCCGAAAATAGTTTAAATAATATAAAAGCCATTTTATTCAACTGTGATGTATTTTATATTTTACTTATTGTGAAGTCAAGTGGCAAACTGGGTGACGAAAAGTCTGGTAAGTTTAAAAGTTTATTTATTATAAATAGTACATTTATTAAGTTAAACGGTGATGAACTTTTGAAATGTTTTTTCAAGTGAAATAATTTGCATTTCGATTGAAAAGAAAAGCGAATGCCCTATTCATGGTTCTATATTTTTTTCACACCAATTTTACGTTTTTTTTTCGTATGAAAATTATATAATATTATTATTTCGTTTGCAAATATATTTTTAATATTGGGTAGAATTATTGTATTTATTATGGTCATATCGATGTCATAATTTACTCGTGTCATTTAATACTCAATCATCCAATCCTACTCATTTTTAATTTAATATTAAAAATAATTTTACCAATATTTCATACTGGTTTTTTTATGTACCGAATATTTTTAATGTGAATTTATTTCTATCATAATATTATGATATTAATTTATACTAACGGCTGACGACCAATAACATTACCAATTCATCTCACCGTGAAATGCGCATACTATGCACTATTATGCGTCTATGTATATAGTTACTCCGACATAATATTATAATATTTGAAAGCTACACATATATTTGGTATGTAAGGTATGCTATTCAAGTAGATTTTCTTAAAGTATATTAGAGGTGAGCTGTTATTTTAAGTTTAAAAGTGATGATGAATCGCGTCAAAAAATATAAACCAGAATTTCATCTAGTTGATACTTTAGAGAGGTCATTATTTTCTTTCTCAGTAGTTTTTCCCAAGCGTTAATCAGGATTCTTTTTTACACGCGTTTAAATTTAAAATGTTGACGAAAATCATTAACCCTCCGTTAATACACTTGGTCTATTAGACCGAGTTGTAAATTAGATTATGTTTTTTCTTATGTTGACTATACTGTAAAGTGCTATCATCCTGAGTACCTTTGTGGTGGAGGATGTTGAAAAGGATTGTATCATTTAACGGTAAACACATGCAGTTATTTATTAATAGATCGGACCAATAGATAATATACAGTCCAGTAGACATGTGAAGTTCCTTACACCCTGCACTATTATCTTGTCCGAGGACCGAAGGAACAAAGACCGAACTTTCACCATCGTCATTATTTTACCAGTTTTTTTAAAAGAATCACAAGACTTAAAACTAAAACTTTAATTTTAATTATTAATATAATATAATTTTCTATTTTTAATTTTTTTCAAAAATAATAAAATAGAAATTTATTTTTTTAAATTTTTCACCAAAACCAAAAAAATCAATTAAAATATGAAAATTTGTAGTAAATCCATTGAGTCATATACTAAACTTTCGATTCTTTCGATTCGAGTGAAAATAAGTTTCGTGATAACAAAAAACCATACTGAGGTAATGATAATGAAGACCTCTTCACTATGCCGTGTATTCTAACAGTATTGGAAATGTCTCTCGCTGAGGGATTTGGTCGTATATTCGGCTCATATGAGATAATCATTCGAAAAATGTTTGTCCGGGATGGACCATTAGATTTGAAAGCTGTTGCCGCGTGCCGCATTCACGGGAAAACGTACTGCTGACACATTACGTCGGCGGTGGCGTGCAAAATCGAAGCCCGAGTTTTCGACGATCGACGTTTTTAACAACGTTTTCGGTCATCAGCAATAATTAAAGGTCAGCCGATCGCGCGCGCGCCTATTTCTCCGGGTGGTGTGACCAGAAAAGGCTTTCCAAATGCCGAGTTTGTTGGCCGCCCTTCCGGTCGCACGCTGTATAAAGGTGGCATTTCTTCTATCTCAACCCGTCTGGCAATTGTATTCAAAGGGTGCCTCGCGCGCGTGAACAACACACAAAACGCTCACTCCCTTCACGATCCCGTCGTCTTGCTCCACCAGATAAAGCTTACGTCTGGATACGAAGTATAGACGTATAGACCATAAAGAGGGGAATAGTTAGAAAGGGAAAGGAGTGAAAGAGAGAGAAAAAGAAAGAGACGTCAACGAAGCCAAGTGGCGATGGAGAACAGGGTGAATATTATATACACAAGGTGCTTTTAAGTTTGCGGTCTAAATTTGTTTTTTTCCTTCCCGGTCTTTACTCGGTCCACTCGTCTTTTCTTTATTTCGCCTGTATCTAAAATACGCGCGCACGGTTGTTCGGTCCTGAACAATATGTAGAATACCTGCAGCGCGCGCGCCTTTCTCTCAGAAAGGACCACGAACACAATAGGGTATTTTGTTTTGTGAAAAAAAAGTAAAAATAAAATTTATATTTAAGTAAAAAAAAAAATAGGTTGACACAGCTCTTTCAAACGCGTTTTGAATGGCTTTTTCTTTTTTTTTTTCATACGCAAATAGCCTTGTGGTTTTTCGCGTAAGCAGGGTAATTCTTGGGCGATTTGTTTTTCAATGGTTTCGTTCGTGAGTGCGCCCCTCAATTTTGAATGACATGGCCGCGTTTAACTTTTCAAACGATTAAAACTTCTTTCAAAAGAAAATAATAATAATAAAAAAAAAAAATCCAGGACGTCATCGGACATAAAAATGAGAGCAATGTGAGTATAAGTATGCCATAACGCAATAATTTTGCGTATTAAATTGCGACAAAAAATCATATTCCATTCGTAATAATAGAATATGTGAATTTTCAAGTACAGAGTGAAAACGAAGAGCGGAGTTTTTTTATACCCTCGCGAGACCTTGGTTACTGAGAGGTTTCGCTTTGACAATGGTATTATAAAATTATTTATTTTGTAATTACTAATGTTTTTGCCGATGAAAAATGTCTAAATCTTCTTATTCATTATTGTTTCAATATGTTTAGGTACTCATTTATAATGTTACTTATAGAACGTACTGTAATTTTGTGAACTATTTAATACGTGTGTACTAATACAGTTAATAAATAGTTATAGTATTTTATTTATTCGCAGTGATTAATTTATACAGTGGCGTTTCCTGGTTTGGAAAATCGGGCGTTAAAATTTTGATTAAACCATTTTTTTTTTTTTATTGTATTTTACGTAAATTCATTATTTTAACAACACAACAAAATACCATGTCAACTGTCAACTAAAGAGATAGTAGGTTCGTATAATCGAAATCAAATTACCAATAGTCGTTAAAACAAAAATAACGCCTTGCAGTGCTATGGCTACCCATGTATTGCGCCGCCCGTTCCACGCGACTCGTGACTTATCGCAATGTAGCTGATTCCCCAAATACATCAAAGCGTTGGAAAATATTTTAACGACTTAGAATTACTATTGATATTTCTATATGTAATAAAATGTAACATACGTCATAGTTATCATTTAAAATGTAATGTATCATTGTAAGTCCATGATCATATATTGCTTTATGATTGGGCGTAAGTGCACAACTTGCACACCCGGAGTAAACGCCACTGAATTTATAGGTTATTATATTTATAGGTAATTCTGTATTATTCTACATTATATATTGATCAATCTGACGTCACATCAAAATACTTGGACCAGTGACTATAATGGGCAACATTTGAGTTCATTGTTCTATGTTCTCTCTTTTATATATCACAGACTCGTAGCACCATATTCAATCTAATTCCGTATTCCGTATATTTTCTTTTTAGTTTGATTTCATAAACTTACAATTATTTTACGAATTTTCACCCGTTGTCAGATCAAATGCATTTTTATTGTGCTACCGTGATATTATGAAACTATAGTGTTTACGAACAAATAATATATTCATAGTACTCATAGTATGAGCTATACTACTAACATAACGAAACTGATTTAATATTGTATACATGAAAACGTAAGTTACATAATACTAAACGAAAGCCAATTACTATTAGGAACCGTAAAATACTCTGGACGAGTTCCTAACATGATTGTGTCTTTATAGCGCCATGTCCCGTCCGGTATCGATTTTAGTGTACGACGATTGATAAATGAAAATTAAAACTATCGCATGTGAATCATTAGGACGAATCAAACAGACTGTTTAAATTCACACTTTGAACGTATTAAAGTATATATATATATTATATATAAAACATATTGTCCGATCGTATCTGCTGTAGTAGTTAATAACGAAGCGGCGGACGTTACTTTATCTCGCACGGATAGTTATTTTTTCTAAAAGCTTTATATAATTATACTTGTTACTGCTTTCGCAAACACGATCGCTCGTTTTTGCGTCCAAGATGTTAAAACGTAATTTTATTAAGACTCCGTAAACTTTTTCTTATTTCCGTGATATCGGGCTCGAAATTAACTTCTCAGGACAATTTATCGCGAGCGCACGAGTGAAACGCTGTTTATTGCGTTCCTTGCTGACAGCTCTAAACAGTTTTTATATTCACTTACTTCAACATTTAATTAAAACACGATCATCGAACGCTTTAAGTGTTTCAGTATAAACTTATACATACATATATGTATATATTTATATATAATATGCGAACATGTGAAGTTGGTAGAACAATTATAATTAATTGATACGTTTTCGTTGCACTCAGAAAAATTAATTAATTTTTAACTACTTTCCAATAATATCAGGGAGAGTCGAGTATTAGGATCATCTCTTAAATTAGATCTCAGGTAATGATTAGAAATGGTCCAAACTTGGTATCTATCATATGTTAAAAATATATTTATAACATCTTTAGAATTATCACACATTCTTTTATCATTAATCACATGGAGTTTTAATCAACGTAATAAAATTCGTGTTGTTGGTTCATTTTTATAAGGTTAAAATATAGAAAATATTAATTAAAATCAAAATTGGCTTCTTACACGTTTTGCTCGCAATTATGATTAAATCTGGATTGTGTAACTTTGGAAAATTAAACTTTGTTTGTGTTAAAAATGTAATGAATTTTTTATGACATCTAAAAGTTGTTTATGTCGGACCATTTAATGATACCTTATTTGGACCCTATTTTGAAGTTATAATTTTGACATTTAAATTATGTTTTATAAACATTGTCCAAAACAGTGGCATATTTCAATATTATATTTTGATAGTTTTTATAAAAAGTTAAACATAATTTTGTTGTTTTTGTTTGTAATGTTCTGCCTGAGTAAAAATATCCATTTAGTTTGGACTTTTTTTTTCTGTTAACAGTTCTCATGTTACATTGTTTGATTAATTTTTGAAGTATAAAGTGATAGATGTTTTACACTGAGTTATGATAGGTTTTCATGCGCTTCTTTGTTAAAAATCATTTTATTATTAATTTTATCAAGTGGTCCAAATAAAGAGGTAGGTGGTCGATTTTAAAATATCATTTGCCTAAATTGTATCAAATTTTAAGTTTTATTTCAGTTGAAATATTTCTATTAAAATTAAAAATAACAGAATGTGTCATAATAATTAAAACAGAAATAAATAATTATTCAACTATACATGTTAAAAAACATTAGAAATCGTTCAAAATGCTGTTGAAGAGGCTGACAAAAATCGTTTGAACCTAGTCATACTTAATAAAAAAAGCCTGATAAGATAATGGCGTTGGAAGTTAGTAATTTGTATCATTGGTATTTGGAACAAATGATGATTCTGGGTGTAGACAACTTGAGATGTGGCATTTTTAAAATTGGTGAATATTAGAAAACTATTTTGTCAAAATGTAGTTGTGGAGATTAAGCTGAATGTTATTAGAAAGTGTGATGAGTATGAGAGGGGAAATTGGAATGATATCCATCATTTAATATATCATATAATATCAAATATACATCAAATACATAATGTATACGAAAATAATTTTTTGAAAAGAGCAACATTTTCAAACTGTCACTAATCGTGTCCAGAGAATGTTTCAACCTTATTTAATGACGCCAATGTACTTGGATGGTATAGAAAATAATCTTATTGTAGTTCACACCAGCTATAAACAACACACGTTTGACATTTCGGATGAATTTTATCACGTACAATTATTTCATAAAACGATTAAAATATTCATTTTTAATAAAATATTATAAGCGCGAGTACATTTTTTATGAAACGAGGTATGTTGTACGTGACAATATTAATTATAATAAAATAAATGTCTGAAATAACAAACAGTATGAACAATTTCTTGGAAATACGACATTCAAAAAATACTAAACAGATATTTCCTAATTTATTTTCAAGAAATTTTTCGTACTAGTAATTATTGTTTACGACAATTTAAATAAGGTTGAAATATTTTTTGGACACGATTAGTAACAATGTAAAATACTGCTCGTATCCTAAAACACTTTTCATTTGTGATATATCTTTTATGCTATTGATATTATTTATTTGTCTTCCAATTTCTACTCTCAGACTCCGCACATATTTCTACCTACTCTTCGCAACTGCAATTGACAAACTGGTTTTGTAATATCAAAACTAACTTTTTTTGGTGTGTATAAACGTCATTGGAAGGTAAAAAGTATAACAAAAAGAAATTTTTTTAAAATCTGATATCAAAAACAGCATTAGTATTAATAAAATAATTCTATATGAAAAATAATTATTAGTATAGTACGTGATCAAATTAGTCATAAATTGTTGAGTATATTAACAGTTGAAACAATTTCTTGGAAATATCTACTCTGTATATTTCAATGTTGTACTACGTTTCTCTCGGGTAAGTTTATTTGATTTTTACATATGTATTATTACTATTATTCAGCATGTGCTAATTTAAAAATTCTGTATTTAGCTAGAAAGCGGTCAAAGATTTTTGAAACTTTTGTTCATTTTATTTTGTTGAGTATTCTTGGTGTTAGGTGAACATTCAGAGTGTCTAACACCATTATTTTTGGATTTATGGCATACATAAGAAAAACAAAACACACCACTGTTAAATCAATATATTCTTCGTTTCACTCAGAATCAAAAATTAAAAAATTTACTTTTTGAAATAGTAACTTAGATGTAGGTAGGTATCTTTTCAATGCATTCTTATGAGTATTTCTCTGAAAAATTTGCAGAAAAACTACAAAATGTTTAAAACTGTTCAATATAGACTTTCCCCTTTCTATGCTGTACCGTAATAATTAGTGTCTTAATAATTTTTACTCATGCAAATACGTTTTATGATAAGTCACAGCTGTCATAACATGAAAGGAAATATTTTGTTAGTTAATGTGACGTTTTGAAAATGATTTTTAATTTTTTGTTTAAAAAACCATTTATGTCAATTCGTGAAAATTAATCTTATTGATATGATATGTTATGTTTATAATTCATAAAAATTAAAAATATAACTCTCAATAAAGTGTGATTGTTATTGCTATTTAAAAAAAAATATTAAAATACGTACGATAAATTTGACAAAATATGTTTAATTAGTTTAATATATGTTTGTAGAATCATTATTTTACCACGTCAAATACATAATTTAATACAGATAATTGATCATTTTACTATATTAATTTTCACATTTTACGTATAATTAAAAAAATGTATAATAATATATAAATACTTATTAGGTTTACTTCATTGAGTTATTGATAGCAATATTCTGTGTATAGTATATTTTTATATAGACATAAATAATCTGTAATAACAATGAAAAAAAATGTAGGGAACACATTAAATGTAATATAGTATAACGAAGTATGATATATTACACTACTTGCATCTCAACGAACCGTTATAATTGAAAACAAAAATACCATGGGATAATCCGAAAAATATAATAATTTAAACATAATAATTTAAAAAAAGGAGATTTAATTTTTTCTCGGTTGGTTTGTTTTATTTAAAATCAGTTTAAAAAGAATGTAGCAGGATAATTCCGTATTTATTTTAAGAATTTATGTGGTTCGTTTTTTAAAGTTTTGTCATTTATTTTTCCGATATTTTGTTCCTATCACTTAAAATATTTACTATAAATTGACCTTAAGTGAAACTCAGATAATTATTTATACATATTTATCTACTAGCTTTAAATTATATTAAACGAGTTTCCAAAAATAAATGAATAGTCTTTATGTGTCTAAAATCCAAAAGTTGTGACATAAAATACATCAGAAGTAAATTTATTTCAATACTTAAAATAATGTGTAGTGGGTGTGCTCTGTAAAAAGTATTTATTCTGATAATTAAAGACTGCTATCTAAATTTTGACGTGTGTGCCAGAAGTCTATGGATAAATAATGATAATTTAAACATTCATTTCAATTTAAATAATCACTTTTTACTCAGAGAAGAAATCAGACTAATCGAAACTTATATTCATATAAAAAAAAGACTAGTATTTTAGTTAAATTTTTGAATTATTTAACTACTTACTATCATTTATTTCTAGTGTGAAGCGAAGGAGCTGAAGGTTTTAAAATGATGTTTATTATTATTTTTATTCAAATTTTAAACTTAATGTCCATTGTAAACATATTAAAAACTTCAAAGGACATACTTCGCACTATGGAGCATTCTTCGTTTCTTGGAAAAGTAATGAGGTTGAGTGTATTATACTTTAAAGAAATTTTAGATAATTTCTTTAGTTAAACGATTCTGAGTAAAACTTTAGTATCAAAAAAAATATAATATTTTTATATTTAACAGTTTTTAGATTAATTATCGATATGCATTTTTTTTATAAAACCTATTTAAAGTTTTCTTGTATGGCAAATGAGACATTTTTCTTTGCCAAAAGATTCAAAACATATTGTTCTATATGCATACAAAGTTTCATACTGATTGGATGAACCAATTTTTTAAATTTTTTAAATATTTAAAGTTGAACATTGACATAAAACGGGTAATTTCATAAAAATTGTGTAATAGTTTACTTAAACTCTAATAAAAATAATCATGTGTCACGGTTATTGAATTTTTTTCTGTATTGTTACTTAAGTATATTAGTATACAACTTTTTGTCAAATATTAAAAATGTTATTAGAGATAAACTTAACAAAACAAGACAGTTTAAAAGATTACTTTATGAGTTATGACTAAATAACTAAAATCAATTAGTAAAAGAGTCCATAAAAAAGAAAAAAAAAATAATAAACATCGTTGTTAAAACCTAGAGATGTTTCGCTTCACTCAGAATATAAAACTGTTTATAAAATAATTATCTTCAATAGGTAATCAAAAACATATTTTACTCTTACAGTGCACTAATTTATGCATACATATTACAGATCATTTTCTCATGATTTACACATGATAGTTGAAATAATGAAATATAAAATTTATACATTGGACATTTTATTAAGAGAAACTATTCTTTAAAAAAAGAAATATATGAAATAGTAGCTTCTGGTTTTTCAGGTGATTTTCTCGTTATTCTTGCCAACGTCCTTTTTCTCTATTAATATTATTTGTTCTGTTCCGTCGCGCGTCGTCGTCGTCGTCACCGCGCGCGCTCAATTCAATTATAGGCACGAAAGCGTGTGAGTGACAGTGACGAAAAGAACACCGTATCGTGTACAATAACAATAATAATAATAATAATAATGATAATTATCTCCAAATATGCGGTCTACCACAAAAATATGCGGTCAACCAAAATGGACGTGATCTACCATAATAATATTAAGTTATAAGGTACAAAATAAGTATAATTTAAAGTATAAAAAAAAAATAATTTATTAAGGATCCACAAAGCATAATTTCATATCTAAGGAAAGCATCAAAAATATTATCTGTTTTATTTAATCCTCGCCACCAATACTCGGCTAAGTACCTATCTAAGAGGTCTTCATTAGTACCTACCACACATTTTTTTAACGATTTTGAGTCTAAGAAGCCTCCAAAGACTTTCAATTCTTTGTGTATTGGCACCAGTTTCCGGGTCCACGAAATTATTTGAATGATTAACTGTTTCATGTACATAGCCCATGAACTGTTGTACCAGGATTCCCAGCTATATATGTAGAACACATAACATTGATAGACCGCATACTATACTCATATTTATAGTTACGTAGCACACAAAACGGAGGTAGACCGCATATTGGGAGATAGCCGATAATTATAATATTAATAAATAGGTATACGTAAAATATATATAGTAACTACAGGTAGTAGAATATACACAGCCAGTGTGTACGTACAACTCGATAACGTTGGTATAATGAAAAGTACGCGTGGGCGAACACAAAGTTTAACCCGAACGACAAATTAATCTGAATAATGGATGCAAACGTTGAGGTGTGTGTGTGCGTGTGTGTGTGCGCGCGCGTCCGCGTTCAAGAACAGTTACGTTATATTATATACGTGAACACGTGAAGGCGGAAAAGAATGGGCTTAATTAAGGACTCACGTGGTGGCGGTATTTATTTACAGCGTGTCGTGCGTGACGGATGTCGCCACCATCTGTAATGAGTAGTGGTCGTCGCGACCTGGGCTCGAGTGTATACTGAAGGCTCGGGAGAGGGCAGATGAGAGATAGAATTTTCTACACCCTAAACGGTGTTCGAAATTTTGATGCGACGCGACACCTAACCCTCCCCGCCCATCGTCCACCCTATTTTTGCTCAGATCTCCCTAAACTGCCGCTACCGCAAAGTCACCACGCGCTGCCAGAGGTAGGCACGAAGCTAATGACAGGCTTTGGGCGGTCCGGCTGTCCAGAACACTTTCCGAGCCGTGCCACTGGCCACACTATGTGTTGTTGAAATAATCCACTCTCAAGTATTATGGAATGTCGTAATATTTCGACGGTAATTAGTTGAGCAATTTAAAGCTTCGTATCTACTTAAAAGTTAAAACTAAATTTGCTGTCTATGTACTATTTAAATCTTTTATACGTGACATAGATAAATGATTAATTCTACAAATTCGTTTTATCAATATACATTTCTATTATGGTTCTTTGTCTCTTAAACAATTTCAGACAAGCAATGGTTAAAAGTGTAAAGCATCTTGATCATAGTAAATTAAGTAACATTTGTAGTATCTTTGGCATTGGCGCATAAACAAAAAAAAATTCTGGTGGGGGAGGTGGGTCGTAAAAAAATATAAATGTACATAATGCAATTACAGAAAAACTTGATAAGAAATCTCTTCTCTTCTAATGCAATGTATGTTGGTTTTACTAAGTTCCTAACATCATATTATTATAGTAAGAATTATTTAAAATAATTACTCTTCAGACAAGATAATGGTGATGGTGCTATTTAATTTTAAAGGAACCATAAATCGTTTCTTTAGTTACTAGGTTACTTGAGTTTAAGAAAAGTTTCATTGTAAAAATAAACTGTTAAATATATTTTACCGTTTTTAGTTGGTAAAAGTTTTTGTTGGTTTTTTCTATTAAAATATTCTAAACATGTTTTATATCTGTATCAAAAGTTCTATAAAGTTTGACAGACTACATTTTTTCATGAACATTTTAAGTTAAAAATTGATGTAAAAACTAAAAACAGTCCATTCCGTAAAAATTGTATGAAAATTTAGTTAAAAATTTCTGGAAAAAATTCCTGAGTAATGGACATATTTCCAGTGTCATTAATTAAGTGTATAAGTAAGGTAATATTACATATTCAGAACTTTTCATCAAATATTCAAAATATAATTTTATAAGCAAGATACTTTCAAAGTTATATTTTTAGCTCAAAATGTGACACATGTTTGTGATACTCTAGCCGTGTATTATGCCATATGTCATTAATACATGGTAAAAATGTAAAGTTTCTAGCATCATTACTTTTTGAGTTATGTTTAAATAACTAAAATTGATTCAATGAAAATCTCGTTTACGGGAAATTTTTATGTTTTTTTTTTACAATTTGTCTGCAGTTTTTCCTCACGCTAGGAAAACATATTGATAATTGAGAAAAATGAACCCTTAAAATATCATCTACATGCGATTTTTGATCCATAGGCATATATATATATATATATATATATTATAGTGAACTATCGTCATGAAGTGGTTTTTAGTTTTCAATGATAAGTTCAATTACTGAACACTACATTTCTAGAAAACTGTATTTTTATTTTTCGCTCCTTTGACTTGTAATAAACAAAATCAATGTTATAAATATTCATAAACCAACTTTTGGAAAAATTTCTGAGTGAGGGGGTTGTGAACTATACGTGATTGCTTTAGTATATGTGTGATGATAAATTGATGAACACTTTATGAGCTGATACAAGTATTTATAGTTCAATGTTATATTCTATAATACAAATAGTTTCATTTAAAACAAATACTCTAAACAGAATTAAATGATTAACATAAATTCAATTTTCTTTATAGCATTAAAATTAAATTAAATGTCATTAATGTTTATTACATTAATAATCATGTTAGATAAATATAAAATATTCATCAAAGTAAGTAGTTCTAAAAAATAAATGTTATTTTTCGCGTGTTTCTTAACACAGCTTAGCTTCTGTATAAATGTGATAACATAACTAATAGTATTTTTGATTTTTTCTTAAATTGTCCGTTGGTAAATTTCATCAAATTTTAAAACTCTTTTACTGGGTTCAATCAAACAATATTTTTTAAGAACTTCATATTGGAAAATGTAAAAATTTAAACAAAATAATAGTACTAATAATTTTGAATCTAGGTAATTATTTTTTATAGTAGTCTATGTTTCAGTTCACATACAAATTATATCTACTGAGTGAATCAAGAATATTTGATATACACTATAACTTTTGTTCTATTCAATACTCATATTTTTGTTTTCGTTTAAATACTCATAGACACGTATATTGTGCATAGTACTGCACTACAATAAAAACGTATAATATGGTTTTTTTTGTTTGCGGATCCCAAATTTCAAAGTTAAAAATTTTATTTTGCAGTTTAAAAACAATAGAAAAATAATAACTTTGGAAGGCACATTATTCAAAAAATTATTGTGGTTGAGTATCTCATTAAATTTACGTCATTAATTTATTATGATTTTTTTTAATTTTTGAAAATGTCGTATTTAATATAATGATCCAATAATTAAAATTAAATTATTGATATCGAATTATTTTTTTATGAAATAGTAGATTAGAAATTTTTGATAAATAATATTATTAATATTTTCAGACAACTTTAAAATATCGTAGAAAATAAACAGATGCATATATTAAAATTTGAAAAATAAATATTTTTTTAAAAATCTGGTTTATGAAATTATTGCTATTTTGCTGTATTATAGTTATAGATGTACAGAATTACATTATGTTACAGTATAATACATTTCTATAGCGAGCATGTGTAAATTTCCCGATTGAAAGCCTACTGTCTCAATGGGATTCGAACGAGAATTTCAATTTCCTTTTTTTTCTTTTTTTTGTAGAGTGACGTTTTCAAAAGATGAGAATATACGTATACGAGAATATCCACTAGAAAATACTATTATTTATTTTTTCACACGCTCAGAAAGGTGAGTGAAAGTTAATCTACTTACGCTAAGTAAAGCTCGTACCGAAAATACGGCACACTTTTGTGAAAATCCCAGGTGGTCATCCATTAGAGATGTAGCTGTAGCAATGTTCGGTACTCGGCTTAACTATATAGTACATATATATATATATATATATATATATATATATATATATATATATATATATATATATATATACACGTGCGAAGTTCGTGCGTGCGTGGTGCAATAATCCAGTCGCAGTAAATACGTCATGTGCTTTCCGAATGGACAGACACGACCACGTCGCTGTCGCGTGAAAAAAAAATGAACAACAACCGATATACCACTGCATAACAATGTAACGTGTCAGTTTTTAAGATTTATGTAGCTTTTTTGTGCAACTAATATGAATTGATAAATAAATACGTAACATGTGTACGTCATTAATGTTGTTACAAATCTTGTGACCATAACATGGACGTAGTTAAATATAGGGGAGCGGAGACAACAGCCCCAACAAAAAATGTGAGAGTCCCCTGTTAGTAAATAAATAGTACTGTTGATTTTAAATTTGAAAAAAATTGGACTGTTTATATTCTGAGTTTTCATTTTAAACGTTTGTACGTATTTTTTTTTTTTATTCGATTAAAAAGTCGGAAAAGAAGTACAATATGAAACGGTAAATTTTCAAATTGATCAACTCTTAACATCCATAGTGATTTTACCAATACATTGATTCAGAAAAAAATTAACATATACAAAATATAATCTGAAAAATACCGATAATATTTATAAACACTGACACGTATTTATTTAGTTTTTTTGTTCTTTAAATTCAAATTTGAAATAAAAACGGGGAAAAAATCAGTGTATATATCTGATTCTAAATGTACTACATATATTTCTAAATTAACCTATATTTTTGCTACACCAAATTGTGTAATAATTTTTTTTTTAGACAATGCTCTATATTTTTACTTGATTTAATGTAATCTTTTAAATTAGTTTTGTTCAAGTCGTTTTATAGACCACGCGAATTATTTCAAGTTACACCTATGGATATTGAACTCCGGTTTCAAACAAAGACTTCTGCAGTTTCGTTCGGTATGGCTGAATCATGATAATTTATGTGTTATGTCCCGGGATTCCGCTACGGTACCCCGTTTCGTTGCTCTATACTAAAATTTTCGATCGAATATTTTTGATAATTATTTTGATTTAATACAATATGTGAATGCTCGAGGAGTAGTTTGAAAACCGAAATTTCCTCAATACTTGTGGAAGTGATTTTGACCGTGAAATTTTACAGAATGTATTAATTTTTCAGTATAAATTTCCTTGCTTGATAACATGAGTGTTTCAACTGGTGGACATGTATGTGTGTGTGTGTGTGTGTGTGTGTGTGTGTGTGTGTGTGTGTGTGTGTGTGTGTGTGCAAGTATCATTAAAGTAATATGTTGAAAAATAAAACAGCAACAAAAACTCCAGAAAATATTGAAAGAAATTACATACGATAGTATCAGATGGATTTTTGATTTTTTTTTTTAACATAATTAATTTTGGAGTTTAGTCCGCTTAAAAATGTCATCATTCTCGAAGTTATTATATCTCACCACCACGTCACCGAATACAGAAGTGTATGGTCGGCACTTAAGAGGATTTATAAATAAATATTTTTTCAAAGTAACCAAAATAGACTGATGCGGCTAACCCGATCGGTTTTGCACATTTTGTACGTCATGTCGTATTCTTCAGTCACATAATTATTAGGAGACTCAGCTTTTATATAATTATATAAATAACTCATACCTAGATAAAAAAGTTTGACCTACACGGTTACGCGATAACGACTTTTTTTTCATTCCTCTTTCCTCTTTCGTTGTTCGTGACAATAAGAAAAGTCGTACAATAATATTTTATAACGATACGCGACTTGCTTATTAAACCTTAAACGCTCCCAAACGTTTCCTCTTGACTTTTATAATTACATCTCACAAGGCATCTCGTGATCATATTACTTATTCACTGTTCTTCCGAGTTTATAATACACTGAATACCTACTTAACTTTTTTTTCTAAAACTGTATTAATGCCGTTTAGCCCTTTGAATATTATTTAAAGTTCGTGTTTAGCCTGAGTTAATAGATTGATATTATTTATACAAAGATAAAGTACATAATTTATGATAATTAATTTTTATAGGTCTATATTTCTCGGCATTCAGAGTTCATAAACTCGGTTGTTTCTTTAATTATTAATTGAAAATATTTTTTAATTACCTTGAATAACGAGCATAAGTATTCGATTTTAATTAAAAAAAAGAAATTCTTTAATATTAATTAAGAATTCACATAAGACTGTGGATTATAATACAGACTTCATTCACGGAAATCTCGAAGGGAGTCTAGAGTAGTGAGATGATTAAAGATATAAAAATTCCCCCCTCCTTTTAAAAAAAAAAAACCTTTTTAATAATCTAGACTATTGTGTGATCATTATATGAATATATTACAGCCGACCAAGGGTGCAAGATAATGAAAAATAAGGCATCCTAACTAAACACTTTCATCCCATGAATAAATGCTCGGTAAATTAAACGTCCTCGATAATTCTGATAAGTTAATATGCTGACCATTTTAATCTATTCGAATGCTTTAAAAGCTACGAGCATAAATTCCCTGCTCGCTCGACGACGTTATTATACCTTTTTAACAAACACACGATTTTGCGGCCGAAATTAGTTTTCGCGAATTATCTACACTCTCCGTTTATAATGTCGTACTACCGCGTCGTTTAACCAGCTAATTCATTTTCATTACCCTTACGCGTGGCTTTATAAATATCCCGATGATTATCGCGTTCCTATATCACACGGTGTTAATCGACGCATACAGTTATTTACACTCTACTCCGACTCTCCTCTACTATTCACGGTAGTAAGGATTTTCTCAAAGCATACATTTTTTATAAAAAAAAAAAAAAAAACTACTTACTAGTCGCAGGCCAGCTACTGTTCATCTTTATATTATATTGCACGTATGACGATATATCTATATACATATCTATATCTATATCTATATAACATATATATTTAAATATTTTCAATTACGCACACACAAACACTCGTGTGCATATTGCTCTTGATTATGATGAATATTCACTAAAATATCGTGTAATATAATAACGACGATGGCTAACTTCGTTTGGCTCACAGACATGTATATACGTATATGTATTTATCAAAATAATATAAGAAAGACAGTCTCTGTACTCTTATAGTGTACACGAGTATGTGTACATAGGACACAATAATATTATATACGTGCGCACACAGACACTGCCGGAACACGAACCTAATGACTTTGTAAACGCAGTCTGTTAGACTAACAAGACGTTATATTCGTCCGGTCTTCTGTATGTATAAAAGTAACGAGCCGTGTTGCTTTTTTCTCACTCGCGAGAAAGAGACTTCAAAGTAATGGTAAAAAAAAAAATGAAAAACACGGGCACCTATCTTCGGCGCAGCATCATCAGCGAAAACGCGTACGTTTTCCACGTGGCCATATTATATATGTATAATATGTATGTATTAGGCGTGTATGGCAACACGTCAAACCCTGCACAGACCCAACCCTATACTGTGTACAACCGTATCGTATAGTGCCAACGGAGTGAAAAATTTGAATATTTTATTTAACGATGTGATAAAGCCACGGTTGATTCGAAGCACAATACATAACATACGACAAGTACACATAGGTATGAAATGTACGTTCCTAAAGTCATCGTGTATTATTGTTGTGGGGTGTAGTGTAGTATTTTTTATCGTTTTGAAAATAAACGCGGTACAAAGCAATAGATAAAATAAAAACGGTGATCGTCGTGCAGGTATGTATGTATGTGTGTGTGTGTGTGTGTGTGTGTGTGTGTGTGTGTGTGTGTGTGTGTGTGTGTGTGTGTGTGTGTGTGTGTGTGTAAACGATAGTTTCCTGCGCATACTCGACGGATTTAAAAAACGTATCTTTATTTACAGACCATTTTATCACACGCGATTCATGCTGCAGTATGTTTTATATTTATGTGTACACGCACACACATACCTACACACACACACACACACACACACACACACACACACACACACACACACACACACACACACACACACACACACACACACACACACACACACACACACATGGGCGCCGGGTTTCCCAAATTTCACGGGGTGCCTAAAATCCTTAGATATTAATAAATGTCAATTTAAATAAATAATAATTTTTTTCAGCATAAATTGTTACCTTATTTAATACGACCTTTTTCATATATTAAAACTTTTAAATACATATTAATTATTATATATAAAATTATTTTCATTTCATATACCTACGTATGTTAGGAACGAGTTATCAAAACATCCAAAATATATTGTTGCCATAAATCTTATACAACGAAAAAATTATAAACGTATTAAATTACATATTGCTCTATATTTTTATTTAATGGGGTGCAGAGCACCCCATAGAATGATTCATGGGGTGCTTGAGCACAGCAGCACCCCAATAGTCGGCGCCCATGCACACACACACACACAAGTAATTATTTGCGAAGGTACATACATATTTCATGTATGATGACTAGTGGACGGAAGAAAGATGAAAGAAAGGAGGAAGAAAACCGTTTTAATTAAAAATCACAATACATACCTAATATAAATCACGCAAACATACTACACGTGTTATGTTTTTGTTACGATTAAAAAATCGGGTTTATAATTACTGACATTTCATAAAACTTATATCTGGTCGTGAATGACGTTTAAAAATAAATGTGCAATATCTAAATATATTAGTATATTATGTTATTGACACACATAATTGACATATGTTTTAGATTCTGAGTGAAGCGAAGGATCTTATGGTTTTACAATGATGTTTTTTTTTTTTTTTTATTTTTTTTTTCTGTAAACACTTTTTCGTATAGAAATCCTTGTCCAAAAGTTTCGTCCAGCAACTCTTTAGATTTGAAATCGAACTGAGATGGTACTTTAGAGAGGTCATTTTTCCAAAATCTCCATAGTTTTTCCAGTAATCATGAATAACGATCGAAAAACTGAGTAAAAACGGTAAAATCGGTAAAAATCCGCCGTAAACGAGATTTTCACTGTTCAGATTTTAGGTATTTAGTCATAAATCGAAAAGTTTTGAAGCTAGAAACTTGAAAATTTTATCCAATATCAAATACATACTTTTTTATATTGGACAACATTTTCAGAACAATTAAAGCACTTTTGACTTAAATATAGAACTTTTAATTTACCAAATTGTTTGAAAGTTTTTATGTAATATAATTTTAAATATTTGACAAAAAGTTCTGAAAATTTAATATGACCTTACTCATATACTTACCTAATTATCATAACAAAAATTCAAAAATCGTGACTCAGGATTTTTTTTTATACACACTTTAATAAATTATTATACGATTTTTTTCGATATTGTCTGATTTCTTTTAAGTTTATTTCTAATGAGTTATAATTGTTATAACAATTGAAGTTTAAATGAGTTGTATCTAATTGAATATTTTATGAGGGTTTAATTACAAAAAAACTCACCAAAAATTATACAAATAACCTCAAAATACGTAAACAGTATTTAAATAATAATATATTATATTACACTGAAGCTTTGCTCAGAATTCTTTTATACTAAAGAAATGAGTCATCATTTCTTTAAAACTTAATACATTCATCACCAATATCTTGTCCGAGGACCGAAGGGACGAAGGACGAACTCGTACCACCATCATCTCGCTTACCAGTTTTATGTTGTGTTTATTGTCGTAATTTTCAACTGACAAGAATACCAATTTTTGAAGAATTGTCATTCACAATTATTTACATACAAAAAATTCAAACGTATTTATTACTAAATATGTGTGATAAAATCGGACTTACATTAAACAAACTGTTACCAAAACTATTAATACGATGAGAAACGCAAAGGTGAAACATTATAAAGAAGTTTACACTAATTTTGATTAGTGTAATCCAACGAAATAGACGCATAGAGCTCTTTAGAAAGTTAGGAAAAACAATTCTTAAAATATTATGAGGATTGATGCTTTGTGATTATTCTAGAAAAAAGAAAAATGTGTGCAATATTTTACTTAGTAACAAGACGTTCTTATTTAACGATACTTCCAAACAAGCTTACCACCTTCATTATGTGTATACGTGATTTTCAACGTTTAAAACGTTAGTTACATTCAGACTTTTTTTTAAAGATTGATTTAAAGAGATCAATGATGGTAAAAATGATGAAAGAGTAGATGGAAAATGGTTGATGTTCCAGTAAAAAAAAAAAAAAAAAAAAATTAAACCAATAATAATAATGACTATTATTTATCACAATAACTACCATGAGAATTGGTAAAAAAATTGTGTTGACATAACGACCTTATAATATATGAATTGTATATAATGTATTTGTTGAAGTGATATTCTATTAAAAAAAAATCAAATATGAGTTTTAATTTGAAGATGATATATTTATAAATTTTTTTTGCAATATTATGCGTAGGTACCTAATGCATTTGTAATATACGAATGAAATTCCAATTAAATTTTTAAACCTATTTATAAATATGATGATAAAAGTTAAATATAAGTCATGAATTAATGGAAATAAATTCCTTTTTCTCGTTATATTTTCAAAATTAAATTCATACTCATAATACTCACAATATAAAGAATCGGCTATATTTTGGAGGAGCCTTAATGTCCAAAGTTCTTTCATTTGGTATTCTACTGGTTCCATTACAGTCAGATATAATTTTAATTGATACTTAACGTATTCAACCGCATTTATTAAAACGCATTTCACATGTTTTTCAGTTAGATCTAAGAGTACGTTTTCCTTGAATATCTACTTACATTATACCCGTAATGTGTTTGAAATGTTCTAATAAAATCAGATGTTCTGACGCGTGTTTTGTTATTGGCTATTTTTTTGACTACCTATCGAACATAGAGATATCATCATGTAAATTTCAAAATAATACGATCGACCGTCTGGTATAATTAAGAATTATGCCTTATGAGTGTTACCAGCCATCGGGCTTTAAATAACCGTATAGTATTGTAAGTTGTCTACACCGCATTATACTATCTATACCGCATTATACTAAGAACTACATGTATCAAAAATTTTTCAAAATACATTGATACACACATATTTTAGACCATTTGTAAAAATTGACTTCATAGCCAATTGAAGACGAATTTTTGTCATCAATTCGGAGAAATATGTTTTAGTAAAGCGTGTATTTTAACCATGGTTATCTACACGGTGCAGTGGCGTCATTTGGGGTGGGGCAACTCATACATTTGCCACAGTCTAGTGTTTAGCTGCTCAGTCTCTCAAGTTGGTACATATGAAAAATATAAAATATACAAAAAATATAATAATAATTCGAACTTTGCCACCTTAGCGACTTTTAAATAGAAAACTTCGCGCCACCGTTATTGGTTCTGCCATGAACGTCGCGAACTTTCGAAACGTTTCAGCGGCCCTCTACCTCGGCATCCACGACCTTAAACCTCGGCCGATCGCGGCAACCGGTACCACGACGAGTCGGCCTTTGCGTTTTTGTTCCAGCCACCGTCCGTCGTTGCGTGTTTGGCGTGTGCCGTTTACCGAGCGTTCCTTTTTTTATTATAACGATAATTGGTCGTAGGAGTTGATGGTGTTGTGTGCTTGTTCTCGCCGCCGTTGGATTTCGTGCTGTCGCCATCATCTGTCCGCTGTCGCCGTCCAGGTTTTATTATTATTGTATATATTTATAATTGCCCATACGGCTTTATGTATCTTTTTTTATTATTAATATTAGCATTTTATCCCCCCCTTTCGGGCGCCATTCTCAATTTTGTACATTATTATTTATTTGTCTGAATAGTAGTTCTGACCGATTGGCAGACAAACCAAATTTGTTATATATTGTTCATATTATTGGTCACCCGTATTTATAAATCTTTTCTCTGGGTAGTTTGGGCACCGTGTTGCCGTCATTTTGGGCCAACCGCCAGTTAGGAGCCCGTTGACAACAACAATAATAATAATAAAACCATTAAACCTGTAGAAAATAAATTATGAATAAAATTATTGACTATATTATTGTCTATATTTAAATGATAAAATTGAGATAACGGGAGACGGGCGCTCTGCACATATTAACATACCCAAATGCTAAATCGGTACACTGTACTGGCTCGGGCCACACTAGCGCGGTTGCGCCGCGCGGCGACTTCTGTTTCAAATTTTACCGCGCGGTTTGCTTTAGGACACATTACAGCGGCGTAACCGCGCGTTGCATCAAACTTAGTTCAAAATTGTTGATCAACCAAGCAAGTCATTTTGATACTGTTGTGTTTTAAGTTTATGCAACTAGTTTTTAATTATTAGCTTTTTCTAATAATTATTTTTTTTTAATATCTGTAATTAGTTTTACACTTATTTACTAATTGTCGTTGAAAATCTGAAAATGTAAGTATACAGTTATTGTTATTATTCGAAACAAAATATGTTTAATTTCAAAATATTGTATAATGGTATATAATATTGTAGTATCAGTGTGTTAAAAAACCGCAGATTCTCTGTGAAATTTTAGCTTATGAACTTATAATCATCTATAATAAAAAATAGTGATGATATACCAATTATTTCTAAATTCTATATATGCCATTGTACAAATATATAATATTTAAGTATTAATATGAAAAACAATGTCAAACATAAAAATATATTTTAATAAATAATTATGCTATATTTTAATAATGTGTTCTATATTCAAGATGGATTATGACCATTATATGCATGTGATGCGAGTTGTAAAGCTTTATGGATGGTTTTACAGCCTGAAGAAATGCCCGAGCCAAATAGAGATTGTTGGCTAAATATTGCTACAAAATTTTATTTAAAAACAAATTTTCCAAATTTAGTAGGAGCTGTGGATGGAAAACATATCCGTTGTGTAAATCCAATGAATAGTGGATCACTATATTTTAATTATAAAAAATATTTTTCGGTTATTTTAATGGCAGTTGTAGACTCGGAATATTGTTTTATTTCAATTGACGTAGGGGCATACGGAAGAGAATCCGATTCTTCAGTTTTTAAAGAATGTCGATTAGGAAAAAAATTATACTCAGAAAAATTAAATCTCCCGGCTCCTGCGCTCTTACCAAATACATCAGATTCTCCACAGCCGTTTGTAATTATAGGAGACGAGGCTTTTGGATTACACAAAAACCTATTAAGACCTTATCCGGGACGTGGACTTACTCCAACCAAACGGGTTTTCAACTAAAGATTGTCCAGAGCACGTAGATTAGTTGAATGTACATTTGGTATTTTAGCCAATAAATGGAGGGTTCTGCATAGTCCGATCTTAGTTGAACCAAATTACGCAGATGACATTATCAAAGCATGTTGCATTTTGCATAACTATGTGCGTAGAAGAGACGGGTATAACTTTGAAGATACCCTCTCTAATCCACTTGAAGACCATGGAAATAACAGAGTTGTCGGAGCCCGTCAGGAAGGAGTTCAAGTACGAGACTATTTTGCTAACTATTTTATGAGTAACGGGTCAACGAACCTCCCGGGTTTGGTCTGGAGACCGGGCCCTCCAGAATCCTGCGACGATCCTCCGTCTATAGGCACTATGGTGCCTCTCACGTAGGATGCCGGCAGACGCGGCTATGCCGCGTAGGGGTTTTTTAAGCGACCCCGTCGCGCCCGAGGCTGCCAACTCCTCGTACCAGTTATTTTCACCCACTGGTGAGCGGTGGATTTTTAACCACCTACCAGCGAAACCTAAGCCCGTGCGAAGCCGACCGCACGCGGGCGGGACCGGTCCGAGGACCGTGCCCGCTCGCGCTTCCCGGACCCGACGTCTAAGACGAAGCCGAGGGGCGCTCCGGGAACCCGCACTCCCGATCGTGCACGCGTTATCGGTTGAACATGCTGCGTGGCAAGCCACTACCGAAAAAGACGTACGACGGCAATACCGCCAGACCGTCGTGCCATCGCGACGTGCCATCCCGAAGGCCAGGCACAGCTGATGCCACCGGGACGGGGAACAATTTAAGCGAGACGCACGACGCTCCACGCCCGCAATTAGACCCTTGGTTCTAAGAGCGCTGGCTCGAAGCTCGGTTTGCCCCGTACCAGACCCAGACCGAGACCCCTGTGCGAATCCCGGCCCCGGAATTAGCAACCATTTGCCCGCATTAGCCGCGGGACTGCCGAGGCAGACCCGCGTTGCCCATCTACCGCCACGAGGAGGCTGCGAGACAAAACCGAATCAACCGGCGATTATCCCGAGAGATCCCGCCAGGAGACCCGGTCCACCCCAACGCCGTTACCATGGCGAGGGATGCGGTAGATGAGTAACGGGTCAGTACCATTTCAAAATCGTTATTTATATTAAAACATACAAAATATTAAAACAGATATCTACTTTATTATTTCATTTATTAGTTTATTCAAGTTTTGGTTTATTTATTTTCTATTCTTTTATTAATACATTTTTCTTACATTTATTATTATAATGATTATGATGTTCAATTCTCAGTTTAATAGTTCATTATTATCATCTAATTAATTTATATTTGTATTTACTATTTATGTATCATTATTAATTAATATTATATATTTCAATTTTAAATTATTACTATTATTATTCTACATATTAATTCATTACAAAAACTAAAGTTAAAGAATTAAATTAACTTACTTTTAATTGTTTTTTCATCTTCATTAAAATCATCCCATTCTTCAAACATACTGGATCCTACATCATTCCATGCTCGAGATTTGGCATATTTATCTGAATATTCCTTACAAATACTTTTCCACAAGCTTTCCTGTTTTTCAACGTGAACAATAAACATTTCGGTATCGAAAACACTCATTTTTTTTAAAAAAAAAGCAAAACTATTTTGAAAAACGACAAGTCCAGAAACCGCGCGTTTTCGCCGCGGTAGTGTGTCAGTGGACGTTTGATGACATATGTTAATTTTTGACGCGGCGCAAGCGGTCGTACCGCCAAACCGCAACCGGTCGCGGTTCGGCGCGTCACCTTGCGGCGGTTGGCGGCGAAACCGCCCTGATGTGACGCTTGCCATAACATTACGTGTGTTTCTTTTGAGCGGCGCAACCGCGCGGTTCTCGCCGCGCGGCGCAACCGCGCTAGTGTGGCCCGAGCCTAAGTACAAAACGTCATTATTTTTAGACTAATACCTTAGTAGACTAGTTTGGTCTATAAATATTATAGTCGTTACAATGCCATCCAGAAGAAAAGATATTTTCATATTATTATCAATTTGTATACAAACATTGATTAAATAATAAATATTATTCAATCTATTTTAGTGAAGCCGAATAATCGGAGTCGTCATTTCATGACGAATACGAATGACGATTATGAATAATACTTTTTCACCTCTTATGAACATAATTGAATTGTTATACAATGTGTCCGGGGGGGAAGTGACCGCCCGTCGTCATATGAAAGTACACCAAAAGTTATGCAGAATCCACCTTTAAATGGGGGGGTCTAACTTTATTATGTTTTAAGTTATGGGCGTTTTAATTTTTTTCTTACCAAAACAAAATCTGCCGAGAATTTTTTTATGTATCTTCAAAAATATTCAACTTTTTTAAGTAATTTTTTTTTTTATCTTAAAGCTGTTTTATTATGCTATCAAATGACATAACACAATTAAACCAGAAATGTACAAATTAATTTTAAAAAAAATTTTAATGAAATTTTTTTTGTAAAAAATCAGCATTTTTATAAGTAAATCGAGTATGACATCAAATAATCTCCTATTTACTACAGTTTTTATTTGTATTTTATTATTCTACTAAATAATACCTACAATTTTGTTAAATTAATTTTTTTCGTATCTCTCATAATTTCCAAGTAATACGCTGTTAAACTTGACTATTTAGGATTGCAGCATTGCAATTTTTACCATTGCAGCAAATGAAATTCGACAAAATCGCGTGGAAATTCAAAGAACTACACAAAGTGTTTCATTAAGAGTTCAAGCATGTCTGCAGTCAGGTGGGGAACACTTCGAAAATTTAATTAATTAAGCATAACTTTTATTTTCTTAATCTATGATCTGAAAAGGTTACAGTTTTTGTGTTGTTTTTTATGTTTATTAATTTTCCTTTGTGTTTATTAAAATACGTTTTTAATTAAATCATTACAATTTCAATTTGTTTGAGTTCATTCACACGATCAACTAGCAACAAAATGTAATAATAGGCCTTAGGGTTTTAAATTATATTCTTGTAATCGCCTTACACAGAGCGATAAACGATTCCGAGAATCCTAAATAGTCAAGTTTAACAGCGTATAACTTGGAAATTATGAGAGATACGAAAAAAATTAATTTAACAAAATTGTAGGTATTATTTAGTTGAATAATAAAATACAAACAAAAACTGTAGTAAAAAGGAGATTATTTGATGTCATACTCGATTTACTTATAAAAATGCTGATTTTTTACAAAAAAAATTTCATTAAAATTTGTTTTTAAATTAATTTGTGCATTTCTGGTTTAATTGTGTTATGTCATTTGATAGCATAATAAAACATCTTTAAAATAAAAAAAAATTACTTAAAAAAGTTGAATATTTTTGAAGATACATAAAAAATTCTCGGCAGATTTTGTTTTGGTAAGAAAAAAATTAAAACGCCCATAACTTAAAACATAATAAAGTTAGACCCCCCATTTAAAGGTCGATTCTGCATAACTTTTGGTGTACATATGGCGCCGGGCGGTCACTTCCCCCCCGGACACATTGTATAATACATTTTAGTCGGCAAAAATAAAAGTTCAGTCGGCTTATCAGTAAATGGTCGCCCTAGTCTAGAAAAAACTGAAATGACGCCACTGACACGATGTAGATAATCGTGATTTTAACGTTCGCATCAAGTCAGTATTATGGGCGAGTGATACAGATTCACGCGTTTAGAACTATGCGGTTAAATCCACAAACTTTAATTCATTGCGTTTTTGGGGTTAAACTTGTCCGCTGTTGTGCACAGCCAAAGTCGCGGTCAAGTACGTGAGTTAGTAGGAAAAAATCGTCATAAAAGATAAGTAGCTGTACATTTACGTATAATATTGTTCCAAAATATAAATTAATTCAAAGGCTAAACATATGCTTTTGTGTATTTTAATCAAATTTGAATTAAATCGTACCACGCCGTTTACACCATTTTTCAAAAAAAAAAAAAAAAAAAGAAAAAGGATTGGATAAAAATAAACATTTCAACTAAACCAGTGTGTCATAAAACATAATATGATTCTGTCTTACGAGTTTCATCGAATGAATAAATAATAATATATACATGGTGAAAATGGTGAAAAATAAACACATTTTTTATCGGATAGTTTTCACCCAGTACACTTGCACAATGTTAATCAGTGGCGGATCTAGGGGAGGGGTCATGGGGGTCATGACCCCCTCCAGAATTTAAAATTAGGTCTTTACGTTATGTTTATTTTACAATTATTACATGCATAATTTATGGAATTTTTTTTTTTGCTCTATTATAATATAAAATAGTAGGTACATACAAAATTATTGTACATTTTCTTTCATTTTACATTTATAACAGCGTAAGTTGTGATAAGTTTTCATTTTATAAAACATGACCCCTCCCGAGTTTTTCTTTTGGATCCGCGCCTGATGTTAATAGTCCTACACACGAGACACGAGCGTAATATTGTATCATAATTTTTTTCAAGTCTTCAGAATAGGTTCTGCCCAAATATCGACTCATTCGACCTTACCTCGAAAGTTCTATTTGAAAGTACATAAATCATAATGTCAAACTATTCACTGTTCGTACAAACGAAAATTGTTTTCTTTGTGCTTTAATTAAAATTTCTACGCAGTAATATATATGATAATATAGCTTATGTTTATGCGATTCAAAATAGTTTTGGCATGTTTCGTATTATACACTATCAAGTATAACTGACAGCTCACAAACTCGTGAGGTGATTAGGAAACCCCCATGCTCCCTGAATGAACTTGAATTATTTTATTTGTTCCTTATTTATTATCTTTATTATCATTGACTTAAAGTAATATTTATCGAAAGTTTATTTTTAACTTGAACTTAATTTAAAGAACTATGGATAGGTTTTTGAAATTTTTATTATGTAAAAATGTATATAATATAAGTAAATTATTAGCTACGATTAATATCTCAACGTGTCAGGGCTAACCAACTTGCAACTCTCGTCACAGCCACACGACACTTATGTTTTATTTACAAAACAAAAATACACATTTTAGTACTGTGATGTTTTCGGTACAACAATACTTTTCAACACAAACCATTTTAACATTCGTTAGCTTATCAAAAAAAGGCTGTTTCTTTGAATATTTTACCAAACGTACATTGAAAATTTTAAAATTTGAGTTCTAAAAATAAAAATAAATTTTTAAATTAAATTTTGTTGTAGAGCATGATTCAGGTATTTATTTTTTTTTAAAACTTAAAAATAATAAATAGAAAAAAGTTGTTGCATTTTTCAAATAACTCTGAATCACTTTGTATATATATATATATATATATATATATATATATATATATATATATATATATATATATATATATATATATATATATATAAGTGCTCCGAATTTCAGAGAGGCTTTTGCTCAAGTTTTTCGTACGTAGTACCCGTCGCTGTAATTATTATTACGAGATCGTTCCGAGCGTTCAAAGTTTATTTTGAATTTTTTGTTTTCGGTCACTGTGTTGAATTCACTTACCCATTGCCCGTGTACTAGTGTGCGGACGAAACGAATTCGTTTTCACTTTTTTTCCCTTCAGCACATGCTGTTTACATTATTATTGTGGCTATAATTCATTCGTTTTGTTTCGACCTATAACACGCGTTCTATCGCCGTCGGCGGTTTAAAACGCACCGCGACGGCGATGAAACATTATATTGCGTGAACGTATATATGTATATAGGTCGTATAATATATTGTTGCGAATCGTGTTTTCCCCGCTTTCGTCTGTCCAGAGAAAACTAAAGCTCAAAGGTGGAACAAATCTAAATTGATTAAAACGGTCTAATAAATAAAAGCACCTAAGTAAAACGCTTGTAAATTAAATTTACGTTTTTTCCATTATCGGAATTGGTCGTTTAACATCACCGCATCTCTCCGTGCACGGAAGTGCGCGTGTGTATAACAATACAATGCGTGTATGTGTGTGTGTGTGTGTGTGTGTGTGTGTGTGTGTGTGTGTGTGTGTGTGTGTGTGTGTGTGTGTGTGTATTCGCATAGTACCGGTTAAATAAATTCTGTTTCTCGAAAACGTATTGCGCGTTTACCGGGTATAATAAATAGCTTGTGTCGATCTCGCAGAGCGCTCATCACGAATTGATAACAGAAGATATCCTGCAACAATATGATAATGAATAATGATAACAAATATTTTTCTTCTGTGACGTAACAATATAATAGTATGATGATCAAAAGGCCCCGGGCTCGTCGAATACAGGAGCCCCGTCTTAAAATGTTGAACCTTTTGTAATAAAAATTGAAACTGTAACAATTTCATCGAAAAATTAACATTTCATTTCAATACGATTGTTTGTTTGTTTCAAATTATTAAAATTTAAAAACAATCATTTTATGGAGTTATGGTTATCAAATATATTCTAATCGTGCTGTTACAGTAGGTATAATTAGTAGAGATAATATTTTGAGATTGATAACCGTATTTCTCAATGACAGCACATTCATACATTAAACTATTTAAATATTGCAAATCGAAAAGCATAATAAATTAATTGGTAACCATTTCTTTGTATGTGTAATTTTTACGTTGAGAAAATTATCATAGCGATTAGTTCCAATATATATATATATGTTACTTCAAAATAATAATTTTATACCTTTTTTACTAAAAGACAAAAATGAATTATTTAAAAATTAATTTTTTTTATTTTACAAAACATACTGAAGTCCAAATTATTTTAAAAATTAATAAATTACTCAGTAACCCTGGACTTTTTCCAATTTCATCTATAATTATGTCCTTTTCTGGAATCAAATCCGATTCTACGTTGATCAGTATTAAAGATTCTAATAATTATTCCTTCATAGTACTCCTCAATCTGTTTTTAATTACTTTTAATTTAGAAAACACTCGTTCACAGTTTTCTTAAATGCAGGAGAGGGTTAGAATATATTTGTATGTTAAGTAGAAGTTCGAAAATGAAGATGCATGTAAATTATATTTAAATAAATATTCCAAAATATGTGGTGGACAACTGCAGCAACCTACTTTTTTTCAAACTGACATGAAATCGTTTCAAAATTATTATTAGATTCTGCTGAGTCTTATCATACTTACATACTTACATACTTACATACTTTGAGGTTCTGGGTTACTTCTCTATGAAAATGTGTTAAAATTCTGATTGAAAAATGATATAAATTGAAGAAATTCTTCTTTTAATATGATTCCAGATTCAGCATTTGATTTTTGGGCAATATATTTTTAATTTTCGTCATTAACTAAATGTGGATATTTTTGTTAAAAAACAACAATTAAGAATTCAAATTCATTTTAATAATTGAGTTTGGTCGACAAAATCGAACGTACTAATCGAACTCAAGGGTCATATTTTTAGAGCTGAAATACTGAGATAAAAGCCCCTTAAGAAAAACAAAATTTTTAAAAAGAAACAAATAATAAATTTAGTACTTACCTATATACTTTTAAGTATACATTTTTCTAAAAATCGGTCAGATATTCTCCAAACACACCAACGCGTCATGTACAAATGATTGGAATTCGATGTAAAAAGTAATAGTAGATAAATAAACAAAAGTAGGTAGTAAGTACCTAATAATAACTATATTGGTCGAACTGTTGTAAACAAAAAGTGAAGAGTATCATGCATGCAAAAAAAAAACATGGATAAGAATATTAAAATTCATCAATGTCATGACGTATATCAATCAGATAATAATACAATTTCAAAAATGGATCTAATAATAATTTTCATAGCCATCGTGGCTGCAATTCCAAATTTCAAATTGCTTTTTTTGGAAAATTTGAATTTTTTCCTTTCTTACGAGTATCTGCAATCGGCCACGATTACGCATACGCCAAAGAAATAATAATAATATTAATAAAATACCTTGAGGCCCACATATACAATTTCTAAAGGGGCTGGGCGGGTATGGCCCCCTACCCGCCCTGCCAGTCCGCCCCTGGATAACATATACCTTTTTTCTGGTATTTCAAATTGCCCGTTGGCCGTAACACATACACCATTTATCGCGTGTGTTACAGTCTACAGACCACATACAAATTGACTTTCCAATATTGTTTTCTAATAACTAATTTAACGAACAATTTTTTTGGTACTTGAAAACTTGTCTTTGCTGTTGTCTCGTGATCGCATCCCTTGCAATGTATGAATAAAACGCAAAATCTCTAGCTGCATTTAAAAACGAACCCATGGCTTATAGAACGATTTATTGTTTGTTATTAATAACGGGCGTGATCGCCGTGCATTTCTCACTGTACAGTTTTCGTGATTCTTCTGAAACTACCAGAGCATATATTTACTTGAAAAAAGGCGATCCTTCCGTTGAATTCAACATTCGATAAAGGCTCGAAAAAGTTTTTGGATTATTTACCACCCTGGAAAAAAAATATGTCATTGTTATAAAATCAATTGGGCCCTCGTTTCACGCAGTATCCAAAACCGAATCATGAATAAAATACACGTAAACGATAAAAATCCGAGTTTATATCATGTTCAACGCCAATGATCCCGCGGGGGAGGGCATAGTATTTATTATATATTTTATAGTCACTCGTTTCGCGATCTCCACGCCACGAATGCCGGTTCTCTGAGATTTAAAAATTTTAAATGCAAAAACTGCTTCTAGTGGTTTTTTTTTTTTTTTATAAAGCAAGAGCGAGTCATACTATATAAAATTTAATATATATATATATATATATCTAAAACTACAAAAAAGGAAAGGTCGCGGGCGAGAAAAAAAAAAGAGGTTTAATAATAAAATACGTTTTTTACCGTCGAGTTACACGGTGGGTTTCTCCTGTTCTCCCTTCCCCTTGTCGTCCCTCCCTATGCACCACCCAGTCCCTCTATGCATATATATATATATATATATATATATATATTCTGCTGGAGTATAATACTTCCACCGGTCTTTGCTCCTTTCCTCCCCTCGACCACCGTCGTGCCATTTTTTCTTTTTCTTTTTTTTTCTTTTTACTTTCCTTTTTTCCTCCCGTCGTGGGCACTATAATATACGCGCTCGCGATTCACGCCAAACAGTCATATATAGTAGTATCAGCTCACCCGCGCGCGCGAAAATCACTAATTTATTCAAAGCCGACGTGTTTGCGGTGGTACCGGAGAGGACCCACCGAGCTGGCTCGTCGGTATGTTGACGCTCTCCAATTCTCTGCTTGTCTCTCTCTTTATCTTTCTCTCTATCGTCCTGCTGAAAGGGCGTGGCATAGTTATGTTGTATGGACGTCGAGTAAGCTAGCGACCCAATTCGTATTCAGTAGAAAATTTTGAAGCGGTCCCAATACACCTGACTCGGGATCCCACACTTGACCACCATTTCTGGACGAGATTTAACTCGTGATATAAATCAACATCATCATTATTATTAATATTGATACTATCATCGCGAGTATTATTGCCGAATGAGGCGATATGTGAGTAGAATGATGTACGAAAATATTCCGGAGCGATCGACGTGTTAACGTCAAAGTTATAGACTTGAAATTACGTGTACTTAGAATAAGATTTATTTTAATTTATTTCATGAATTATGAATCAACAGAACATTATTGATGATTCCGTTGATAAATAAATAAAAAGAAAACATTTTCGGATTTCGTATGAAAAATAATTAAGTTCACATGGGAGTGGGAGGCTAAGAAATTCTAGTAAAACCTCTTCAGTCATTTTATTTTATGCTTATACATTATGACGTGTACATATATAATAATAATAATGTATTGGATTTTTATGGACAATTCGCGATCACGGACATATGAATTTACATAATAGTCGCCGTACGTTAAAGTATTTTGAGTACGTATACTATGCAAACGATGACGACGATGCGTACACACTACACAACACTCGTGCAGTGAGTCGTCCGGGTCAACGGGTTTAGTGCCGCCGGAAAAACTGGTGGTTATTTTTTTCGTTTCAAGTACGTCCGCGATGACGACGACGAATATGACCTACGCGCTTTAAAAATATTTTTCATAATTTCTAGAGAAAAAAATGACAGGGCAAAGCGAGTTTTTCGGAAAGATCATATCCTAGTCGTTTGGTTGCAAGTGTACATGCACAAGTGAAAAAATGACGTAATAACATATTATATACGATGCGGGTGTTTGACGAGTGGAAAAAATCGTTTGCTTTTATCTCGCTATAATAATAAAACGAGATGTTTATAAAACGTACGGTTTGTTGCTGTTTTTTCATTGTATTATTTAGGTCAGTGAAAACTATATTATTACGAGTACGCGCCTGAAGGTGCAGCGATATGATGTGGCATTTTGTTCGAACGGTCGAAATGAGTTTCTCTTACCACGCGGAACCCGTGTGATATCGATTGAACACGACGCACACCCCGTGTTTCGGGCGAAATTGTAATAAAGTGTATTTTTAACGATCCCCGAGCCGAGCCTACGGGATATTATGTCCACGTCGCATTAAACACACTTCACGGCCGGAAGGTAAAAAAACAAAAAAAACTTTTAATTTTTGTTGGTGTTCGAAATAAGTTTTCAACATTTAACACGAGTCGTAGTATATAAAACTTGAAAAATTAATTTCGGGTAGGCACTTAAAAACACTGTTGTTGGCTTAATTCCAGAGGGCGTATTTCTAACGCTCTAACCTGTTGAAAAATATATATTTTTGTAAACACCCAAAAGGCTTTGTGTATGATCATAATATTATTATGCACTACAGTCGTTGCGAGAATGCGTTACTTTCTCAATCAGTCTTCGATCGTTTCCGTGGCCGTATTCGCGGTTGTCGATAGTTAGAAAACTAAATACTTACAAAAAACACACACGTCACGGTGTACCAATAACTGTTCAACTGTTTAGATTTTGGTATAAAATGTAGTATAATAAAAGCCACGGAGAATTGAATTATATCGGGTCTCCTTTCCACATACTATATTATAATCTCACGTGGTATTAACGACGTGACCGATTTGTTGTTTTTACGATTTTCTCGGGTTTCTAAGTCAATGGTTTCATTCCACGACAGGGCAGGTGAAGACATATAAACCACAATTCGATGTTAAAGACAATTCACAGTAAAGTGTTCGCGCGGTCACGATGGCGTCGCGGCACGTGGACGACCGAGTAACGCGCGATTTAATTAATAAACACATAGGACGGGAGTTTGTTTTTGCGAGATATCGAGAATCGATCGGCGCGCTGGGTACTTAGACGGTCGTGTAATTAAACCGGAGAGTCGAGTGAAAACTGTGACTTTGGATGACGCATAGGTCTGCAGATATAAAAGTGTGGAATTGTGTATGATTTGCTATGCGTGAAACGGATTTCAATCGCGATTCGCGAATCACGACGTGTACGACGACGCCGCGCTGCAGGTGTACCAAACATACGCTAATCGTGCTTGTTGTGTACTTCACAAAACGTACACATCACCGGATTTCGAATTATCGGATTTTTTCATTCATACTTATTTGATTTTTAATGCGCAAAAATATTGATCACAATTATTATTACATATAGTACATCGTCGGAATCATCAGGTTATTTTCACCGGACGATGTTAATGTTTTTACAAGACCTTCTCGTAGTGTACAGTAATTTTCCACAAATATGTACGTGTATCCGCGGCAATCGGCTTGTCGGACCGATCGTGTTATGGTCCTAAAACAAAACAACTTCTGTTACACCCGAATCCCGGGAATTTTTGTCGGCAGCGTTCAGCATCGCGTAGAAAAAATCGAAAATCCTGATGACATAACTATAACAAAACAGAAATAATATTACCGCGCGAGACACATTGATGCAGACGCGATCGATCGATCGTCAGTCGCGTGTGCGGTACAACGGTGAATACATATAACACACACACACACACACACACACACACACACACACACACACACACACACACACACACACACACACACACACACACACACACACACACACACACACACACAGATAAAAATAAATTTCATGGCCCGACGAAAACCCGTCGGGATTTCTTCGGTGACATAAAAAAAATAAGACCGGACGTGCGTGTAAAATGTTTTACGCTATTTTTTGTTTTTGTATGCGTACGCATTTCGCGCACGGGGTGATGGAAAAATAAACCACTTTCCGGTCTTTTCAACAGAAAAATCCACGAGGCGTCGTTTTTCAGTTTTTCGCGATTGGCTCACAGGGGGTGGCGCGAATCGTCGTGTGTGTGAAAGACCACTTCCACTCTTTGTTTGAAATTTAAATTACATTCAATGTTTAGCGAATTCTTGTAATTTGCTAATAATTTTTACCATTTTTATAATCCATTTTTTCAATTGAAGTAGGCCAAGTTCATATAGCTGACCCATTTTTTCCGATGCTAAAAATGTACAAACGATTAGCAAACAATAGTAATAATTTATATGGTAACACAAGAATTTGGGGAGCCAAGCCTACAGACATGGCCTACGGAGTCTTCTGAAAGAGCACTGTATCGTATGGTTATCATGGTCATCAAAGAGTGCATTAAGCATTAGAAGTATTGAAGTTTGAAAAGTAAAAATCAATGCCGTTAATTTTAAATAATTATTTGTTGTATTTTTATTATTATAAATTTTTTGTTAGTATATTTTGATTGTTTTTCGAACAATGAATTTCTTTGAGGTACACTTATTCTACGTTTGAAATAACTGATCCCATAATTTTTGAAGTGGTTGACCTCCTCCCCTTCCGAAACGGCCACTGGCGATCACCGAAGCGCGCGTGCGATAACGTGCCTCTAAACGTTCGATTCCTCATGTACACTCATACATGAAAATATCGCCTGCCATAATATAGTAACACTGGAACAGGAGTCTGATTTCTTTTTCACGGCACACCGAATCTGAAATACGTTTCAAAGTGGAATGGGCGAAAATTGTTTGAGAATAACGAAAAGGTACTGAGAAGTAATGACATCGGAGACATAGAAAAATCGTTTCAAGCCGTCAAAGTTCGAAACGACCGATGATTCCCCGGATTATTTAATATTGTATTAGATTTTGTTTATAATGCATTTTACGAAATATTTCATTTTTATTGAAAATTCCCAAAAAATGTTTTCATAATGTAAGGTAACTGCATCAATGAACGAACACAAAATCAATATTCAACTTTCAAACAATGATAAATTTATGATGGTCGATTTTGGAGCTCAGGGATTTTTCTTTTAATATTATTTTTATTTAGTCTGAAAAAAAATTTTAATTTTATTTAGTCATTAGTAAACCATTAAAAATGTATAAACTAGAAAACTAAAATTTCCTACTGAATGAACACATTAGTTCTGTGAACGAACATCATTTACTCAGTGAATGAACCAATTGTTTATTATTTTAGTAATAGCTATCTATACAATATATATTTTATAACTGTATAACACTGATTTTTATTTTCAGAGTACTCTTCGGGGAGCTTGGCTTGTTCAAAACGTCCGACGATCCCGAATTGGCGTATTGGACCGTATATTGGTTGAACATCCCTGCACGGTAGAGATGCAAATTTCATAATACATATAATATATTACATATATTTGTCAAATCCGCATAATTTTCTGTTTCATCAAATGTACAATGTCTGTATTTATTATACGAAATGGTATCACGCATATTTTGCAATTCATGTAATCACCGAGTATGGATGACATTCCACAAAATAGGTTTCAACTAGACATAGGTAACGCTATCTTTCCGTCATTTGAATGGTCTACATCGCGAAGCAATACACTTTTCATTTTTTAAATGAGTTCCGTTTTACACGATTGTATTTGATTAATTAATCACTTGTCAGATCAAAAAATGTATTACTATTTTTATTTGCTTGGAATGATAATTTTACTATAAATGGCCATAGTAACTTTATTTGTGTGTATTATTTGCAATATCTGCGATATTAAGCATTATTATCATACATTAGTCGATAACCAATTGAAAAAAAAAGAAAAATGATGGTATGAAATGAGCGAATGTAAATTATGTGAACACATGTGAATTTGATTAAATTTTATGAACTAAATTCCCTATAAAATGTGAATTGTATAAGAATTCTCATATTATATTATTACATTCATCTGAAATGTGTGGTGTTTACCCAGTTTCTTTTTTTTTTTAATGATCTAATTTTCTTTTATATTAACGGTTTTTTTCAACAACTTTGTCAAGTAATTAAATTTTTTTGAAAAAAAAAATATAAAAAACAAAACAAAAAGGATTGAATACTGTAATTCATTATGTATACTCTACACTCGTATCATAAGAAATGATCTAATAAAATGTAAACTGTACTGGTTCAATATGTATATCATGCACAATATATCATACACTAACCTTTCAATAACGGATACCTAAAAGAATAATAGACGTTTTATGTCTCAGAAGTCAAGACTTAGTCGTATATAACCATAGGTGGATTTAAAGAATGAACGAAAAGGGTAGTTCCGCTTCTAAGCAGTTTTTTTTAATACGTACATTATTCTATGACCATAATTTTTATAAAAAATAGTAAAACGTATCGTCATTGACGAATTAAATTGAATATTAGTTAAGAGCCGTTTTTGAATTATTTTTACGACGTATATATTTTTTAGCATCAACGTTGATAATGTCGTAACATTATGTATGTTTAATGTTTATGTATTACACTATTTTAATAAACTATTAAATATCTATGGCACTATTGGCACTGTCAACTATTTATTATAAAATGTGTTTATGAGAAGGTTTCTTATTAAAATCAATACACACAAGGTGTGTAATAATATGTTATCACCGTTAAAATATTTGGGATAAAATTATTTATTTATTACTCTCAAGAAAAAATTTAAAAAAATTATATTAAAATCCATAGTTCAAATATTGATTCTTAATTTGCCCCTCCCTAAGTCTCTAAGTGAGTGACCAAATTTACTCCTGTATATAACGGACGTATTTTATTTTTCAATGGCGTCCGTTGTATTTTTTTCAGTCAATTCACTGCAGGGTACATAACTACACATAGACACCGAAAAGCAATGTATACACTATACACATACATCATAAATACACACACACACAATTGGGTTAATTGAATTTGAACCAATTCTGTTGTGTCCGCTCGACACGCCACCGTTGCCGCACAGCATCCACTTTGTACCTGCTACTCCACAGCCACCGTTATACACACACACACACACACACACACACACACACACACACACACACACACACACACACACACACACACACACACACACACATACACGGTGTGTGCGTATGTGTTTGTTTATCGCGGGCGCTTTCCCCCAGCTTTTAATCAATACACTCACCTCTCCAACACTTCTTCCACCACTCGACCGGTTTTGTTTCATTTTTTTTTGGTTTTCATTCATTTTCCGTCTCTCGGACCGGACGTCCACTCTCACCCTATCCACCCACGCTCCCTGCCCGGCATGACCCGCCGAACCGTATTGGCGTCGCTGCGGCCATATGATAATTATTATATTGCACCGATCGGCAATAATAATTATCCAGGTGCGCCTACTCTGCGTTACAGCCGGAAATTACCCTGTCAAATCACGCTCGCCAGGCGTTCATATTATTGTATGCGAGATTTTCGCACAATGTCGCATACATAATGTTGTGATTTAATCGTAAACACCCCACGTATAATCCGTTCGATAGCAGAAATTGGTGTTTTTCGTTTTTTGTGACACGGCGGAGAACACGGATGAAATAGGGATGCCGCACACAACGTATTCTTCCACCGCGATCGAACTTTCTGCGAGAATCACGCGTTTCCATTAACTGTCGCGGGTACACGTTATAGAAAATAGTTGTTTCAAATGTATTTACACGCTCTTCGAAATATAATTTAAGTTTATATACACTACATAAAAGGACATTCAGCTTAAGAGAACCACGATGCTCAAAAAAAAAAAATTGAAACCTAATACATTTTGTCTCAGTTCACGTAAATATGTTTTTTGATGAAAAATTCATCTCTTTCCATAATTTAAGACAGTGTGTTAAATTATTTTGTTATATTTTATTATTTTAAATCGTCATTTGATTACGAGGCCATTGACATGGGTAAAATAACGCGATTTAAATTCGTCATTGGATTTCTAGAAGATTTTCCTTAGAGTTTTTTTCAAAATTTATGGCGCTTAATTTAATGATAATTAACAAATAGTTAATAACGATTAGAAATAGGCATTCTCCTCTCCTCCTCTAAACACATTTATCTGTCATTCCGGGTATTCAAGAACCCGGATTTCAATGTGGTGACCAGACATAGAAGACGATTGTGTTTGTACATATGCTTTGTCTTCGTACGATGTAATTATAATTTATTATATGACGTCTACCGACAGGTGAAACACTTCATGTCAAATTCATATGAAGTATTTTGCAGTTTATCAGGTTCCTACTCGCAGTAGTAAGGTAATAAATTATATTACATCGCTTTCGCCGCCCTAAAACACTGGTTTTGAATGAAAAACAAGAAAAAAAACCTTATACTATTTTGTTATTTGCACAGCGTTATATATTATACTTTTAAAAGACGTTCAATACAGCTGATTCGATTCGATAAATATCCGATTCGATATTACAATGTAGGTAAATACTTTATTCGTAATGCGACGAACATTTAGTAAAGTGAAAATAATTTTTTTCCTTTCACATAATAGCAGGGGCCAGGGCGCTTTCATTATATGTCGGTCAAGTATGGTATATAATGATATGCATATTTTTTTTCTTTATAAATTGTTTTTTTTTTTTTTTTAATAAAAGTTTAAGGGACTGTGGAGTAAAGCAAACATTGTTACGTTGTCGACGGATGTATAGTACGACGTTGATTTTCGCATAATAGTATACATTAAAGTGGAAATAAAACGTATTACTTCCCTACGGTCGTTATTGTAAATATCAATTTCTGTATTAACTTTTTATGTTTGCGTTCATTCCAATTTTACGTTTTTAATCAAAAACACATCCAAATAAACGTTTCGCATATACGTAGATAATATATTCAACGTACGTAATGTTATCCAAGTCGAAATAGTAAAAAAAAAAAAAAAAAAATTAGTAGTCAACCGTCGGCGGCGGCATCTCGACGGTATTATTTGAATTTAACGGAGAGAGAGAAAATAAAACAAATAAAATATAAAAATATTTATGCTTATAAACTCGAACAAATTAAAACGAACGAATGAGCGTGTTGCTACTCTGTTCAAAAATAATTTCACAGTGCCACGGCGAACGGCCGGCACGCAGGTTACACTCGTATAATGTAAAGCACGTAGTGCGATAACGATGATTCCGCGCGGTCATAGAATATTATATAATACTATTGATTTTTCCGTTCCGCTGGAAAACTGGATGAAAAGCATTCAAACGCGTATAAATATCAATGGCAACTCTGTGTATACGTAATGCTTCGATTAAACGCGCGTGTATATACAAACGAAACAATATCCGTCCCTGCTTTTAACTATATACATCGACGACGGAACTCGAATAAAATATTTTCGAGAAACAATGTGCTGTGTAAAATTATACTTGTAAAAAAAAAAAAAAAATACGAGCGAGAATAAATTACACACACTTCAGAAATCGGTAGTGCGGGTAGTGTAACGTACTCGTATATATATATATATATATATATATATATATATATATATATATATATATATATATATATATATATATATATATATACATAGTATATACATATCTGTTATGTTTATTATGAAGACAAATCGAATCTCGTCGTGAAAAAGCTCAAAGGCGCACGCCCACTCGTGTACGTTTGAATATATATGTACACATGCGTTATAATGATATCGGAAGATTTCGAGTGAAACTGTTCACACACGCACGCGTACGCACACACTCGCATAATGTACAGGACAATAACGACGGCGATGACAGTATTTCAACACGAAAACTCCCCCCGGCCCTGTCGAGTTGTATCGTCTTATCGGGTCGTTACAGAATCCCTCGGAATGACGCGCGCGTCGACGACGAGAAAGGAATAGGGATGAATAAAAAAAAAAAAAAAAAAAGACGGAAAATTTCAACACTTCAAAACTCTCATCGTTTTCTACAAATATTTTCTTTTAAAAATAAAGTTGCTCGGATAACTAGTAATAATAATAATAATAATAATAATAATGATATAAAGAGTCTCACGCGAAGACGGGTTTTCTGCATTTGATATATTTGACTCGTTTCGTCTACGGCCAGAGCGCGGCCACTGTGGCAGCCACTCCCACGTTTCCAGTCAAAAGCTCATTTTTTATCCTGTCTAATCTTGTCGCGCCGCTCGTAATTTATTTCATTATACGTACACACAACTCCTGTAGCCTTCCGCGCTCATCTCACGCGCTGCACTCGTTCGACTAACCATAATTTGTTTTCTACTCGAGTTTTAATCTCGTTATTAGATTCCGAGCGGACGGCCGGCAGAGTTGCTTATATACATGTGCACGACCATTTACAGTTTTACAATGATGTTGCGCGTTTTCTTTTTTTTTTCGCTTGGAAAAATACGCGTCTCGACCTTTGTCGATCCGGGGGAACGGGTACACATCTGCGCGCGTCATCGATCCGGATCCCGTTTTCCGTGATGTATGTATTATTAGTTTCGAACAATAATGCACGTACGTGCTTACGAGATGTCTCGTGGTATGTGCATGCCGGCCGAACTCTTTTTTAATCGATTATTTATTTATTTTTTTTTATGTAAAATTCAAAAAAATATTTAAACTATAATGTAATTTTTTCCATATTCTCGACTAGGTATATACTTATTCAAATAATATTCTGGAAAAATATTTAATTTTTTTTTTAAATATCAACGTTTAAATTTATATTTTCGACCAATATTTAATGAAATATAAACATATTTTGATGTTTTTGCGTATCTGCTCGAGTAGAGAAGTAAGTATACCCCCAACGTTGCCGAAATTATTACTAAGACTATTCTATAATTCTAGATATAAAATACTAACATGGCTTTAATTATTGGTTCGATAATTACAATTTGAAAACAAAAAAATTGTCCTTGTGGTATTGATTTATGAGTGTTGAGCACTTCATCATGATGAACAAATAACTCGAATGTAAAAATTAATATTGTATAGAATAATCAAGTGAATTTGCGGGATTTACTACGAATATAAATTGATAGAGTGCCGAATAGGTAACAATAATGAATATAGCAGTGAATGATTACGGCACAGATGCGGTCGGCACAGTTGCGGTCAATACCTTTTTGGTGGCACTTGCGGTCACTATTTTTTTTACTTCACTTATTGACACATCAGGTTTACACGAATGGTCAGAAAAATTAATTATTTCTGTATTTTTAGTTCTCATGCATACGGCTCTACGCTTATCCTTTTTTCACTCAGAAAAACCCAAACCGTCCCATTTTCATTTTGTCTGTATTCTCTGAATTTATAACCGTTAAAAATTGCTAAAGGCTTACCTTTCGTTGTTTCGATTATTTATATTTTTTGGCCAACTGCATATGTGCTTAAATCCATTTCTACCTTGGTTGTGTTTCGTAATTTGTTTTGTCTACAACTCATACGTAAATCGAAAAATATAATTTACCCGTCGTAATCGCAATATAATATAATTATTAATATCTTCGCATCGACATCGATAACGTTGTACCAATTTGCGTACAAAAATAACATAAAAGAAGGAAACTTTGATTTTTAATATAGTATAGGTTTAATTGTATTATTATTGTATCAGTATTGTAAAACCAGTTTATGTGTGTAAAAAAAAAATAGCGACCGCAAGTGCCACCGAAAAGGTATTGACCGCAACTGTGCCGACCGCATCTGTGTCGATACCCAGAGAATAGTGGCCATCTAAAAAACATTAAGACTCTAAAGATTACGTGGATAGTAATAAAAAATATTATTTATATCATAAAACTATAGATTTGATATTGCTCCAAATCAGACATTAAAAAAAAAGTTCGAAAAAATTGATCAGAAAAAAAATCTTTTATCCAGGACGAACACGGTGAAGTGAATCACCATTGTATATAATACGATTTACGTTCATGAATTGTATTTACACACCAAGTCCTGCATATGATTTGACTAGCGACGTCGTATCGTAAAACAAACACATGGCGACCAAATAGTTATTGTAACTTGGAATATCTATTTTTTTTTTCGTATAATTTGTGATAAAAACAAAAACATCTCGTTTGCGATTTGAAAAAGTTTTTCAATTTGTCATTATTGTGGTTGATGTCATCGTGGTCGACGGTCAATCGATCTACGCGTGCTATTATTAAATTGTCACGTGACGGATCTATTCCTTGGTATGTACTTATATTGCTATGTGTTCTAAATGAAAACGTGCGTAGTTATTAAATTCTCAAAACACCGTGGTAAAGTGTATCGTGTGAAAGCCCTAGATTAATTCACCGTTTCAATAAAACTTTGCGTGTCCGCCAACTATTATTGTCGAAACAACTGACTAAACATACATATTACGTATAGTTTCGTACCATTATTTCATCGAAAAAACTTTTACAATTTGTTATTTAAGGTAATACGCTCGCTCATAAATTATAAGTACCTAGACGTTATACGGGTACTTTAAAATAAATAAAGTATTAGTAAGTATCTTTTAGCATCACATTAAAATTGTACAAGAGTAATTTTCAATGGGAATAACGCAAACGTATAAATATATAATGAGAGTAAAATGAAATTGTATTTTGCTAATTGACTTTTACTACTTCTATATTTGTTTTTTATTGGATTTTAAATCCTCAAAACAGGTTTTAAAAGCACGTAGGTACTTATATATTACATAAGGGAGAGTAAAAAGAAAAACAATGCTAAAATTTGTACAATAATTTAGTTATAATATTTCTAAATGAGAGAAAATGTATGTGGATGTAACCTCTGGAATACATCTAAGAACTATCTCATTGTTTTCAGACGATTTTTTTTCATCAAAGATCGGCATTAATAAAAAAACTTACATTACTTCGTTAAAACTCTAAAATAATATACACATATTATATACTATACATACATACACACACTTACACACACACACGTACAGTAAATATATATATATATATATATATATATATATATATATATACTGTATGACGTGACTATATATACAGATTGTGTATATAGTATATATATATATATATATAATTTACTTATAATTCAATCATGTCAAAATATATTACCCATTACTACAATTTACGTGCGTGTCTAATTCAATTCTAAGTAATTAGTTATGAAAATCGAGTAAAAAACGGATTTAGATTCTAAACTTTGGAAATTTAAATCAAATTATGTTAGTCTATACAATTTTACTTTTAATGGCTCAACAGTTATTTAATTAAACTTAGTTTAAACATCGCAATCAACGATTAGTCGAACAATTTTTACATTTATCGGTTTTACGATTTTAATTATTTTGCCATACCACTATAATATAGAAATATAGTGTACGATATAATATAAACGTACAATTGACGTTTGAAATGTATGTTTTGAAAACAAATTTGTCTGTTTTATCCATTAAAAATAATGAACCCCCTAAATTACAGTCATTCTTTTTATAGCATAAGTGGATTTAATAAGTAGAATATTTTTTTTATAAACATATTCAAGTATTTATTGATTTTGTGTAACATTGGTAACATATTACTGAAACGTTTGTAAAAATATTGAAACATGAGTTTTATTTAATTCTATAAAATAAATTTGTGTGTTGATTGTATATTATCATATTTCACTAATGATATGAAAATAGTATGAAATAGAACATTTCTCAATAATTGAAATCAAACAAAAAAGATTAAATTAATTAGGAATACATATTTTAATTCATATAATATGTAAATTTTATATGTATACTATACTCAATCGTAGTTAGCTTAAATTTATATACTCAGTTTTTACTATGTATAGATAAAAGTATTGTTATGTATTTCTTTAATATGCTGATATTAATTTTTAATTCACATAAACATAGTATTAACTATGTATATTTAACATAGCAGTGTGACGGCACCGAGTGGAATATTATAAAAATAATATGTCAATCTTTGAAGATTGGTAAAAGTTTTGTGTAATAATTACATTTTTTCACGTAGAATAAACAAACTTTATTTTTAAAATATAATATTGACATTTTCCACTAATTGTTAAAAAATCTTGCCTAAAAAAAACTAATTACATTTTAACACGATTTGTTCGGTTTAACGGTTTGGTTTTAGAGCCGAAATTTAATACACTTTTTAAGAACGATTAAAAATTATCAAAGAAAATTCAAGTTTAATTTATAGATTTTTATTTTTGAATCCAAACTGAATAAACAAAGAAAGTCTTTAATAATGTAACGATGATGAATGTGTTCGAACCTATCGGTTTAAAAATATTGTTGAAAATTAAAAAAGTTTTAAATATGACTATCGGGAATACACTTTTGATATTAATTAATATAAAGGAACAGTTTTTTTTAACCCGTATAAAACGTGGTGTACCTATATAAAATAAATAATAATAAAAAGCTGGTAAGTGAGATGATGGTGGTACAAGTTCGTCCTTCGTCCCTTCGGTCCTCGGACAAGATATTGGTGATGAATGTATTAAGTTTTAAAGAAATGACGACTCATTTCTTTAGTATAAAACGATTCTGAGCAAAGCTTCAGTGTAATATAATATATTATTATTTAAATACTGTTTACGTATTTTAACAATAGATTTAAACATGTTGTTATATCTGAATCCAAAATTTCATTATAATAGGATGAACCAATTTTCATATATAAATATTTAAAGTTGAAAATTAATATAAAAACAGTTTATTCTGTAAAAATCGTGATAATAATTTACTTAAATGCTTGAAAAAAAATCTTGAGTCACGATTATTGATATTTTTTCGGTATTGATAGTTTAGTATAAGAGTAAACTTGTATTAAAATTTCAGAACTTTCTAACAAATACTCAATATTTCATTAGAAATAAACTTAAAAGAAATCAGACAATATCGTAAAAAATCGTATAATAATGTATTAAAGTGTGTATAAAAAAAATCCTGAGTCACGATTTTTGAATTTTTGTTATGATAATTAGGTAGGTATATGAGTAAGGTCATATTAAATTTTCAGAACTTTTTGTCAAATATTTAAAATTATATTACATAAAAACTTTCAAACAATTTGGTAAATTAAAAGTTCCATATTTAGGTCAAAAGTGCTATAATTGTTCTGAAAATGTTGACCAATATAAAAAAGTATGTATTTGATATTGAATAAAATTTTCAAGTTTCTAGCAGCTTCAATACTTTTCGATTTATGACTAATTTATGACTATTTATAAATACCTAAACTCTGAACAGTGAAAATCTCGTTTACGGCGGATTTTTACCGATTTTACCGTTTTTACTCAGTTTTTCGATCGTTATTCTTGATTACTTGAAAAACTATGGAGATTTTGGAAAAATGACCTCCTTAAAGTACCATCTCAGTTCAATTTCAAATCTAAAAAGTTGCTGGACGAAACTTTTGGACAAGGATTTCTATACGAAAAAGTGTTTACAGAAAAAAAAAATAAAAAAAAAAACATCATTGTAAAACCATAAGATCCTTCGCTTCACTCAGAATCTAAAATGATTAAATATAAACACCTTCTAATTAAAGACAAAAATATTATTATTACAAAAACAAAAGAATTCGCTTAACTCAGAATCTAAAATATTTATACATTTATAACATGTAATAATGACTATGTTATGCAGGATCTCTGTAAATTGCGTCCCATTTCAAATTTGTTATGTAAATTGCGGCCCGGGTATATTTTATACATACGTAAATTGCGGGCCAGGTATATTTTATACATCCGTAAATTGCGGCCCGGGTATATTTTTGTACATATGCCTATCTAAATATTTCTTATTAATATGTAAATTACGTCTAAGCCTTTTTTCCACAAAACCAATATTTTCCTTCCAATTTTTCAGACTTAGGACTATAACTATAACAGACTTAAAACTATCTATACAAATATTATTACCATCAAATTTCAAAAAATACTTACACGTTTTAACTGTGCAACACCAACGTTGAATATCATTGTTTAGAAATTGATGAAAACGAAATTTGAAACCATCAACTATTTTCAACGTTTTATTCCTTTCACTTTTCATTACGTCCATTTTTATTAGATTGAAAAAAAAATACTGTAAACTGTAGAGCAACCACAGATATATAAAACAACTAGATAGCTGACTCGACGAATAAAATTGAAGTCTAGAATCCATATGCGAACAAGGCAAAATATGATTGATTAATCCATGACATTTTATATTATTCCATGAAATATAATTTTTCTGTGATTGAAACCAAAGATATAATATAAAAATGTTGTTTTATATATCAGTTATCTTTTTATATGGATTCGGATTGAAAGACAATTTTTCGATTATAATTTATAAACTATTAACTATAAAGTGCAATTCAAGTAATTCAACATCATGGCGGTTTCTTGTTCTGTGTCTGGTTGTGTCAATAGGAGACTGAAAGGAAGCAAAGTTCATTTTTTTCGTAAGTTCCCGAGACGCAATTTTCGTATGTTTTAAAAGTATACGGGCCGCAATTTACGTATGTTTTAAAAGTACGCGGGCTGCAATTCACATAGTATATGACCATGACCGTACTTATAGGGACGCAATTTACCGACTCCGGTTATGCAATATAGAAGCTTTAATAATGTAGAAATATAATTTAATACTTATTGCAGTATACGCTCAAAGGTTATAATTATTATAGTACCTATACCTACCAATTATTTTTAACACGATATACACACTGAGAATTCAAAGGAAAGTACTTAAATATAAACCTTTAGAAGTTATTTTATTTTGTTTTTATTATATAAGATATTTCATTAATCACCCAATACTTTTATTCAAAACGGTTTTATTCGATTGAAGTTTTATCTTATGAAACGCATTTTTTTCGTTTAGTATACATCAGGATAATAATATTTATAACCTAGCTAATTATTATCACAATATTATAATGATGTTCTGTACAAGACACGTGCCATAGCGTGAAACTATTTAAATGTTTTACTTAATTAAAACTGTGTTCACAAACGACCGACCGGTCAATAGGTTTTTATTCAAACCGTATTATAATTGTCGTGTAGTAGGTACCAGGAACTCTAGTTCCGCTACTAGAGTCATACTAGTTACATTTGTGTGTGCCATTTCATGCATTATGAGTCATAATTTATGACCTATTCTGTCACAATGGTTGACGATGATCTAAAATATTATGTTTTACCTACTTACGTAGTGATTCAGACTTTAGGAATAAGGATTGGTGAAAACTGCATGGCGTGATAATTATTTCAGAGATTTACTATGAACACGTCTTGCTGTTATACTTGAAAAATATCGAAATCAGTTTTTAAGCATTATTTCAATGTATGTACATTATTAATTGATGTTATTCAGTTTTTTGTCCACATTTGTATGTGCCTCAGCACACCCGGTACATCCTGTGTAGTACCTATTATTCGTTCTACGTTGAATAATGTTGTCTGCCAAAGGGTTTTAAGCTCTTGTACTCGGGCGTATCTGATTCACTCTGAGAATTTCAACGGGTTGTGCACTTGTGTCCGTTGGCACTGCAGTGGAAAATCGCAAATGACAATATTGTTATTGTTATTATTATTCTGAACTGCCATTATGACAGTCGCAGAGAGACGCTGGTCGAACACAATGACACGATTTGACCTGAACCAATTGAACGTCGTATACGTTAACATAAAATTGTAGCGCTGTGATTGGCAGTCGTCGAACCATTAGACTACCGTGTCCGTAGCACACATATACATTCGTATACGCAATGCACGAAGTCTTGTAGACACCGTTAAGTTTAAGAATGCTGAGATGCGATTTATACTGAAAAGTATTTTTCATGGGCAAATAATATTATTTATTGGTTGAACATATTTTATTTTGTATTCTTTGGTGTTCGTTTTCACGTTGTCCGTCGAAAATCCGTTTTAGTACTCGTGTAGAATCCACCCTGAGCGACCGCCCGAAAAATACATCTTTTACCGCCTTGGTAGCAGGTGTTCGATTTTAAATAGGTAGTAATAATATGATTAACGCGAACATTCAAGTTTATAATATGATACGTTAACCATAAAAATAAATTCCAGTTTTCGAAAATTATGCTGTTAATAATTATAGTGTATTGTTTTGTGGATCGTACAACAGTAATATTCACACATAAAACGTTAAGTGAATGTGATGTAAATGAAAAAGGATGATAAAATATAAAAGACGACATAATTTAAATCTAAATTATCTATTATTTATTTGTGATATTTATTTTAATACTTATAAAGGATCGAGTTTTATTCTATAGCCTTTATTTCTTCAGTTTGATTAATAAATTTAACTATGAATATCACGAGCTGGCGATTGGCGGAGAACTGTATTTCATGAGGATTAATCTCACGAGCACTACAATATTTTTCTCCGTGTATAATATTTTATTATTATGTTCGTATTCTGCATTAGTCGGGATTAGCGGGGAAAAATAAAATCGTCACGTGTCACCGCCTATTTGTTTGAAATAATTATAAACGCTGTAATATTATAAATATTATAATACATATAATATTAAAAATTATTGTAATTGGATCATCTGATCCGTTGAAATGAAATAAATAAATAAATATGCTGTATGTATTATATATTATACATAAAAAGAAATTCGACGATGCGAGGGAAATAATTACATTTTAAACGTGAACATTAGAGGACATTAGAGGCATCGTCTGATTCCAAAATGATTGAATAGCAACAGCCGTTCAACAATAATATTATTACGTTTGTAATTTGTCTAAATTGTGAAATTTTAGCACTTTATTGCGAGTAGTCAGTGGGGCTCGGCATGCTCAAAAATAGTCGAGTTATTTTTGAAAGCACCTGTGGACGATGTTTTCGTTCTCGGAACAGAGAAAAATTATGTTTTCACAGCAATATAATAACGATAATAGTAACGTTATTATTATTATACTCAGTCAATTTTGCTTTCGATTTCGAGATAATTATATTTTGTACTCTGCGTGCAACTTAAAAACTAACCTCCCCGCCAAAAAAAAAAATAATAATAAAACCAGATCCCAGCCTCAAGACTATCGGACAGGTTATATGATAGTAAAAATATGTTTTTATTTACGTAATATAGTCGGCTAAGCATACAATTATATATCAATACGTTCTATACCGTTATCGCGAGCGCGTCTAATGTCGCACATGTGTATAAAAAAATAATGTAATATTATAATATAAAAATAATATTATTTTTGTGCGACGTGTATCGCGTGGTCTGTAAATGCAATTATTCACAGTCCGCAGCGGTTTCCGTGTTTTATTCGACGCACAGCTGTGACGGGTACGTGACGAGATTCGCCCACGCGCTAGCGTTCGATCGCGTAACAATTATTTATCTCGTCGATCGTTTTGCCGCCGGAAGAAGACAGGTTCTCGCGGGCGGGTGGATACGGCCGGGAAGAGACGGAGGCGAGTGACGTATACGTGTGGGGGACGTAGAGAGGGTGTGTCGAGGGTTAAAAGAATAATATAATTTCCGGGAAACTATAAAAAAAAAAAAAATACACCTCCGTCTGTGCAACGTGTACGGGGATCCGCACAGAGCTACGACACGTACCTACCCTGTGACGACGACGCGCACGCCGGGGTAGAATCGCATTAGCATTTCTAATCGATTCCCGGTGAAATTGGCGGGCAGAGGCTCCGGGGATTTCAACGTCGTCCGCGTGTACGGACGTACGACGTAGACATCACACCGTCGCGGCCGCCTTGTCGTCTTCTTATAAGCCACACACCACGGATACGACATGCGCACGTGCACGTCACACCGTCCGATATTACAATGTATTATATACCTGTCGGAATTATTTTCTCGTCTCTCCTTTTCATTTATTTATTAATTTTATTTTTTGTCGTCACAATACGCATAATAGTACGACTACGTGCGTTATTTATTTTTACCTGCAGCGCCTCTCGCTGTGTGCCGGCAGCCGCACGCTGCAGTATTGTGTACGCGGTTCGTATCGTCGTTGCCCGTACGACGCCCGTGCAGGACGATATCGGATTTCGTCGAATGAATGGCACGCCATCGCGCGGTTATACCTACCGCCGCCGCCGCCGTCCGGAGAGAATGCGTGCCGCGAGATGAAAAATGCGTCTGTGTGCGGCGGCAGCGGCGACGGCTACGAGTGGGGAAGGAGCGGGAGTAAAAGGATAAAGGAAGTTAAAGGGAGGAAAAAAAATAGAAGAAAGAAATAACTCGGTGTGGTCGGGATTGGAATTCGGTGCTTATATTAAAGCGGGAAGGGAAACCGAAGCGGCGGCGGCGTCGAGTTCATTTTCCTCGGTTAAAAGAAAATGTTTGATGTGCCGGTCCTTTAGAAATCCCGAGTTGATAAGATATTATACTCTGCTCGTGCGTGCGTGCGTGCATGTGAGTGTGTGCGTGTGCGTATGCGCACTTTTAGAAACTTTATTTATATATATATATACAACGATGGCTGCTAAAAATCGTGTTTTCAAAAGAAGAATAAAAAGGAGAAGAAAAACCGCTGTCTTCTTTCGTCTGTTACGTACAATATAATATATTTCGTATGTTTTGATACGTCGTTTACTCATGTCGAATTTCTATTTATCTACGTTTTTAGACCACTCAACTAGATGATGTAGCGATAAATAAACTACAGCGTACTGTGTAATGTGAATCGTTTATTTTTTTCTTAAACAATTTGAGTTATCGGCGATCAATGGAGGAACAGAAATAATAATATTATGATAATTTTTTCGTTGGCATTTCAACATGTATATTCGTGTTGTACCTATCTTTAGAATTTCAGTAATGCCGTTACTGATTGGTGATATTAAGATTAGGACCCTTTAGAAGTTCACATGTTGACAGTTAATCACTAAAAATATAGGTAAGTGATATAAAAATGTATCTCAAGAATCTAGAAGTTTAAGAGTAATTTGTTTACTACACATATTTTACATATTCAGCTCTTTTTTCTGAGTAAATGCAAATGTTGTTAAATTTGTTTTTTTAAGTCAATATTTTACATATTTTATACTAAAAATCATTTTTTTCTTGAAATTATCAAAGAAATTATTAAAAAAAAAAAAGGAATCGAAAAACTCATTTACAACTACAAGAATGTGCTATTGAAATGGTAAGTTTGAAAAATTATTTGACGAAATTTCGAAAGAAGAAATTTACCTGACTATTTTATTATTATTACACTGTGTCATATAAATATAAATATATTATTATTTATTATACATATATATTAAGTTGATTTTTTTGATTTTTAATTATATAAGACAAACATTTGAAGGACACATTGAAACATTTGTGTATATTTTTAGTACATATTTGGTGAATATTTTGCGCATAAATGCTTGCATTTTTTCCGTGCTAGACATTATGTCATAAAACTTACTGTGGTATGTTCTTCTGTATTGCTCCTCGTTTCATTTTTCCATGAGCTCGAAAACACTTTAAGTGTTTTTACATCAAGTTATATTTATCAAACTGTTACAGCGTTAATTACTGCGAACCAGTGATTATAAAATAATACTGTAATGTCCGATGAGTTCAATAAATGATTTACTTTTTTTTCTTTCACAGCTTTAATCATGTCTACCGATAACATACCTTCATCGGAATTAGATAAAAACGATCTCGTCAACATGGTCGAAGCTTCGAAAATCAAATTCATCGAAAACGAAAAGAAAATGGAAAACTTCTTAAAGGTATATAATATAAATATATATATATATTTATATATAACTTCCTGTATGTGTATAATGGTACATGTGACCTGGTACGCAGTCGAAGAGTTTATCAACCTGACTCCGTCATGGTGACAAAGACTAGAAAAAGTATTTTTCCCAATCAGTTTTTGTTTCATGTTTTATTTTTATTTTTTTTTTTACATTAGGATACGAATTGTGACAGGTCACAGTTGGAAAAACATATAAATACGTGTTTTAAATTGCGTTGCAAACTCGAAGATTGTCTGGAGAGACTTAAGGAACAGGAATTAAAAGGCGATTATACGGTATATCATATCATAATATTGTATTTACAACGAGTACGCAATAACGCGATATGTTTTCCATTTTCGTTTTTTGATTTCGCAATTATCTCCAACAAGCGCGGTAACATATTATGTAATTTTAAAGGAATCGTCATGCCCACTGATGGAATTCGTTTCGAGCATCTCGAACGTGAACAACGTATCTGGTCCCGAAGCTCTGATCGTTGTCACGTCCGAAACGGTTGGCAAACGGTACATTAAATTAATAAGGTATAATGTGCATTGTGTTAATACCTATAGGTATATGTCATACATACATTGATGGTGCACACTGCACACTCTTGATTTGAAAAGTGTTTACAAGTATAAATCAATTTCACGTGTGTAGTTAACGAATCAAAAAGAAAAAAAATTATAAATCCCTTTGGAATGATACTGTTCATACAAATTCGTATCAAACGTAATAATTAAGGTATTATCTTATACTATAAAACGAGCAAGGAATTGTATGTACCTATTTCCAGTCATGCCATCTCGAAAACGGCTCTAACGATTTTTCTTATATTTCAAATATAAAGAGTTTTCGACCTCAGGAATCCAATGACTTAGTCAAAATTTCAAGAAAATTTCATTTCTATGAGTTTTCATAAAAAATCTTTGTACAGTAAAAGTATCTGTGGGTGAGGTTCGCGGTACGGCAACGGACGGCGGCTAGACGTGGCCGCCCAAACTTCCCCTTCCATAATATCACCGTCGCGCGACGTGATAGTTCATATTTGTATACGTTGCTAATGGAAAACCTTTCTTGGGACCGCGATGATGACAACGCGACGTTCTGGGTTCTGGTAACCTACAATTCGATTCTCCCTGCATGTAGCGTTCTCCCTGCATCGGACCCCCAGATTCTCCCTGCATCGGACCCGCAGCGTGTCCGACGGCCAGTCGTTGAGTGATAAAAAAAAAAAATAATACACATTTAACTATTTAAATGATACAAATAATAATTTTAAAAATTCAAAAAATTAATTTTTTAAATAATATTCACAAATTTAATGGTAAATATCTTTTAATTTTACATTTTATGAAACATTTTATCAAACAGTACTTCTGCAAAAAGAACAAATTCAAAACTCAAATTCAAACTTCCGTGTATATACTTATCAAGTAAATATTAATATTTTTTATTAAATGCAGTTTACAAATTATTTTATGGAAAAAAATTTATTTTAAAATTATAAATTATAAAATTGTCTTCGTTTAATTACACGAAATTTCCCACGTATACCTCATATACGGAAAGTACCAATAAATTCTTTAAGCTTCGAACTTTCAGTTTATCACTATCTGCATTGGGGAATTCGCGATTTCATGGTAAAAATAATTTACTTCATGAATTCTCCCCATAGGACTAATGCAATATTTATTTATCTTTGCATCCTTATATCTAAAAATTTTGCACGACAATCGACTATAAAACCCATACCATTTGATTCCTGAGGCTTTTCTCTAACAACCTGTATATGTCTTAGTTGGGGAATTCATTGGCCAGAGCGTCCTTAAAATCTTTGAGATATTTTTTTTCATAATACCCTAAAAAATATAAATTTATAAATATACAAAGATAAAAAATTCGCTTGACGTTTTAAGATTTTATTTTTCAAATATTATTTCCGAAAACAAATTAGTAAAAAATAGTAAAATTTCAAAACACAACATATCAAGTTTATACATTAAGGGTGACTTTTGCAAGCTATAATTTTCTGAACATTTTTTATTTATTAACGAAAATCTACTTACAAAAATATAAGCATACTTTTTTGCATAAAAACAATACAGTTTAAAATAACCGCACCTTATTTACTAATAAATAGATCGGAGATCTACGATATCTTACGATCGGAGATCGGCCTTCCTGGTACTATAGAATAATATAAATAATAACTGATTTTCTTTTACGAGTTGAAATCTATTACGAAATATTATTCGTTTTTAAACACAATTTTTTGTATCACCTACAAACTACACAAATATGAAAAAAGATTTTTCTCTTATCATATTTTTTCTATTAAATATTATAGCCATGATAATTTTATATTTTAGCTTATGCATAAATTATCATATTATTTACTAAACAAAATATTAATATATTATTTATTGAATATTCGTATTTATTTTTACAATATCAGTTTGATTTATTTTGATTTTCAATTCGGTAAAACTATTGAATAAAATGGTTTAAATAAAATATATTGTCATATTTTGTTATTTGTATTTTCACAAAAAAAAAAAGAAAAAAAAAAAAAAAAAATGAATTACATTAAAATAATTAACACTGTTTACGTATACTAATAATTTTTAATTCTATTAAGAATTTGTAAATATACATATACTTTTTTAGAATATAACGAATGGAAAATATAAGAATATATACTATTAAATAATATTATTATTTATAATGTCGAATAAAGTATACTTTAATTTAAATAAGAGAAAGAAGAAACGAATAGCTCGTAGATTGTAGAAGTATTTTATCACGCTTACGACGTATCCGTCGTCGGTTCCTCTTCGATAAATGATCAAGCAACGGTGTCGCACTGGCTTGACGTGGTCGTCTCGAGTTTAAGCCGATTATTTCTTATCATCAAAATAACCCGGGAGTATCAGTGTACCGGTCTCTGTAAGGTCGAAGGGTGAAAATGAAGCATGTCATAAATACGATGGTGTTAGTGTTTAAATTGTTTATATTATATAACAGGTACCTATATAAATATATTTACGTATTAATTTTTTTCAATTCATTATTCATTCTAGTTTTATATTTTTTATTTGCTTTGAATGAATGAAGTAAGAAAATCAAATAAAATAAGCATAACTGAAAAATAATCCGGGCGTTTATCGACTGGAATAGCAGTAATGTTTTTCGTCTTATAAAAAATTTACGTTGTGCCACTATCTAGTATTTAGTAGTGGTAATGTAGTGACCCTCCCCCTGCTCCTGATCGTGGAATAACGCTAGTGAATATTTAACGTTGTCATTTAGGGTGTGAAATGTATGCTTATCGATGGCGTCGTAGAGATAAAAATCGTCATAAATGATACGTCGATCGACTGCGTTTTACTATAAGTGTTAATACACCATAAAACCCCTAAAAGGACCGCTCGATCGTACTGAAGAAGTCTATATCGTTATAATTTATCAAAATAGTATACCCACGTTTTGCGCGTATCCAATAATTTGTATAACTTGGGGTGTCCGAAACGGTCGTTGAATTCACCTCGTACATTGCGAAGTCATAATATATTACTTTTTTCTCGACTTTTTTGGAAATGCTGTCGTGTGTTTCGACGAAAATAGGCAAATATCGTTATTCAAGTTGTTCGAACGTTAAACATAATAATAAAGAGCTGTAGGTACTTAGCATGTGACGAAACACGAACCACTAACGAACTCTGTAACAGCTATTATAGTATTGTTCGAACTTCGGAAATATATCGAAACGTGTCTAGGATAATAATCTATGCAAAATGATATTTTGGGACGTGACGACCGTTTGTATAGGCTGTATATATTTTTATCGAGTTTTAGTTATGGAATGAGTTAACGTATGGGTATGTATACAGTTGTTATATTATGTATGCAATAACTATACAGATTTAGTTGTTATAACGCAATAATAATTACTGAAATACTGCGCGTTAATTCGTAATACTGAATAAATGGTTTTGATCCGGTCGGTCCATGAGTCATGATAATAATATTATGCGAATAGTCCGTTTTTGTATATGTGGGTAGTACAAATTTATTTTCATATGGCTCATACCTTAAGCCGTACACTATGGATGTAGTTATGTGTGTGTTCCTTGTAAATATTCCAATATGTGGACAATGTGTAGAGCCATATCTAAATTTAAGCCATATCTAGCCGTATCTAAAGATTTTAACACCTGTCACATAGGGAAATTAACTATGAAATAAAACTATTTACAGAGACATAATTTATACGCATTATTTAGATATATTTGAAATGTTGGATATTGGTTAACATTTACAGTACCTATCTAGTTATTATTTACAAAACAAAGATGAAATAATGTGAAATTGCAATTTACGTACGAAATATTATTAAATAATATTACTTTTAGTAAATATAGTTTTTTTTTTTAAATTTAATTTGTTTTAAAGATAATAAATACATAATACATATACTAAATAATTATATTAGAATGTATATAGCTAATTAACGGTGTTTTAATATTTCTGACGCAGATATGATTTTACTCACTCCGATGAGTTCAAATTAGTTATTTTGTACGTCGTATTTTAATAACTACTAGACGATAGCACTATTATCGCTGTAAACCATAGTGATTATAACAGTGTATTAACACTATGAATATTAATCAACGCGATTCTGATATGAAGTTTATTTGTCAGCGATTTACTATACGTATTCATGCCCGACAGAATTCACATAATTTTACGCAGAGAAAAAATTCCCCCTTTTCTCCACCCTCGGTGCGGCATTTTAAATCTCTGTCATGTATAGGCAATATATTATTATATCGTTTTAAATAAAAACACGTCATGGCATTTGCGTCCGTGGCCACAGATGATAATTAATTTTATTGTATCACAAACTCTGATAAGAGATAACACATGGTTCGCTAATCCTTGATTTGATCGGATTATTAAAATTTTTGCACCTCGCTTTATGCGGTTTGTGTTTTTTGTTCTTTAGAACTATGAACCATTAGTTTGTTTAAGGCAGCGGCCGATACAGCGTAGTCCGTTGTCGTGGTTTTAATCAGTGTTTACAAAACTCAAAGTCAGGTGAATCTGCACCATTTTACTCATTTTCAGTTTAGTCACTCAAACATTTTCTTTCGTCATCATTAAAATAACGCAAGTAAAATAATGATTAAAAACGTGTTTATAATCGACAATTTTATACGTGTTAAAATTTGTTGGCGGCCCGTCAGAAAAATGTCATTATCTGAATTTGGGTTGAGACCGATAGTTTGGGAAACGTTGGTCAAATAAGAAGTGCGATTCGAGTTTTCCATCGATTTCCAACCAGTCCCCGCCGTGGCGTCGACCACTCGGTTTCGCACCTTATTTGGGAGAAAATTCAATAACGGAAACCGTATGCTGTGTGACGGGTGAGCACACTATACAAGTATACACGCGACGCTATCTGCCCGTCCGGAAGTAATGATAATATTGCAGAACGTCTTCTCTCACTATAATCGGCTTCCGATGCAGTGTCTGGGTGAACGCGTTTATACGGCAGCCGTTGCGATCGTTGACGGAACCGTGGTTACTTGTTGTCTTCGTGCGGTGTTTATAGAAGTTGTAGTAGTTGTGCATAAGTCGTATCGTATAAAGTCACCGAAACCGACCGAATTCGTCGACATTGAAGTTTGAATATCACTCTTGGACATCACTCTTCGTATTTTATAATAATTTAAAGCTCCATACATTGATATCTTCTCTTCCATGACATCGTGTTGTTTTGTTTCGGCCCGTTTTTCCTTAAGTTTGGTTTTTTGTGATATGGTCTAAAAAAATGGCGGCAAAACATTATGCACAGTTTATAATTTTGAACGTGTAATATTGTAGAAACGTAATAACGTATAAATAATATTCTTAGAGTGTATTATCTACGTCGCCATCATTGAACAATAATAGAGACTCGAACAAATTCAGAAACTATATGCACCTACTCCACAGATAATATATTTGTTATTTTCTCACATACATGTTTTTGGGGTGGATTCATTTTTTTTCGTGCTAATTTCGCGTAGCCGATTTCGTATAACGTTTTTTGATACTTAGCAACTATTAACTATTTATATTTATATATTTGGCCACATCTCAAAAATACATAACGATTCAATGTTTTTCTGTGTAGTGAAAAATATTTAATGATTATTTCATATTATGTATGGAAAATTACAACTTACCTAACGTGGTCACGATTAAAATTGATGATAACGGATAAAAAGCACGCATTTACTAAATGTTTCGTGGTTTTCTCACTCTCTTATACCTTTTAGCTCTTTTGTATTTTTTTATATGTATTACCTTAAAATGCGTTGACAGTAAATACAACAAATATGATACATTTACATTAGACCACGAGGCGTATTTATTTTATTTTTCTCCGTGTTTTTTTTCACCGGATTTTAGGATTTTAACATTTAACATTCTTACGAGATGCATTTTAGCTGGTGCACTATTGAAATGTAAATAACAAAACGGTATCGCACAGAAAATGGGGTTGGATCTAGAAATATATTATTGGAGAAGAAGACATAAAATTGAAAAAAATGTATAGGTATATATATATGTTTTTGAGTGTAGCCAAATGAATAAATTAATATAAATATCGCTAGGTAACTTAAAGCGTTATACAAAATCAGCTACATAAAATCAGCAACGAAAAAAAATGTCTACCTATCCCAAAAACATATATATGTGTACAAATAATTTTATAAAGTGCGGTTGTAGTTTTATTAAATAATTGTAGCATTTGAAAAAACGTAATAATTTTGTGGGGAGGAGAAGGGCTCCTTTGCCAAACCTATCTCGGACCCGTAACTGACGGGAACGATTGAATTTTATTAAATGGCGTCTAAAATCGCACCCGCGCTTAAATACGACTACAATAAAATAACACGAGAATAACAGTTAGTCGCTGACTATATACCACCACAACGATTTTACCTGCTTATATACTTGTAACCGCAGGCGTCTAGACCTGGATAAAGTGATGATCTCGACAATCAGAGCACTGACTGCTGGTGACGTGGACGTGACGTTAAAGTACGTGAAGTCCGTGCTCTGGGACGGGTCTGAAGAGGCTTACCGGGAGTTTTTTGGCAGTGAGGCCGTGCGGCTCGTCATCTCGAGTTACGTGCCGGCTGACCGAACGTACTATATCCGCAGTGATTCATACCGTGACGAGTGTTTTGAAGTGAGTGCGCAGAGACGATTTATTGTTGTTATTATTGTTACTGGTCATTTATATGCTAACGATACAGAAGTCGATTATATAAAAAAAAGTCGCGTTTCCGACGAATCCATAGTTGTAATGACGTATTTATGTGACTCGGTGTAATGTCCCCTCCCCAAAGTGACTCGGTTAACTATGCATATTATTGATGGCAAACGATTGTGACAGTCGTCATATCTCCAAAACAAACCCTAAATGCTGAGTAAACGCTAAAAGTAACGCTGACGATTGATCGTTGACATAAAAAAAATGCTAGACATCGTAAACACCACGCCGCTTTAAACCTCAAACACAAAAAGCCGAATTTATTTTTTGAATTTTTGGAGCTTATTCCCTCCCCCTTGAGGCTTTAAAGTGGTTTTATTTTAAGTAAAATATAAAAGAAAAAAGATTACAACTTTCTAATAACGGTGTAGTTAAAACTAAGCTTGAACATAGTTTGTGACAGAAACAGATATATTTTGATAAAAATATTATACACAAATAAGAAATGCTGTTTGGTTTGAAACGCTGCCTCCCAGTCCTTTTAACCTAACCTAACCGTTTCGAAAACATGAAAACAGGAATTTAGAATTTCAAATATAATAATAATTTATATAATATAAGCATTTTTAAGTGTTGAGTATTAAATATATGTATATATATTTTATGTCAGTAATATTTTTTTTAAAATTTTTTATGACAGTTCACAGTTTATACATAAATAACTATATATATAAAAAAAATATTCCCTCTTCTGGGCAAAGAACCAAGGTTACCACTGCTACCGAGTAACCCGACATCAACCGCCATCCATGAAGTCCATTTTTCATTGAAGTCTTGCCATGCGTTCTACTGAATTACTCACGCATCATCATTACAACGAACCGTGGAGTTGAGTGTATTATATTATAGTGCACCATACTTACTACAGTTGTCGTGGTTATACATCGGCTAAATACTGTTTCATTTCTCTCTTTTTTTCCTCTGTTCACAGCTCATATCACGATGGAGGTCCGACAGTGCTACTCAATGACTGCTGTTTCGAGTGCAAACTTTCAAGAACGTGCGACTCATACGTGCTTTTGTCCTCGTACTTCATTATTATATTATAAATACAAAGTTATATCTATAACACGCGTGAATGCGTCTGAATACGTGAATCTGAGACGGTCTTCCTAACGCCGTCCGTTGGTGTGTGTAACGCGTGTTTATTTTTTATCTCTCCGTCGTCACTATTGTCAGCGCACACCATCGCCATGAGGTATTTACAAACCCTCTAAAGCCCCTAGTCTGCAGTAGTGTGCGTGTGCGTGCGTGTGTGTGTGCGTGTGTGTGTGTGTGTGTGTGTGTGTGTGTGTGTGTGTGTGTGTATACACGTAGGAGCAAGAGTCGCGTTTTGACGGGGAGCCACTCGGCCGTAGAAATCCCCGCGGCTTTTAAATCCGCTTTATAACCTACTTATCCCCGGCGTCTCTTCGACCGACCTACCCCCGTCGCTAAGCACCCGAGGCTGCGCGTGGTTCTATCTGTATATGTACGTATGTACGCACGCGCGAAAACTCACACACACACACACACACACACACACACACACACACACACACACACACACACACACACACACACACACACACACACACACACACACATACACACTTCGACTTGGTGCAGTGTGCGTATGTTAGTATATTTGTCTCATATGTGCGAGTGCGTGTGTGTGTTGCTAACCTTACGATTGTTCACGCAACAATTGCTCCGGTGAATAATCAAAACACACCCCTCACCATCGTCATCTTAAGAGGGTTGGCGGCAGTGACGGAAATATAATATACGTATACATATATATATATATATATATATATATATATATATATATATATATATATATATATATAATGTTTTTTGCAGAAGCCTTTCCCGCGGCGAGTTCTCTGTTTTTCCCTCTTTTCCCTTTCATATTCAGTGCGAGCGTGTGAGTAAGATAAGTAAAAGACAACATATACATGTGCGCGTGTGTATATAAAGTCATGTCCAAAGCCTTCGGGTCTAAAATCGTTTTTCAAAGCTATGTTTTCGCCATGGTATCTGCAGTGTGTCGACGACACGTCGTGCCTGACCGGTCGTTAGATATTATCCGGTGCAGAACTCTCGGTTCACTGGGTGTTGGAATCGAAAAAATCCCATAGTTTAATCGCGTGCGCTCACGAGTCAATTAATCATGGACACACCGCCGCCATCGCGACAGTATGGGCACTTTCCGCAGTAAACATGCACTTACCATCGGTGCACGAGCGTACTGGCACACCGATATTCGTGTAGTGAAACATCACATTAGATCCCTCTTGATGAAGTGGAGGGAAAGGTGACATATTTTTGCACTCGCGTATACAAAAAACGCAAGAAAACAGTGACCAAATTTTTATTTCTATTACTTTCCGTACGATGTTTGAAGATTTCTTTCACCCATACCTCTGTTATTTATGATGGTAAAATTAAAATCAGTATGCCAATGCACTAAAAAATTTATAAATATGTATGATAAATTTAAAAATTTGCATTGAAAAATGTATGTATATGTATATTGTATATATATTATATAGAACAGGGGTGTCTAACCCGCGGCCCATCATACATTTTAATATGGCCCTTACTTCAATTTGTTTTCATTGTAATTATAAATAAAATGTAATAACTTGTAAACGGATTTCTACTCACTAATTGTTTTGGTAAAAGTATAAATAAAATGTATAATTATTAAAATGTATGTGGCCCACAACAACTTCTACTCGTATGATGTGGCCCAATATTCACAAAAGTTTGGACACCCCTGATATAGAATCAAATTATGTATATTTTTATACAATAATTATAATTTATGCTCATCATATTGATCAATAATTTTTTTTTTTTGTGAAATATGATGTAACTATGTAAGTACGAGTATGTGCGGTATAATGTTAATATTTAAACACATTTTTAGGAGTGCTGAATAACGATAATTTTTTTTAAAGTTTCAACAGAGTGTTTGTGATTTTGGACATAGTTGATAATTGATGCTTGAATAGTTCTCACATTAATTAGAAGTAATTTATATATTATGAAATGCAGATTTTCAAACTCAAATTTAAATTCAGTGAATATAATATAAAGCGATGGTTTTTTTCGTACATTTTGTCGAAAACAGTCCGGTATCGGTTCATAAAAATAGATAAATAAATCAAATAACAGGTATACAAATGTATAACCTTTCGAATAAAAAATCATAAAATTAATTTCCATTTAAGAATACATACAATCAGACAACCCTCTCTTTCCCCCCCCCCCCAAAAAAAAACAACAAATATGAACATATTAATCCCAACAGTAAGATAATGCCATTGCACGTTGTTATGTACTCATGTTGTACTGTTTTCATATTTTGGTCCGATGTATTCTTTCTCGAATCACTCATCATTCATTATAACGTTAATATTATGTTCTCATTCGACCACTGCCACGTTATGACACCGTGATCTGTGATACGGCAATTACTAGCGGTTATTGAGACTAGAATTTTATCTAATCGTGTAAGCGAAAAGGTTTAAAAATAACGTTACGTAAGTAATGGTAAATAATTCTAAAAAAAAAAAGAAATGAAATCTTCAATATTTTTTAAATGGACATATTTATGTTTTTATAGGTACATCAGAGTATTCGCAGTTTATATTAAATTATCAAAGACTGAAGTGAGTAAATAAGATATAATTATTAAGTAGATGTATTATAAAATAGAAAATTGGTTATCTGAAAAGTTTATTTTTACGCGTCAGAGGCAGTTGACGTTAATAATAAATAATAATAATAAAATGCTTGTTTATTTTTAATATATTTAAATACATACTTTTCCGCTGAGTTTTAACTTAAAGCACTGTTTGAAACAGCTTAAGCGCCGTGTAGTAATTATCTGTCCAAAACTCAAAACGAAACGTTAAAATTACAGTTGCTCTAGAACCTTTTTCGCTTTTATTAAATTTCATACATTTTTATAATTATAACGTGATATTTATTAACGGAAATTAAAACGTTAAGTTCAAAGTTTTCAAATGAAATGTCTAATTAACGTTTAAAAGTTGTTGTACAAAAGGTATGTACACACACACACATGTATACAAACAATGAATACATATACTTCAAGTTATTGAAATATGAAACATATTATTACAGCAAATTGGCATTTTATGAAAAAAATCAAATGAATTGTGTGTAAGTATAAAATAATATTATATATCACAATTGTGCTCAGAATTATAATTTATACAAATATTAAATATAGGTACTATAATATGTCGCCATACAAAAATATTCGTGTAAAATACATGTTAAAATAATAATGTGCAATTATATAATTTTATATATAATCTGTTGAATATCTTAAATAATATGAAAAAATCAAATTTTTTGAAAATAAAAGAAATTACATAAATTTATTGCATAAATAAATGTATAACACAAAGAATAATTTAAATAATAATAATAACTAAAATAAAATGATAACTATAATTTATTTTATAACATATTAAATATCAATATCTGTATTATTTATATATACACATATACTGTACGTATACATTTATTGTATTCTTGTTTGATTATTATATCTATACAATATAATGTTCAACTTATATAAATACGTAGAAAATATGTTATTCATAACTTAATAAAATTTTTCAAAATTTAACTTTTTATGGATAATTCATCGAAATATTTAGAAACACGTAAAACAATTTTTGAATTCCAATAAAAACCAATGTTTATATTTTATAAAACGTATAGCTAAAAAAAATTACGCATTTCGCCCCGTGGCATATTCTTTGATAAACGGACGAGTTAATGAGGATGAAAGTATTGAATTTAAAAGAAATGATAGATCATTTCTACAGTTAAACGATTCTAAGCATAGCTTCAGAATTAAAATATAGGTACCGTTTGGATTTCTTCAAATAAATGTTAAAGTTGAATATAGACGTGAAAATAGTTTATTACGTAATAATCGTTAAATAATTTAGTAAAACGCTTTTAAAACATAATCCTTTGTCACGATGTTTGAAATCTTTTAAGTATCTTTAGTAAAGTGCATGAGTAAGGTCGTATTAAATTTTCAGAAGTTTTCATGAAATATTAAATATTATATTTTAAACCCAAATGTTTACAAATTTATTGAAACTTTTTAGATTCTGAGTGCAATTCTAACGCAATTTACAGAGACCCTGCATAACATAGTCATTATTACATGTTATAAATGTATAAATATTTTAGATTCTGAGTTAAGCGAATTCTTTTGTTTTTGTAATAATAATATTTTTGTCTTTAATTAGAAGGTGTTTATATTTAATCATTTTAGATTCTGAGTGAAGCGAAGGATCTTATGGTTTTACTATGATGTTTATTTATTTTTTTTTTTTTTTTATTTTTTTTTTCTGTAAACACTTTTTCGTATAGAAATCCTTGTCCAAAAGTTTCGTCCAGCAACTTTTTAGATTCGAAATTGAACTGAGATGGTACTTTAAAGAGGTCATTTTTCCAAAATCTCCATAGTTTTTCCAGTAATCAAGAATAACTATCGAAAAACTGAGTAAAAACGGTAAAATCGGTAAAAATCCGCCGTAAACGAGATTTTCACTGTTCAGATTTTAGGTATTTAGTCATAAATCGAAAAGTGTTGAAGCTAGAAACTTGAAAATTTTATCAAATATTAAATACATACTTTTTTATATTGGACAAAATTTTCAGAATAATTAAAGCACTTTTGACTTAAATATAGAACTTTTAATTTTCCAAATTGTTTGAAAGTTTTTATGTGATATAATTTTAAATATTTGACAAAAAGTTCTGAAAATTTAATATGACCTTACTCATATACCTACCTAATTATCCTAACAAAAATTCAAAAATCGTTAGTCAGGATTTTTTTTATACACACTTTAATAAATTATTATACGATTTTTTTCGATATTGTCTGATTTCTTTTAAGTTTATTTCTGATGAGTTATAATTGTTATAACAATTGAAGTTTAAATGAGTTATATCTAATTGAATATTTTATGAGGGTTTAATTACAAAAAAACTCACCAAAAATTATATAAATAACCGTAAAATACGTAAACAGTATTTAAATAATAATATATTATATTACACTGAAGCTTTGCTCAGAATCGTTTTATACTAAAGAAATGAGTCATCATTTCTTTAAAACTTAATACATTCATCACCAATATCTTGTCCGAGGACCGAAGGGACGAAGGACGAACTTATACCACCATCATCTCACTTACCAGCTTTTTTAAAACATGTAGTCATACGTTAATAATATATGGTGAAAGTTTCATGTTTCTGGCAACATTACTTGAGGAGTAATGACGAAATTACTGAAGTCGATTTAATGAAAACGTTGTTTACGGATAATTTCGCCGTTTTTGGTCCATTTAAGGCTGTTTTTCCGGACGCCTGGAAAAACTATTGAGATATGAGCTTAGTAAACCCTCAAAGTATCATCTAAATCAAATTTCTGATCTATAGAGTTGCTAGATGAAACTTTTGTACAATGTTAAGTTGAGCAAAAAGTGTCTCCAGAAAAAAAAAAAAATAAACATTATTGTAAAACCATGTGATCCTTCGCTTCACTCAGAATCTAAAAAAAACATCTCTGAAGAACCGTAACTTGTACGCTTTATAACTATTGATATAACTATTTATAAAATCCAATTTACGTATACCGTCCTTGATTTCGAGTTTTAATTATGCTGTTCGTACCCTAATATAATGTACTCTTACTGTATACTTAATCAATTTTGTAATGCTTCTCTGCTGACTAGTTGCATTTCATATGATTCATTTTTGTACAAAGTTTCTTTGTAATTCACCTTATTGTTTCAACGAAAAGTGAGTAAATTAGAGGAGAAGCCATTTTTTCAATCCGAAATAAAATGGCATTGTTATAATAGCATTTGCTTTCTATCATTTCAGTGACGTAATTTGTAACAATAACGTCTACATCCGATTTCAAGCATCGAAGTTTAGTTGAATATTGTATACATATTTTTAATCGTGGCGTATTATCACGCATACACTGTGGCTCATTCGATTTTCAGTCCCTAATTGTCCGTACTTCACGAGTCGAAACCATATTTTTCAGATTAGTCTGTTTTGCTCGACTCCGAATCGTCGTTGAATTTGAGACTCGAACTCGGGAATCCGATCACACCACGTGAAACTCCTACGTTTATGCATAAGTCGAAATTTTGAGTCGCGTAATTAAAGCGATCGCTCGAGCTGAGTGCATGTGATTTGAATCAATGAGACGTACACAAACATTGAGATCATTTTAATCGTCTACTTCAAGATCACAGAGTTGTGAAACGCAGTGGAAGGATACGATTATGGCGTGAGAAAACGTCACCTATGTTATCTTTGCACGACATTTATTCAGTTGATGAATGTTTTGTTTTCGACCTTCACAAACATAAACCATTGTGTTTCGATTATTACATTAAGGGATTTTTTTTCTGCAGTGGTTGCTGTGTACGAAATGAATAAATAATATTAAAATCGTTTTTACTTTTAATATGAATTCTTGATTTTTTTTCTCCGGAAATGTTTGGTATACTATACATCACGGCAGCAGCGCGGAGCCTGGAAAAATAAAGCTTAGCGATCACCACTGTGTTTGTTACACATGAGCCAACATTTTTACATTTAAAAATGTTAAGCCATGAACGTTTTTGTTATAAACTTTGATTAAATCTACATGGATATCGTGTTAAATTTTAGAAATAATTTTATTTTGATACATGCCTATACATTTGTGAAGTTTACTTATTGTATACTCCAAGATTTCATTTAATTTTTTGTTTTTAGTTGTTCCTTACTATAATACAGATGATTTGGTGATTTATCTTGTGTGTGTGTGTGTAGTGATTGCCTATTAAGAAAGATTTAAGACTTTTCAAAAATAACAATAATGATAAAAAAGTAAAAAATCATTTTTATAGAAATGTGTGATTTTATAGTAGAGTTTTAAATTTTACGTGAATTATTTATGTATATATATATATATATATATATATATATACGTCATATTAATACAGCTCTGTACACAATACTATACATATAACTTTATGATCAGTGTCGAACATAAGTGTGTATAGGGATGACGTGCCCTGAAGGGGCCATGGAAGCGAACGTTAAAAATTCCCGGAAAATTTCCCCAAATCTTTTCCCCTCGATTTTCATTATATTTTAGTAAAAAATCACGTGTCACATCACACAATGCATTTTATGTATTTACGAGGAATTCAAAATACAATATACAGTCAGACACATATTGATTTTAAAATAAATATGTTTCATACGTATCTTATATAGTTGACGGTACAGATATAATTTAAATATAACAAGAGCGTGCTCATTGGAGAACATAAACCACGAGGGTGTTATATCATTTTTTTTTTTTTTTTAGTCCATTAATTTTTCGATAACACCAAAATAACTGCATAAATTATTATCAAAATGAAAATGTATATTACAACATTTCAAAAATATTTGTTGTATTTATTTTCCTAATAAAAAGCAAATTAAAAAAAAAAAACTAAAAATATAAAATAATATGAATTATATTATTATTTTAATAAAAACTCTATGGCATGTACCTAAATAAAACAAGTAAATAAATAAAAATATAAATTACAAAATAAAAATGTTGCATGGAATACAATAGTAAATAAGGTTTGCATCCCGTACATATTGAATTTCATTTTCGTTTCAATTGAAAATCATCTCCAAGTACACACTCAAGTATAAATTGTGATAAAAGAGATTGTTTAAAAAGTGAGATTATAGTAGACATAGGTTTTAGAAAAAAAATGTTTAGAAGCTTCCCGGGTATTAATTATTATGGTCTAAAATACCAACTGATTTCTTTAATGATTTAAAAGATGGCTGTTGATAGAACCTTTGTTGTCAGATATTATACCTATTCTTGATTGTATTATTAAATTATAATTATAAAATTGTTAACATAATTATTAATCATTACAACTAAATTTCAAAAAAAAATTTTATTTACTTTTTTAATTTTTGTTAAATGTATATAATAATTCTATTTTATTTTCGTCTTAACTAAATAAGTATAGTGTTATTATAGGCGGGCTACACCGAAGTATCAGTGCGAACATCGTTCACAGTCGCCATCCTCACGAGACGCGGCGACTGCGGTGACGATGACCACCCGGTGGTCTTAGAACCGTAGGTACTCATGGTGTAACTACTGCCGTGAAAATGTAGCCGGCAAAATGGTGCACCCGGAGGTAGTCGCAGAGACAATTTTATATGTGTAGGTGTAGCATCGTTTTCTCGGTGGTTGGATAACGTTTTCGACTGTTTATTTATTATTAATTCACAACAGTAATAATTTGTTCAGTTATACTTCACCGACGACCGACCTATTCATGTTTGTAAATTTGCACTGGACTTTAGTATTAGCTACCAATCGATTTCATCATTTCATTACGTTCATACAATAAGATGTCCCACAAAGTATAACAAGTTAACATGTTAACATTTAAAATGCGTGTTTCACTATACAGTAGTTAACATTTAGAGTGGATTTATGTAGGTATAGATTGTCTGATTGTATGCAACCTAAAACTCGCACGAAGATAATTAAGGTGACGGAAGACAGTGTCACGTCCGACAACAACATCGTGAAACGTGCTCGGTTGATGAATGTCCTAAACATGTTTTTGTCAAAATAGCAAAATAAGTGAAGAAGTGTGCAGCGAAAAGTAATTGATCACAAAAATGAGAAAAAAAAGCTCTTAATTTTAATGGTTATGGGACGAGACGAACTTATGTCCCAAGAAATAACCTATTCTTTTTTATCGATTTCGTTACTGGCATAATATTTGGGCACATATTAATATATATGTGATTAGTTACCATGTAGTTGATTATTTAGCATACGTGTACGATAGGTACCTACTCACATAACATGTTTCAGCAGCACGATGGTCTTAAATCAGTGAGCCGAGTTGTCAAGGGTTTCACAGTTTTACGCGCTAAATACACGATATAACTTTAATGTGCATGCGTATCGTAAAAAAAGTATTTATTTTTTAATTTTCATAACGACCGCTCTTACACAGAGCATGTGCGTTGGTCGGTTTCATCAAAACGATAAAATAATATAATATACACACACACTCACACACACACACACACACACACACACACACACACACACACACACACACACACACACACACACACACACACACACACACACACACACACACACACACACATTATGCGGCCCATATGTATATGTATATATACACGAGTGCGCGTGTGCATGTATGGGTTATGTGAAAACCTAACCTAGTGAGTGTACGAGCGGACTTTAATGTCGAAGTAGTTTGGACGTTGTTTTACTGCCATGTGTTCTCTCTCTTTCTCCTTCTCTCTCCTCCGGTCATCACACGGGCCAGCCAGTGTACACACTACACACCTATAGTACCTATCTAACGGCCCGTGGGGATGAAATGTTATTCTATACATATAAATAAATAAATAAATAAATAAATATATATATATATATATATATATATATATTTATATAAACACATTTCATCAGCGATGCCAAAAGTAAAATGTTGCGATGGCGGCGGTGGGTCGTAGGTTTCATTAGATGACGACAACGGCGACAGGACTTGACGGCCAACAATAACGTCGTAAAAGTGTTGTGTTTGGCGTGATAGAATTTAATGAAATTTTGCCGACAACAACGGTGTTTCATTTTTACGCAGATTTACTAGTTTGTGTATATATTATATATATACTATATACTATACACACACACACACACACACCCACACACACACATACACACACTTATATATATATCATGGTGCATAGCTCTAGTTTATGAAAGGACTGAAAAAAAATAAACGTCACAATGTACTGAAATTACTTTTGGGTTAATGTGGATTTATTTACACAATACGAGGAAATTAGTCGCTTCATCGAATTACACGACTGCGGATAAAAAGCGTATATCATTAAACGTTTCAACACAGGTATGAATACATAAAAATAGTGTTTACAATACATATGAACAATTAATGATAATTAATTATTAATGAATTTTGAAGACCGAAAACAGTAAATCGAGATGTGATACTGTGGAACCGTGTGTTAACGGTAACTTGTTTTAAATGCATTTTAATTTTAAATGAATATTATTCAAACCGTATTTTTACTATTATACGCGGATAATCTCGAAAACACCAATAACTCATAAATCATGATGTTATTATTGTGAAATATCACATATTTTGTATATAATTTAAAACGAGCTAAAACTTTTTGTTCGTTGACAAACAAATTATATTCATATAGGTTTTCACTTAAAATGTTTCAGTCAGTTTTATACAAGCAAAACATTCATTTAAATGTTAGCAGATTCGAATCACAAATAATAGTGATAACAATAATAATTATTACAATAATTTGCAATTGAACCGTTTAAATATTTGTCGTGATAAATCTCGCGTTAGTCTTTTACCACATAACCGTTCATTGTCGTGTGTATGCGCTACGTATGTAGAACCACGCATACTCAGGCCGTCACAGGCTGCATGCAGTACACCTGTACACGGGTACACATCAAAGATCATATACGAGTGCGATTTGCAGTCTCCGTTTCAGACGCGAGTGTATCCGATTTTATCGCGTGTGTTGAAATTGAAACAGAATCGTATGCGACCATCTTGTGTGCTTCTCATCAATTTAGGTTACGATGATTTAAGTGATATGTTCTGATCACAGTGTGTTAATGTCATGCGGTACCCATTGACTCCGGACGTAAACCGCGGGTATCCATGAGAGTGGGTGACGTATTATAGTATCCAGCCGTCGTTATGCATGTTTCAACCCGAAAAACGTTCAAATATGTTCGTAACTGTCGATTAAAATACACGTGGTTATACAATACCAAAATTATAAGTTTTTATCAGGAAATTTTTTAAAACTATATTTTGTAGAAAAAGCTTAAAAATATTATTGCCGCTCACGTTCATAAATAAAAATGTAGTTATTTCATTATAAAACATACTTCACGTATTATAGAATGTAGCGTCAGTATATGGGTTATGTATAGTACACCTTAATTACAGTTTACAGTACTTGTATTATACTCCGTGTTTAATAGATTTAGATTCGATAATCAAAATATAGACAATTATAAAGGGTGTCCCAAGAAGATTTGTTCTGTACGATATCTCTCAAGGTTATAAAGCTAATCGAATTCTGTTTTTGTTTTTTTTTTTTTTTTTTAGAAGATCCAAAAGAATAAGTGCCTTCTATAAAAAATGCATATTTTAAATAATTGAATGTCCCAGTAAACAATTTTAAAAAGAAACTTTTATAATACTTTTAGTATACTATAATATTTTTGAAAAATTTGAAGTAGTTATTTTATAGAGTTTATTTTTATGAGAATTTTGGAGGTTAAATATTTTAGTTTCATCAAATTAATAATTATTTATAACTTTTTTTTATTTTTCATAAGATTAATGTATTATTTATTAATTTATCATAATTATTGTCAGCAAAATGTACTTTGTTACGATTATTTTAATCAGTCAATAATTAGTGGTGTAATAAATTATGCAGCAACAATTATTAAAAATGAGATAAGGTAATTACAAAAATATATCATTTTTCGGGAAATTGAAAAAAAAAATGTCACACCGGACACATGTTTGTACCTATGCCACTCTGTATATCATTTATAATATCGGCAAATAAAAATTTTATTGATATCTTGTAGAATCAGTGGACTTGATCCCAGTGAGATATTTAAATTTTAGGGTACAAGCACGTATAATAATTGCATGAACTAATGAATTTGCTCAGATTCGAGTTAGACCCCATCATCAGGTGATTGTGGTATAAGTATTAATAAAAACCATTATCGACATAATATTAACATCATCAAACTACATATGAGCAGATGACGCGCATAACAACTGTGTTCGTCAAGTGTGCACACCACATTTTCCACCCTAATGCACATAAATAATAAATGACCCATGCGCGTCGGCTGCGGCAGCGGTGTGGCAAACGACATAAAATATATCTCGCACCGCGTATACTCTCGTCTATTCGATTAATTTGTCCAAAAAACGGGCGCGTGACAATGATAATCCCGCCCAACCATATTTGCACAATAATGATAATAATAATAATAATAATAATATATCATTATAGATTCTATAATGGCTGGGCTGGATATATTTATTTATTATTGTATATATTTTACATGTGTGTGTGAGTGAGTGTGTGTGTGTGTCTGTTTGGTCCTCCGTTGCTAAGGTAGTTCAGGTGTAAAAAAAACATGGTCTATGTTGTATGATTGATGGCTCGATAAAATATTCATGACGATTCGGGAATAACAAAAAATAAGTAAATAAATATTAAATAATTGTAATAGGAAAAAAAGCCGACACAGTGGAATGGTGCATTGTGTGTGTGGAAAAAATAAGTAAGTTGAATTCAAAAATAATGAAAATCGATGCGTTAACAAGCAGCCTCTAAAGTAAACAACTGTCTTATTAGTTTTTTCTTTCAGAAGGGACCGTTGAATTTGTCGGAAAACATCATGACAGTCAAAATATTAAAATAATTCTATTATTATTTGAAACGAATTCTTACGAATATTTGTTGTGCATTGAACTACGGTAGTAATTTTTTTTCATAACATCATTGTGCACATAATCTTGTCATACACCGTCGTGCAGTTTTGAAATAAATCCACGAATAATAGGAATCGAGTGAATTGCCTCGACCGTGACAAATGAAGTTTATTTAAAAACGAACGAAAAACAATAGGTTTTATTGTATATTTCAGTACCAAAACTTTTCGAATAATTCATTTCGTTTTCTTAGTATTATAATAATATAATGGACTTACTCATGCTTTTTATGACTTTTAACAGTCGATTGTTCTCAAAAGGTTTTCATTAAATTTCGTCTCGTTTCGACGTCGTACTTTTGAAATAATTCTCGCCCATATCATTCAATTACCGTCATCACCATGTTATTGTAATATTATCAGGTCGAAAACGTTTAACTGGCCGAACGATAGAATCGATATTTTCAAACATAGGTACATATTTTTATATTTAATACGAACAATCATGTCGTGAATGTTACTTGTTGAATAATACCTACTTAAAGTAAACATTTTGTAAGTATATCAACATTTTTATCTGTAGGGTTGGTTGACATTCGATTCCCTATGGTGTTTTTAGGATTTATATATATATAAAAAAAAGAAACTTAGTAATTTTAAATCCATGACACACATAAGGGTTTTTCTCGAAGTACATTTTGGTACACAATAAAATTACAAAAACAGCGACAGCCAATATTGTTGGCATCAATAGAGTTTGTCTTTAAAACTATTCAGATTTCGTTTTCATAATATAGTTTTCAATTTAGCTATTGGCTAGCAAATGTATTTAAGCAGATTTAACGTATACGACAATAAACTCAATATTGTGATTATCAGATTGTGTATCAACCACGTTAAAACAGGTCCTATGTTTTTCGTTCAACAATATGATATGGCTGAGTAAATGATTATTATTATTAAAGCGTTCGTTTTTGTGTACTTTACGGCCGCGGGCGCACGCGCGCATGTTGTTATTATAATATCTCTGGAGTATATTATAATAATTATAAGTATGTATACGCGTGAGTACATGTATGTACGCATATTATTATATCAATTAATAATAATTAGAGACGGGGTGAAGTTATACGGCTGCAATATTGTACACACCAATTCGGCGAGTTTACATTAAAATAATAATGTACGTATAATTATCACTACACATACACACACACACACACACACACACACACACACACACACACACACACACACACACACACACACACACACACACACACACACGTACAGTAAATATATATATATATACTGTACGACGTGACTATATATACAGATGTATACGTTCGTATTATGCTCTGTAGACTGCGGCAGGACGTGGACCGATTATTTCGGCTTGTGCGCAAGTTTTAATGGTTTACCGGCGTGTGTGTATAGGCATATTATATTTCCCTCCGTGTCCTCCAAATTAAATATACCTACATTCCTCCCGTCACTGTATATTACTATATACTATAGTATATTATATCCCATGGCTTGATTACAAATTAATTTCTGAGTCTGTTGCCCGTTCGATCGATTTAATATAGTGTTAGATTAAATTATGTGGACTCGTGATTATAATTATTATTATTATTTATGTCTTAGTAAAATTATAACTAGTGTAAAGGTGTTAGTTTTTAGTTCACTTTTATTATTTTTAGATTCTGAATGAGTCCTTGGTCTTACATTGATGTTTATTATTATTTATTTTTTTTTACTACTTTTTGAGTGGTAGATTTGGTCCAAAAGTTACTTTCAGTCTGATTTAAAATGTTTTTTAGTTGGTACTTTAAGCACATAATATGTCTTATTTATTTTTAGGAATTTTTTTTCAAATGTCAGGAAAAACTACCAAAAAAAATAAAGTAAAATTATAAAATTTAACCGCAAACGAAATTTTTATTTGACCGATTTTATTTATTTAATCATGACTCAAAGTAACGTTTTTGTAATAATTGTTTTATTCTTTTTATTTAGATGAGTAAATTTAATTTAACAATGTTCATACAAGGATAAATTTCCACTAACATTATATATTTGGTATTTTAATAACGACTTTAAATGTATAGAAAATACAATTATAAAACAAAGTGATATTTACGTTGATTAATTGATGCTCTTTCACGTGCAATTTTGAAATCGTATAAAAATATTACGATTAATTTATATTTGATGCTATTTTTATAGAAAAAAGTTTTCTTATTTTTTTATATTTATTCACGTTTTCGTAATAAATATCTTCATCGTGTAAAATATTTTCGTTCCAAGACAATAATTTGTTTTTATTGTCTTCGGTAACCGTCGATCTAATATTTATAAAACATGGAATACTGATAGAAAATATATTTCAAAACTTCGGGTGAAAAACAATGTCTATTGGATTTAGAATTCAAAATAGCATACATTTATAAAGTTTATATTAAAAAAAACCTACCGATAATTTGATTTTAAGCGGTAAAATATGTAAACAGGCGGTACGTATATATTATAGTGAAACTTTGCTTAATGCTTAGAATCACTATACATAAGAAAGGCTTTATCGCATCTTTAAATTCAATGCACCCATAATCATTATCTAGTCCGAGGACTGAAGGAATAAAAGACGAACTTTCATCACCATTATCTTTTTTTTTAATGTGTTTGTGTTAAGGGTTCTAGATATAGTGCGTTATTTATACACACACACACACACACACACACACACACACACACACACACACACACACACACACACACACACACATACACACACACACATGTATATATATATATATATATATATAATATGTGTGTGTGTGTGTGTGTGTGTGTGTGTGTGTGTGTGTGTGTGTGTGTGTGTGTGTGTGTGTGTGTGTGTGTGTGTGTGTGTGTGTGTGTGTGTGTGTGTGTGTGTGTTAGTCACGGATATATACGCTGTAGGTATACCCTCTTCACTTGGACAAACAAAGTGGATCGAGGTGAACAATCGTGGTCGTTGTGCGTATAATGCAATAATGAAAAAGATTAATTACCATTACCTCCGCAAAAGACGTTTTATTTAACATACGGTTTGTCTACGATTTTTCAGCATCGTGCCACGCGACGTGAAACGTTTAGGTAGGTACTATTTTCTTAATGATTTTACAATATTATCTATTAACAATCAAATATTTATAAATCAATAATGATATTCCTCTATATAGTGCTAGAAAAATTAGCGAGTGTACGCCTTTTCACGCGGGTAAGTGAGAAATTTAAGATTATATCGATAAGACTTTATTTTTCTCTCACTTCACTCGAAATACGAGTATTAATCAAACATGCAACTGATTCAATACAGTAAAGTATTGTCATGTTTTTCAAGCTAAGAAGAAATAATTTTAATATTATATTTATAACTATCTATTTTATTTATGTCTGTGTTTGAGTATTCAAGTAAATTAGTTAATTCTGCATATTAAATATACCTATTATATTTATGTAGTTCAGAGGAATCATTTTTGGATATTTTCTGTATTCATCATCAAAACTCAATGTGGAATTGCTTATATTATACAGAAACATATCACATATAACTTACGAGATAAATTTTTATTATCTGACAGTAAAAAATACAACTTGACGATCTACAGATTATTTGGTTATTTTTCCCAGCATAAAAAAATACATTTGAATGAGAAAAAATGCATAAATATTACAATTTCAATAACTAAGAGTTATCAACTGCAATAAATAAACCTAAGGTTTGATTATTTTTTTGAACTAGTCTTCCATTCGAGTAAATATAGTTAGTACTGTTTAAAAAAATGTGTTTCTAATAAAATTTATGAATAATATTTTCAAAAAAGTTTTACGCAAGCAAATTTTACGACGAAATACGTCAAATGAAAACTTTACATATTGTTTCACAGACCGTGGCATAATATTTGTTTAGCTGAAGCTATCGTTTTATTGAAAAAGCCAGAGACGTACGGGAAATCGTTTCGTGGAGGGATTAAAATTACAGGTTAACAATAAACAAGGCAAATAAAATGCAAGGGTTATTATCGAATCACAAACCTACCCCCTTCAATAAGCCAATACGCCATAGTATATCAACTGATTCAAGCAGTAACCTATACACTTCTCTTTAAAAATAACATACATTTCAATTTTACTATACACTATGTAAAATTAATTAAATACCTTCATAAAATGAATCCAATATAATATAATTAAATATAATAAAGTCAATTTTTAAACTATGTTAAATATTATTTTACGATGTATTTTAATAATCGTAATATTATATTACCTATACAATTATAAATGTTAAATAGTGTATTTTAGTCTGAATACCGTATGATAGAAAAATATATATTTTAAAAGTGAAGCTTTTGCCATTCAAAACGTATATATAGGTATGATTGATATGATTTTTCTCATTTCTAAATAAATATTTTTAAATACGTAAAACCAAACAAGCATAAGTAGGTACAATTAATTCGCAAGGTGCGTCTGTCGGAGTCCTGAATAATATTAAGTGGAGTCACCTTTACAAGTTGGTTCCAAATTACAATTCACCGGATTTGTTCCCAGAGGCAGTCAAGGGAAGCAACAAATATGAATTGTGATTTCCGCGAGTAACGACTTTGTATACAAACTAGCTGTTCTTACCAACAATATAATACTAAGATTCAAGAATTGACATTCATCATCAAAAAAAAAAATAATAACAATTTTATTTTAACTTTTCAACGCATTTTATGTTTCAAGTACCTACCATCTATATCACTCATTGACATAGATTTTCGTCAGATTTAGAAATTTTCGTGTATCTAGGCCGTTTGGTTAACAATGTTTTTATAATCAGAGTATACGAACACAAGCAATAAGCCATATGAACACGTGTCAATATAAATTGCAGTCTCACGAAACAGCTATGTAACAGTTAATAACGTTTTCACAGTGAACATTTCACTTCATAGAAATAAAAAAAAAAAACATATTTAAAAATAAAAATAAAAATACTCGTGCGGCCTAACGCAAAATGTCTACGTTCACGTACGCACAACCGATTCGTAAGTTAGTTGTACACCCGGGAACCATTTGCGGAGTTCCCGTCGTACGGACAACCAAAGTACATGGACCGTGGACGCGGTCGAGAGACAGCGCGCTGCTGGTGCAAACCGCAATTTCCGACATTGGCTGGCTCTGCACACAAACGCAATCTAGCGCTCTGGTGATACAACTGTGCATTTTTATCCGTGTCGTGTCGAAAAGTTCACCGTGAGGTGTGCCGTGTTCGATATTTTGATAAAGAGCCCGCGAACGTCGCACGACCGTTTCGTCAACCCAGTGGCGGATTTGACTGTCGTTTAGTCGGCAAATGCCGACGGGGCCCCCATCTTAAATTGTGCACTGAGGCCTTCTAAATTATCTATAAATTTTTGAGTTTGACCAGAAAAAAATTATTTTATGAGGCCCCTCTTATGGATTTGCCGACTTTATTTGAATCCTTAAATCCGCCACTGCGTCAACGAGAATCTAATTTTTATGCGTTACAAAACGTTAATTTTGTAGTTGCGAAAATTTATGAGCGTGTGGTTGCAAATTAAATTTTATTATTTTTATTTTACTTTAGCGGTCAGTTAACAAACTTAATTTTTTTATTCGTGTTCAATAGCATACTATTTTTACTCATAATGTTGCAGCTGAATTGAGAATAGAAAATAAATCGTTCTTATTATATTAGGTAGGTAGTTGATTCTCAAATGTATGTAACTATAACTTATCATACGTGTCTATTTAAAATACATAAAATCAAATTTAATTTACCAGAAAAAAATATTACCTGTTTTGTACATTTAAGAAAGAAATTCGTTCTAATTCAGCAATTTGTTATTGCAAATTATAATAATACTATGAAAAAGGTAACTGTACATAAAAATATACCTCAATATTACAACCATTGGTATGTAAAATATTGTGACATTGTGTTGTTAGCTGTTATCTTAAAAACAACATTTATCTAATAAACGTTACGGATCGTAACTTACGGTTAAACATAAAATCATCATCACATCTCCATCGTACATTTCACGTTGTCTGTTTGTGTTTAATATGCTGAAGAAAAGTAACACGTATATTGGTAAAAAAAAAGTACATATATATATATATATATATATATATATATTTATTTATTTATTTATAACCAGTGGATTACTGTGTATACATTACATTTATAAAATTATAATAATTTATTAATTTTCGTAGTTGAATTGATCGATCCTGGCAATTTATTGTCAATTCTTATAATAGGACATGTGACAAGTAGGACGGTGATACACACCTCAAACAATGATGACATCATATTTTAGAAATCAGTAATATTGTTGTTACACGAGTTATACACGTAAGATATTTAAATCGCTTTTTGATTTTTAAGAATTTTTGAAACATTTCCATACTATTATTTATATATATGTATATTCAAGAAATTATTAATCAACAAATACATGTGCGTTTTACACAATTGTGTTTCGAAAGCAGTAAAAACGCCGTGTATTAATCGAGATAATAATGTCTTATCTAAAAAAAGTTCCTATCCATTGATGGGCCATTATTTTAAATTTATTTTTTTTTATTTAAGTAATATTAAAAACATTAAAGAAGAAAAACTATGACATATACTCTGTTTTTCTTTCATAAAAAAACATTTTTTTCCATATGAAAATATTAATATATTAGAGTGTGTATAAATAATTTATGACCAACACAGATTGAAAGTTTCATGGTCTTAGGAAATTATGAGAGATGATCTGATTTTACGCACTCGTACTTCGATTAAAATATATCTACGGATGGATTATATTACCTGAGATTTGCACGTTTTGGAATTACTTAAGTACACTTAAGGAATGAAACGATTAAGTTTTAATTAAATTCGAAATTACGAAAACGCAATAACCGCAGAATTACGCGGTTTTTCGGTGAAATGCGATTAAGAAAAAAAATAAAATAATAAATAACAATAATAACCCTAAAATAACGCTCGCTGGTATAATACACCAATAATTAGTTGGAGCGTTTACTACCTTTTTATAGTCGAAAACTTTTCTAATATAATACATTTCAATGACTTTTTTATTTTTCAAAACATAAAAAAGTTGTTAAAAACATAAAAAGGGCCAATATAATTACTGCCAAATTTATAGTCGAGCGCGAAGTAGTGTTAAGATTCAAACAATCATAATAATAATAAAATACATAAAATCAAGTTTTGATTTTTTCCCACGAGAATAAGATGAAAAAAATAATTGAAATATTTACCTGCAGTATATATATATATATTCACACAACACACGCCCACAGACACTCGAATTTAAAGTACCCCCGCCTTTACGTATGCGGCATTTTCCTCTTCTTCTGTGCGAACGGTTGATGACGAGTATAAAATATAATAGTTGCAATGCTATAAAATATCACATAACAACTTTTTAAATTAATCTTTTTGTGGAGAAAACTTTTTCCTTCGTACATAAAACACCTAATATACGTCATATTGTTACGATAGGTAATCGCTAAACAAAATACAAATATATATATGTATATATATCATGTTAGCGCTGATGTATGTAATACGTTATTTTATAAAATAACTAATTATTCTATAAAATTCCTAAATATGCTCGTTAATATCTGAATTACATGGTGTTACTGTTACTAGTTAATTGATAATGATTTTTTATAAGAATGATGTAATAAAGTTACTCGTATTTTATAGAATTATGGAATTTCATACATTAACGCTAACATACACACACACACACACACACACACACACACATATATATATTTATATATATATGCACTTATGGTTTTATTACTTACAATATATAAAAACTATATCGCCGTACACGTCTGTGGACGTCGTAGAAACTGTCACATTATTCGACTTGTCGGGGATTTTGAGATACCAGCAATGTTTGATTTACGACTGAGCCATAGCTCTTGGGTAGAGATATAAGCTAGTTAAATTTTAATTCGCTAAAGTCATTTTTAACTTAATTTTCATGATGCCAAGTCAATTGGGTTTTTTTTTTTTTACTGTTGCTTTAATGTGTTAAATGAGTGATTCCTCATGATTTTACCTGATTTTACCATTGTGATAATAATATTTAGTCATACGAATACTCAAAAAATTTACTAACAATTTTTAATCGATTAATTTCATACCTGTCATCATAGGTGATCGTGTATATGCGCGTGATAGTTTCTAGGGCACATGCTCGTGTATACAACGTGAAGTAAATACGCGTGCCCTTGCACCGCCCTTTTTTTCTTTGCATATACACTATTTACTATAACGTCTGCATAAGAGAATACAAATATTATATATATGTCTGGTATTATGTTTGAAAAGAGCAACTGTCATATCATTATTATCACAATATGTCAATATAGTATTTATGTATACATACATCGAGCGGGTAGTTTTTACACAATATTATATCGGAAACTTCATCGTGCGAACCCGGCAATTGTTCGATGCCCCGTGTACAGTCGATACTTCAGTCGTTTATGTATAATATTGTACTTCTACACACACGCACGTGCGAACAAACATGTTATATTAATACATCATACGATGTTTTTTCTGTGTGTGTGTGTGTGTGTGTGTGTGTGTGTGTGTGTGTGTGTGTGTGTGTGTGTGTGTGTGTGTGTGTGTGTGTACGTGTGTATGAGAAACTACTCTGCCGCCGCGTCTTAGGACATATCATATACGTAGTTCATCTCGATTAGCCACGACGGGGTGCCCTTTGTACGAGTGTTTGCGGCGTGTGCGAGAGACGGGTTGCCGCTCTTGACGAAAACGGATGCGAAACTTATTTTCAACTCGAAACGTTTCGATGTGTACACCTGTGGCGGAGGCGACTGAGAGCTCGGGTGTACTTGTTAAAAAAAAAATTTACAACGCGAACAAAAAGATCTCCTTTCCGGTCGGATATTTATTAAGCTTTTTTCCCGGCTCTTCTCTCTCTCTCTCTCTCTCTCTCTCTCTCTCTTCTCTCTTTTTTTTTTATATTGTACTCGCGTATGTATACGAAATCCTGTGAATAGAACTCATGATTGCGAGGGCGCATTGTTAAATAGCATCAGTGCACCGCCGCCGACGACGACGCAAAGTAACTAGAGAGGCTCTTTTCATTGTCTTCTCCTCACCGCCACGCCGTGCCCCTATACCTATTCGTCTCCCGACCGTAATAGTAGCGTGATCGCGCCCCCTCGTCTCCACACATACCCTGCCTCCTTTGCCACGGTGCACTCATCGTCGTCGAAGTCGTCTTTATTCTTATAAATAATTCTCGTAGTCGCCGTGCCCCTTTTCCGCGAGTCTCCGCTAGCTCGAGTTTCTCTCGAACGTCGTCGTCGGGCGAAAAACTTTGTGTCATTTTCACCGCGCATTACCTATACCACGCGCACCCTCGCACCGGCTGTAGCACCACTACTTTTGTCACCACCGACGAAATAATACACCCTTCCCTCAGCTGCCTCTCGAAAATCTAAACGTTTCCTCCGGTCGGCCCGGTTAAAATGTGAACAACATCGCTCTTACCTATACCAGAAACGTAAGTAGGGGGTCCATAGGTTCCGTTATTCAATCCCAAAAATTTACAACGATTTATTCATACATATATACAGTATGTAAATTAATTGGAAAGTCAGTAGTTATAACTCCTAATATAGTGCAGATATTGAAGTCCCGTTTTTTTTTAACATAATATTCTACTTATAGCCCATCTTTTTCCATGGATAAAAAAAATTCAAAATCCAAAACCGCCAAAAAAAAATTGTTTGATTTTTCAAAAAAAATGTTTGAAAAATTTCGAAAATAGCCATTTTGTTAAATTACTTGTTGGTTACTCAGAGAAAAAAATATTTTGAAATCGGTTGAATTTTGAATGAATGAGAGAATTTTATATTTTCAAAAAACACAGCAAATTATAAAATTGTATGATTTTTTAACTTTTAAATAGATAACTAATAATATGATATTATAAAAAAAATATCATTATAGGTAATGAAGTAGAAAACTCAGAGAAAAAAAAATTTGAATTCGGTTGAATTTTGAATGGATGAAAGCATTTTATATTTTCAAAATCCATCAAATTGTAAAATCATACGGTTTTTGATTTTTTTAGTTATCGTATTAATTAATGTTAAACATATTCAATTTAAGCAGCTATTTATGTTCAGTTGTTATGTTTAGTTACATCTGAACTTCAACTACCTGACAAATGTTGTCTATCCATCTACATCCATTCAAGATCTTCGTAAAGGTATAATAAAAAATGTGAGAGATACCTATTCCCAGAGATACATTTATTTCATTACAATCATTAAAAAATCATACAATTTTATAATTTGCTGTGTTTTTTGAAAATATAAAATTCTCTCATTCATTCAAAATTCAACCGATTTCAAAATAATTTTTTCTCTGAGTAACCAACAAGTAATTCAACAAAGTGACTATTTTCGAAATTTTTCAAACATTTTTTTTGAGAAATCAAACAATTTTATTTGGTGGTTTTGAATTTTGAATTTTTTTTAACCATGGTAAAAGATGGGCTATAAGTCACATATTATGTTTAAAAAAAACGAAACTTCAATATCTGCATTATATTAGGAGTAATAAATACTGACTTTCCAATTAATTTACCTACTGTATATAATATATATTTTTTTTCGATGCTTATATTTACCTAATAATAGAAAAACAATATTTTTATCACAAAAATGATAAAATATCAATCTAATATCTAGTATCTAATATACCTAATTATTGTTATGAAATTATATAAATAAGAGTCACACATTAAATTATCACATATTATGTATCACACATATTATGATGCGATAATTCTTACATAATACATTTTTTTTAAATATAACAAAAATATATTTATTTTTTTTTTTCGTATACATCATTATACTCTATTAATTTATTAGTCTTGACATAATTAAAAATTTTTTAAACAATAAAAATGTATACAATAGTTTTTGGTTTTTTGTGGTTTTTGATAATGACATTTTTAAAATTAATAATACTGGATACGTGTCTTTTCACTGCGGTATTATATTATCGTCACTGGAGCCTAAAGAGATGAGAAATGTTGATCTTAGATAGCTTTAAATGCTACGATGGTATCTTTATGTAATATTCATACAATTATGTTTGTGAAATTGACGACGTGAAGTTCATACGTATGGCGATGGAGCCGTGATCACGAACTAATCACGAACATATTTTTAACGGACTCTTAAAACCAATAATCATACCTACACAATTTTTAAATTAAAACATTTTTCCATTCCAGTTCATGTAATAGGTTTGAACGAGATTTGTGATGAAATCAATTACAAATTTTAAGAATTCCCCTAAAAAATGTATTTGTTAATATGTGAAAGATGTCATTAAACAAAAAAAAAAAAAAAAATCACGGGAAGTTTGATATGTTGCAAAATGTACCGTCATTGAAGTTAGTGGGCGACCCGTGCCATAGAGTATGTGAATAACTCGGTGCGCATCTATGTAAAACTGCTGTTTTGTACAAGAGTAAAATTATTATCTAGTTAACATAAAATATCAATTAATGTATCGGTCGTATTTTTTACGAAACAGCGTTTTTCATAAGTAAGTACTACATTAATTGTAATTGTAATGTACTGTTCGTATAGTAAAATATGATTAGTGATAATAATTATTTTATTTACACCATTAGCACAAAAGAAGCCGATTGATAAGACAATATGGGTGATTATGTATCCCAGAAATATTATAGGTAATTTACTATTGCTTCACATAATGCTGTATTAGAGGGTATACGGAAGTATATAGCAGCTTATACTTATAACAATATTAAATAATCGATATTATTTTGTTTAATTATTTTTACAGATAAGTTTGATTTAATAAACATGTAGCTTATTGTTCAATTGTGTTTCTAGTTTGATTTTATTTAGTAATTTAGCACACCATATGATGTAGGTACTTAAATGCAGTTTTAAAATTCAACATTTTTAATACTTACATAAAATAATTTTAATAATTCAGTAATTATTTATTATACAATGTATCCGGGGGGGAAGTGACCGCCCGGCGCCATATGAAAGTACACCAAAAGTTATGCAGAATCCACCTTTAAATGGGGGGTATAACTTTATTATGTTTTAAGTTATGGGCGTTTTAATTTTTTTCTTACCAAAACAAAATCTGCCGAGAATTTTTTTTATGTATCTTCAAAAATATTCAACTTTTTTAAGTAATTTTTTTTTATTTTAAAGCTGTTTTATTATGCTATCAAATGACACAACACAGTTAAACCAGAAATGTACAAATTAATTTAAAAAAATCAGCATTTTTATAAGTAAATCGAGTATGACATCAAATAATCTCCTATTTACTACAGTTTTTGTTTGTATTTTATTGTTCTACTAAATAATACCTACAATTTTGTTAAATTAATTTTTTTCGTATCTCTCATAATTTCCAAGTTATACGCTGTTAAACTTGACTATTTAGGATTCTCGGTATCGTTTATCGCTCTGTGTAAGGCGATTACAAGAATGTAATTTAAAACCCTAAGGCCTATTATTACATTTTGTTGCTAGTTGATCGTGTGAATGAACTCAAACAAATTGAAATTCTAATGATTTAATTAAAAACGTATTTTAATAAACACAAAGGAAAATTAATAACCATAAAAAACAACACAAAAATTGTAACCTTTTCAGATCATAGATTAAGAAAATAAAAGTTATGCTTAATTAATTAAATTTTCGAAGTGTTCACACTTCGAAATCTTAATGAAACACTTTGTACAGTTCTTTGAATTTCCACGCGATTTTGTCGAATTTCATTTGCTGCAATGGTAAAAATTGCAATGCTGCAATCCTAAATAGTCAAGTTTAACAGCGTATTACTTGGAAATTATGAGAGATACGAAAAAAATGAATTTAACAAAATTGTAGGTATTATTTAGTAGAATAATAAAATACAAACAAAAACTGTAGTGAATAGGAGATTATTTGATGTAATACTCGATTTACTTATAAAAATGCTGATTTTTTACAAAAAAAATTTCATTAAAATTTTTTAAAAAATTAATTTGTACATTTCTGGTTTAATTGTGTTATGTCATTTGATAGCATAATAAAACAGCTTTAAAATAAAAAAAAAATTACTTAAAAAAGTTGAATATTTTTGAAGATACATAAAAAAATTCTCGGCAGATTTTGTTTTGGTAAGAAAAAAATTAAAACGCCCATAACTTAAAACCTAATAAACTTAGACCCCCCATTTAAAGGTGGATTCTGCATAACTTTTGGTGTACTTTCATATGGCGACGGGCCGTCACTTCCCCCAGGACACATTGTATAGCTATAGAGGACTTTTTGACGTTTTAAACTGAATAAGTTCAATTTATATTTAAAACTTTTGTTATAGTAATACTTTTAAGTTTTTAAAAATCTGAATATTTTAAATTGGAATCCTTATACTTTTTACAAATACCTTATAAATAAATAAAAATTAAATATAAGTGTGTATTTCTAAATATTTTAATATTATATTATACTTTTTCGTTTTTTTTTTTTTTCAAAAATACTCACAATGGTCGTTGAAAAATGATATCACGAATTTAAATATCAACTTAATCATTGATAATTAAATTGTGAAAAAAATGTCAAAGTATTTTTAGTAAAAATAGTTATATTGTATAATAGGTATAGATTAATTTATAAAATAAAGTAAAATAAGTTAATATTTTTTTTAGGATTAAAAACTAATTGATTTTTCATTATTTACACTAACATACCAACTGTCGAAGAATGGCTTCATTTTATATTTCGGTCATTCAAAAATAAATTCTATTGTTTCTGTAATTAATTATAAAAGTAACAATGCGTGTGAGATATCATGCAAGGCAAAATAATTTAGTTGAAAAATTAAAATTATCATACGAGTATAGCATTTCCAAAATTCCTTGAATTTGCTTGGTGGTAAATACTGAATAAATTAATTGTGTCCTTTTCAACTGTTTTTGACAGTCGTTTATTGTTTAAGTGTAAAAATTATTTCTAAAATATTATGTTATGCCTGTATGAAAACTGAGTGTATAACGAAGATTTATTAAAAACGTTTTAACCTTGAATTGTGAATAAATTTGAATTTATGTTTTATGGTTCAATAATAATAAAATACTGAAGAAATAAGCACATTTTTGTGTAAAAAATATTTTTAGATATTGAATATGAAGCAAAGGAACTATTGATTATACAATGAAGTTTATTTATTTATATTTTCTGTAAACACTTTTTCGGAAAGTAATAATTCTTTAAAAGTTTCATCTAGCAACTTTATACAACGGATATTGCATGTTGATTGTACTCTAGTCATTTTTTTCTTCTAAATAAGCTTCTTTTTTTTCTATATTATTATAACATACTATACAATTCAAAAGTTGGCAATTTTTTTGAAACTGTTAACAGTGTGTAGTAATACTTCATAATACGTATATGAATAAAATTTTAGAGTTATGACGAAATTACTAAAGTCAATTTAATGAAAATTTAGTTCACGGCGTTTTTTGTCATTTTTACTTCATTTTCGGTTGTTTTTCCTCGTGGCCGAAAAAACTATTATGAGGCGAGTTTAATAAACTCTCAAAAAACCATTTAAATGAGATTTTTGAAATATAGAGTTGCTGGATAAAACTTCTGTTCAAAATTATACTCAGCAAAAAGTGTCTCCGGAAAAAAAATATCATTTTAAACCATAAATACATAACATCCTTCACTTTAACCAGAATTTAAAATATGACATATTATTGTGATACATTAAATTTGAGACGTTGAATATTACAGGTTATTTTTATTGTGTATATTAGTGAAACACACAAAGTTTTCATTATTATATGTATTTTCAGTAAAATGTAATTATAATAAATTAACTGTTGCCTCGAATGTCTCCACTGATTTCTGCAGAGCGATTAGCGATGAAATGTGTGGTTGGCCGTATTGTAATTCTCTCATTTATCATTTCCAATACCATATTATACTATTGTGTTTTTCACGTAAGTAATCGCGATTAGTGACTATTTACAGTGAACATCATGTTTTAAAATAAATCGTATTTCAGAAGAATCGACTTGTGCGCGTTTATTTATTTATTTATTTATGATTATTCATTTTATATTTTATATTTATCTTCGACCGTAATTTTAAGAAACTAACATAATCGTACATATTACGGGGGGTTTTTTTTTAAAATTCTTTTCGTGCGAGTGGTCCTCGGAGTTCGAGAGGTTAAAAGTGGCTCACTGCCTCAAAAAAAAAAAAAAAAAAAAAAAATTCAAGGACCCCGAACCGACTCGTGTTACTAATTAGCATGAAATTAATTTGTATGTGTAATGAGTTAGTTTGAAAATTTTGCAACGTTTAATGTTTTGCCTATGAGAATGTCATACGAGACCACGCCGCGTCATCGACACAAAAAAAAATGCGAACGAATGGAATAATACACGGCCGACAAGTATTATTGTGAACAGCGAATATTCTCTACGTACGTGGGGATACCTCTTGAATCGAAAGAATGAGCATGAAAAGTAGGGACAGATCCGGGTGACGATAATGAAGGAGACGATTTATTATTTTACTCATAAGCGCGTGGTGAAGCAGAGTCGTGTCGAGGTAACGGCTCGAGTACTTTGATTTGAATGACGAAGTTACCGAACGTTTTTTTCTCTTTTCGTTTTCGAAATTGTGTTCAAACTATATCTTATTGACTAAAGGTTAGAGCGCTGGTTTTTTCAAACAAGCTAGGATTCTACTTTGTAGTTTGTATTCAGTGATTTGTTCGCTAAGGACTACAATTTTATGTAGTACAACACACTTTATACAACATAAAATGTTGAGTGAGCACTACGAAATTCAAAAGTATGTGAAGATCATATTATGAATTAATTTGGCATTGAATATAAATACTGTCGTTATTGATATAATTTTTTTTCTTTTTTAACATCTGTAGTACTGTAATTGTATTAAATAACACAACACTAATAAATGTATTTTTTAAAACATTGAAAAGTTATGTTTTATTGATAATAGTTAAACTAAATGATTAATAATATTTAGGATTCATAATAATTTAAGAAATGTATAGTAACTAAATCAACTTCAGCAATAAGTAATAAGAAATTTATAATACTTAAATATGTATATTTTTATCTGTGTCCTACTCATAATTAATTTTATGGAGTTTAAAAATAATTATAGTAATATGAATAAAAAAAAAAAAAACTGCTATTTGTAGGTAACAGATTTTGTATAGTGAAAAACCAAAATACCTATGTACTCATTTTTATTGAAATCAAAAAATTAAAAAGTACGTTAAAAAAATTTACTAAGGTAAAAAAACAACTGCGATGCTAATAATTCTACACGATCAGTATCTAGATAAATTCTTGACGTATACTGAAGCTTCGAATATTTATCGACAGTTTATATTATGGTAGTTCCATATAAATAATATAATTAAGCACGTACGAGTATAAAATATGCTATTTTGATAAAGTATAGGATATTTTTGTTTTGATCGGACATTGCTTATTTTGTTGTTTTAGACTTTCATTATCAATTATAAATTTTATGAACGGTGCATGTATGGTACGTATGTACCAATGTACCATACATGTAATTGTACACGTATGTAATGGTACGTGAATACCATTTAGATAATGCAGATAATTTTTGTCGTCAAACATTTTTTTTTCTATATTTAAAATACACTATGTATACCAGTATGAGTCGTCAAAAATTGACGAACAATTCAAAAATTAATAAAATATTTACTAATTATGTACCTATTTATTCACTAAACATGTAAAATAAAGTTAAGTTCATTTTTATAAGAAATCATATGAAAAATATTTTATTCCAATTAAAATATGCATTTACAATAAAATCGGTTTTCGAGCTAATAGTTTGTAGAGTGTTTCTGATCTGACATGTGTTGTCTACACCAGGGGTGGTGAACCCACCCACGATTTATTTTTAATGAATTTTATTTCCTAAAACATTGATTCACAACAGTGAGTTGATCAGAAAGAAATGTTTTACACAAAATTAATTTATTTTGTAAAAGTGCGATGAATCATACGGGCCATAAAATAACTTCAGGTGGGTCGCGGACCGTGGGTTGGCCACATCTGGTCTACATAGTGTAAAGTTAATCCAAAACCAACCTCCTCCGGGAACATAATACGTACACGCGTGTAGTACAAAAATTTAGATAATTGAGGATATTGTTCACAATACTATATTATATTCTCGGTATTATGGTAGGTACATGATATTCTGATAAGCAAAAAATTACAACATTTTAACTGATCTTGTTGTTATCCGGAAGATGGCACGACAAGTCTATGTTGTCTGAGAGACGGTGTAAAACCGTCGATTGTTTAAAGAAATTCCTTGACAATAGCTTTATATTTGTATATTTATTTTTCTATTATTTTCAAATCGATTTTGACTTTACATAATATTGCCTTGGTCGTGTTTCAGACGATTTGTAAAGATACCGACCGGTGGACACTATGTATAAACACGAAGAAAAACCGGCGAAAATTTCCGTATAACACGCTCGGAGACTGCGACAAATACACGTCGATAAAGATGTCTGCTACGGACGAGACCCAAAACCACGGGAGTGACAACAGGCGAGAAAGTGTTTCTTCCGTAGAACTCGATGAAGGTACGAAGTACGAGATGCCCGCCTCTGAAGAAGAAAGACAAGAAGATCCGGGCGATTATTGCAAGGGTGGTTATCACCCCGTTCGAATAGGAGATATGTTCCTCAACAGGTATTACACGTTGAGAAAACTCGGATGGGGCTTTTTTTCGACTGTTTGGCTGTGTTGGGACTTTACGGACAAGCGCTACGTTGCACTCAAAGTGGTCAAAAGCGCACCCCATATTACTAAAACTGCTTCAGACGAAATTGAACTTTTGAAAAGTGTTCGGGATTCTGACCCTAGTAACAAGAAGCGAGATCGCGTAGTTATGCTACTAAACTACTTTAAAATTAGCGGCGTTAATGGTGATCACGTGTGCATGGTATTCGAAGTGCTTGGTCATAATTTGTTAAAATTAATTGATAAGAGTGGTCATGCCGGCGTACCGATTCAAAATGTTAAGAGAATCATACGGCAAGTGCTCGAGGTATTAGATTATTTACACACAAAGTGTAAAATAATACACACCGATATTAAACCGGAGAATATATTATTATGTGTCGATCAAACATATATCAACAATTTAGCTAAAGAAGTTACTGATATTCTTCGGACTGGACAAACATTACCCGTATCATTTAGCTGCAATGAACCCAACATAAATCGATGTAATTTGACACAAAATGAGAAAAATAAAATAAATATACAATCTGAACTTTTTAAAATGTATGTGCAACAAGTACGAGAACTTGAATCAAAAACAAAATGTGAAAAACACAACAGTGAAAATAATGAATACAAAACGATATCTGTGATACCGTCATCAGTAAGTGCAAAAGATGATGAATCCACAATGTATGGTTACGGTGATAACAGTATAAATCAAAATGTGATAAATTCTCCTTTGTATGAATTCGATGTAAAAAACAGTCGTAAATCTGACAGAATATGTACATCGTTTGAATATGGAACTGGAGAAATTAGCGAACATTCGCCGAAAAATCGATCGTTTAGAAATAAACTTCGTAATGATCATTCAGAAGATCCAGCGTTGAATGTATGTGATATCAATATTAAGGTAGCTGACCTTGGCAACGCTTGTTGGATTAACCGCCATTTTACGGAGAACATTCAAACTAGACAGTATCGTTCGCTAGAAGTATTAATCCGAGCTGGTTACGATACGCCATCTGATATATGGAGTGTGGCGTGCATGGCATTTGAGTTGGCTACTGGAAATTATCTGTTTGAACCACACTCGAGTGAAGTATACTCAAGAGATGAAGATCACATTGCTCGTATTATAGAGTTGTTGGGCAAGATTCCGAAAAAAATAATCGATAAAGGAAAGCGATCTCCACAGTTTTTCAATAAACGCGGAGAATTGCGTCATATAAGTATTTTGAAACCACGGTCCATGCACGATGTACTAATAAAGAAGTACAAATGGCCCAAATCTGAAGCTAAGGCCTTCAGCAGATTTTTACTCCCAATGTTAGCGTTAGATCAAAATACAAGAGCAACGGCTGCCCAGTGTCTGCAGCACGAGTGGTTGAATAGTTGACAATGGTGCTAGTGTAATTGGAATTATATTTTTATTCCATTGCAGAATTCTTTGTATCTGTTTTCTAGTAAAATTTCAATAAAATATGATTATGTTCCAGTATAATATACGATATTGTTATTAAAAAAAAAGAAAATCTACATAGAATGAGGCTGATTAAAATCATGAAGTATTATCGCACCAGTTTATGTAAATTGTCAGTATAATATACTGTTTAACACTATCTAAATTTATAATCGTTGTGCAATTTAAGTAATTCGTTATTTATTTTTAACCAGGTTTGAATGATAAATGTTTAAAATATTGAAATGTGTTAATAATTATTTTAAAGTAATTGTTAATACATATTTTCAGCTTATCTACCTACATTGAAATTTTAAGTGTACATATCAAAAGGGCGATTGACATATCTATAGATAATCACTTAAAATATATCTCACATAAAAACTTAAATGTCATTTTGATGAAATCTGTATATTAATTTTTACTTTGAAAAATGAAATTCACATAATATATTCAATAATATCCATAACAAGTAGTACTGATAATGATGATTTTATACAAAAATAATTATTATAATACGTATGTATTTAGATTATTTATAGGTAGTTTATGATATGCGTTTAGAATATTTGTTAGATAATCTTTAGAATACTTGTGTCAATAGTAGAGTAACAAATTTAATCAAAATTGCACTGTAAATATTGCTTATATTTTTTTGTATACTCTTTGTTTACACGTCGTTAAAAATATTATTTTTTGATGCTTGAAACGCATAGTTTTTAAACATCTAATTACTTAATCGAAAACTGAAGAAAATTCTATGAATTTTACTCATTAAATGTTGAAATTTATTTTGAACTAATGACGCTGCAATTATTGCTATAACGTTTTGGATTGATAATAAATAAAATCGACATTTTCTAGTAGTATTTCAATAAACATAAAAAATGATAATAATATTTTCAATAAAATTCACTCTGTAATGCAATTTTTAAATAAAAAACATCCACGTATTTTATATAAATATTATTTATACTCGTTTTAAAACAACTGATATTATTGTTTTCTACAAACACATAGCTAATCGTTCAATTGAATTTATTGAATACCAATTGAATTATCTCATTAAATTGAAATAGCAAAATATGAGAAATCGGAGAAAATATACAAAGTTACCGGGTGATAGTCTGTCAGTTAGTGACCTGGAATTGATTTTAAAATGTCCTACAAGTGTGTCGTTAGTGACGTTTACCATCTGGTGTGTAGATATATCCGATACGTCACTCGCTTGCGAGTCGTCGTTCTCTCGACAAACAGACGATTGTCTTGAACATTGCGTCAAGAAAATCGAGGAGAAACCGGGTGAAAAAAAAATAGAAATAAATAAACAAAATAAAATAAACCCCGTCCGAGACGCGATCACGTCACGAAGAGGGTATCAAAACCACGTTTAATTTCCCCGCGAGTCCCCGACTAGAGTGATTTACGGCCGCCATAAATCTGGGAGAATTCGTTTTCGGCGGCCCTCCGCAGCGTCGCCGCCACCGCAGTCTTCGGGTGTACGCGACCTCTTAAACGCGTGTGCCTTATTAAGGTAACATAAATATCCGTGAATAAAATTTACCCCCGACGCGTCCGCCGGCGAACAACGACGAGCGGTAAGAATATAGGGGAAGGAAGGAGCACGGAGGTGGCGGCGCGGTGATGGTTGTTCACGTCACGTCGAGCCATCGGATTCAATTTCGACCGCCAGACGGACGGATCGGTTAATTGATGTTTTTTGACGTGGGTTCTCCGCGAAGCTCGTTCCTTCGGAAATTCAATTTATTAGCTCGGTGTGTTCCGATCACTCGTCTTTTCTCCGTGCAAACGCCCGCAAACATCGGACAGTAATACTGTTATATTTTTTGTCTCGAACACTTTCCCGTCGTTTTTCCTCGTTGGACGCCCCCACGAGGCGCACTAATTGTACCGGTGAATGCGGTACCGTCTTTTATAATGTTATTTCAGTCTCTTATGTTGCACCGGAAAATAAATTCGCGGATCGACCGATCGACATTGGAGAGGGGTTAAAGTCCGTTTGGACAAATCAATCTAAAACATAATTTGTTGACTGCATAATATGCTGTGAATTTTTTTTCAAATTTATTCATGAAAAATAGTTTTTCGAGTTTTATTCTCAAAATGGTTATGGTATTATTGAAAACAATGGTAAAAACCTATGATAAAATATGCAATTTTTACAAAAACTTCGTTTCGTATGGTTCTAATAATTCCTAGGTAAATACATTAAATTTTCATAACAATCATAAGTTTTTTCTGTTTGAACCTTAACTATACTATAAATACGAGTCGTATAAATACGACGAACTGAATTATTTTTCACTAATATAATCAATTCGACATAAAATTAGTCTATTAATATTCCCAAACTCAGTATATACTCTTTAATTATCAAAATTATTACACTGATGACTTTTATATTAAAAAAAATTTTAATAAAAAAACAGTTAACCAATTTTATATTTAAATCGTGGTGTTATGAGGGAGAATTTCACACTTGCAGGGCATCTATGTCTTCAGAAACAAAATTTTATACAATTTATTCTTAGAATATTATACTGTAAAATATATATTATAAATGTAAAAATAAATACTCCAATAATTGCTTTGTAAAATTCTATGAAAATCAATATGAGTGATATAATATAGTTTATGTTCTCATCGCGTGTTTTGTCACTCGGCGATGTTCAATGTTGTCAGGTAAAAAAAGTAATTATATCAACTTTGCAAAGAAAACGGTAGCAAAATTAATTCATTATTATTTAACATATTTATAATAAGTTAAAACTATTGTAAAATTTACTATAGTTAAACAATGTATTTATAATAAATAAATAAATAAATAAATAAATACGTACTCATATTACGCACGCATGACACACACACACCTTAAGTGCTAGTTTTGGTACTTGACTTTTGAAAATCAAAAGGAAACCCATTTTTTTTGCCAATACATTATGGTGGTATTTTTTCATTAAATTTCAGTGGTTCAAGAACATAAATTGATGAACAATTCTAGGTTTGAGAGTGATTGAAGTTTTTCGGTAGTAACAATTTTGAGTCTTGGGTTGCTCAAGCCCCACTAGCGACCCCCAAGTCATGTGTCTAATATGCAGATATTTATACGTACGTACGATTTCCGAGCGTGTTTCGAGAGATGGTGACGTGGTGTTCGTGCAACATTAATTTAGTCACCACTCGGAAACCTACCGCCGCGCCGCGCTGTCCACGCGCGTAAACTCGTCGCAGCTTCACGTGCTCGAACGCCGGGTGGCCATAAATAAGATATTATTTGATAATGGGCACAGGGTCGCAGTCGACCCTAGTAATTACCGCAATAAACGCGACGACGGAGTTTCGAGACGGGAAAACGAGTGTGCCATAATATAATAATATTATAATATGCGAGTCGTGTACGTAAAATACTCGTGCGGTTACGTTTGTGCAGTAATGTAATAGCCATACACTCGTCGCACGCGTGAAGTACTTGTAACAGTTTAGTGCATGAAAACAGGGGATCTCAAATTGTTTATTTTTTTCCCCGCACTAGGGTCACTCGTCGCGTGTATTACGGATCAGTCACTCGGGCCCACCGCCAGTGACCGAATATTGATTGTAATCGTTCAATATATTTAAATACGTTTACATAAAAACTATATGAAATGATCAATAATACAGGAAAATGATGTTTTTGGAGTGCCTATTTGTTATTTTTTATATAATGACAACTGTAGAATTGCAAATTCAAATTCAGCGAGGAAAAGTCAAATTCTGTATACAACTTAATTTTATACGTGATCTCGGCTCAACGTTCAGTTTATGTCGAAGTTTATATCGAAATATGTTTATTATTGTGAGCATTGCAGCAAATAGTTTCACAAATAATATAATAGTGGCTCTTGTTATTGTGAATGGTGTAAAAAACAACAGTAATGCAATTTAATGATTTACACGAAATATTCAATTTTATTAGAAATGTTACCAATGTAAATTAGGCGATTATTTATTTATTTTCCATGTTAGTACATGACGTGACCTACATACCACCAGAAATGTATACAAGACAGAAATGCGGAAGTGAGATTCTCACAAGCCCTTCTTTTAAGAACGTTTGAAAATAATACGGGTATCTACTTATATATTAAGTACTATGAAGCTTTACGGGGAATTGTTATACATACTAAAATTAAAAAAGCCGGTAAGACAATGGTGGTGGAAGTTCGTCCATCATCGCTCCGCTCCTCGGACAAGATTATGGTGATGAGTAGAGATACAGGAGTTGGGTGGGATACACGAGATGTATTGATAGATTAGGCATTATAGGATAGATTAGGACATTATTTTATATTATAAAAAAAAAACGATTCTGAACGAAGATGAATTGTCAGTGAATAATATGTTAATAGTAAATCGCTTGAATTTTTGTAAAAATTACAGTTTCAGACGCCCGTTAAAATTTTTTCATTGAACCGATCGTGAGTTTTTTTATACTTTTTGCAAGCAAAACTTATGAACAACCTTGTAATACATTTTCATTTCTTAACTTTGAGTGGAACATTTTTTATACATTTTCAACTACGACATAATTTGTGATTTCGACAAATTTTGTCGATTTTTGAACTTCAACTGCTTATAAAAAAAAATTGTGCCTATGTATTTTTATAATTTTTGAATGGGAGTTAGAACAACTTATGTGGACCCTTCTATTAAATTTTCAAGTATTTCGTCCGAGCTACATTTTTTTTATCAACATTTATAAAAAAAAAAATAAAAAAAATCGAATATTTCAAATGCCTATAAATTGATTAAAAATGAGTGAAATCTTTTGAAAATAAAATTATATAAAGAAAATGCCAATATAAACAACTGATAAAATTTTCAAGTTTCTACAACTTATACTTTTTGAAAAAAAAACAAATAGCAAAAATCGTTTGAGGCTAAACCGTTGTTTAACGTGTTTTTGTAAAAATTTAAATTTCAAACACTCATAAAATTTTTTTGTCTGAATCCGGTAGAGTTTTTTTTGCAGATAATTGAAGAAAAACTAATGAAAAACCTTGTACCAAATTTTCAAAACTTAGTTATAAAAGAAAAAAATTTTACGATTTTTCAACAACAAAATTATTTGCAAATTTTCGCAATTTTTACATATTTCGTATAAATTGGAACTTTGAGCACTTATAAAAAAAAATTGTGACTTACGATTTTGGATTTTTTTTTATCAGTTATGGAACAACTTATAAGAAACCTTGTATTAAATTTTCAAGATTTTCTGGCAAAAAAAAAAAATTTTATCGTTATTTTAAAAAAAAATACTTAAAAAAATTGAAAATTTCAATTGTCTATAATTAGCTCAATAAAAGTCAAAATACTTTGAAAATTTAACGGTGTATAGAGAACGCTAATCTTAACATTTGGTGAAAATTTCAAGTATTTACATCGATTAGTTTTTGAGTTATAGCAAAATAAAAAATTTGATTTTGTCGAAAACTGGTTTTGCGTAAAATATACCGTTTTTCCCTCATTTTTTAAGGGTTTTTCCCGGCGCGTTAAAAAAATATTGAAAATTTTTAACTTTTGACCCCCCAAAGTACCAACTAGATTCAATTTCCTTTCAGAAAAGTTGCTATATAAGGCAATCGAAGCATTTTTACTGCCCCAAATCGTGTCGACAGACACAAAAAAAAAAAAAAAAAAAAAAAAAAAAAACACATCATTGTAAAATCAATACATTCTTCACTCCATTCAGAATCTAAAACAATATTCATCGTTTTAATTAAAGTTATAATTTAAATAAAATAGAAGATTTTTCACTCAACATTTTTCCAGACTCAAAGTCCTGTATCATGTGTCACCTAACATGGACAGGTTAAAATTAGTGTTTTATTTAAAGTTTTAAGTTAGCATTTCATTTCCTATTAATTTGGAAATTTTATTAATTTGGATCTGAAACTTTGCTCAGAATCGTTTCACTAAATACAAATGGTCCATTGTTTCATTAACACCAGCACATCAACCATTATTAATTCATTTTTAGAGCAAAGAATACCCACGGTGCGGAAATAAGATTAAAATTTATTTTTAAGTTTCATACCTTATTAATTATTTGAGTGAGACACTCTGTTTCATAAATCCACTGTACAAAATAATGTACAAAATATACGTAAAGTTTAGTTCTATTTCATGTTGCAATCTTGCAGAATTTATTTCACAACTGTCTTACAGGATAAAAGTAAATAGGTGCGGTGTCTCGTCGTTGCATACGCAAAACAAACACGTCATATTGTTGTGTTAATTAAACTCAATAACTGCTTCTGTTGCATCGCCACCGCAAACGCGTATTTGCGTTTAATTTGGGTGTACATCATTTCCACTCAAATCACTTGAGAAAATTAAAAATGTTAATAATACGTTTTTACTATTTATTGAAAATGTTAAATGCGTACTGACCTAACGTATAATATTATGTACCTACTAATATTTATTTTACGTATAATTACAAAATATTCGACATTGAAATATAACATATTATCATAGTCGACAGGTAATAATTTATTTATGCATATTAAAATAATGTATTTGAGATTAATAATGCTTTATTATATAAATATGAATTTCTTCTGTAATATTTATAGGGTAAAAATAAGGCTATGGATAGGTACAGTTTTTAGTTAACAAGTACACTGCTTTGTCCACCATAAATGGTAAGTACACAGTAGTTTTTCCAATCAACGCATATCGTTTGTTGTAATGTTTTTCCATTACGCTAAACTAATAATAATATATTATTTAATGTCTTTGATAAAAATGTCTACAAAATATTTAAAAATTATAAATTTGTTTGCTACTTGTACTAAAATATTACTAGAATACCACACAAAAATCTCTCATAGAAAAATTCCATTTACGTGTATTCATTATGGCACTGCACTATATGGATATTTTCAATAATTAAAGTTTTCGAGCGTACCGTGTCTGACAATAATATTCAATCATGAATAAAAATGGTACACTATTTAGTTTATAGTAATTTTAAAATCATTAGGAAGTGGCAATGAAATATTAACTTATTAAGTTGAAATGTGACAGATTTGTTCTAGATATGAAAGACCCAATAGTATAAGTATATATACTAAACCATAATAAATATTGTTCATTTTTAAAAAGTGTAATGTTCTACTATATTTCATTCTTGTTGCTTCAAACATAAATATATAATATTTCATATTAATATACTAAGGCAATTTATTTTAAGCTGTGTTTACATATACTGATATACCTATATATATATATATATATATAAATATATATATATATATATATATATATATATATATATATATATATATATATATATATATATATTATATATAGATATTGGATACATACATACACCTAGTGTCCTAAAATAATTCGGCAAATGCAATAGAACTTATTGAATACTTACAGTGCTACAATGAAACGTATTAAAAGATTTATTTTTATTTTTGGAATCCGAATTAGAAAATTTTAAATTGTATTCTACACTTTAAAACAAAAATCAAAACAGCTGTTTTGTAAGCCAGAAATTTAGAAAAATTTGGTGGGAAATGTTTTCTTAATTTACTTATAACTGTTATTTCTAACTTTTTTTAAATGTGTATTTTATTGGATGGAATTGTTATATTATGATCAATTGAGATTTAATTAGAACCTGGTAGTGTTGGTTTATAGTTTAAAATTATTATCAGTTTATAACAATTACATAATAATTATTATCATTTATTATGTATTATTATAAACTATGTATTGTTTATTAATTATTATTCATATTTCTGATATTAACAACCGTTTGTGATGACAAAATTATTTAATTTAATTTTGATTAACCATTATTGTTTTCAAAGAACGGTGTTATTATGTGATAGACAATATTTTCACATATTCAAAAACTTAAAAAATCATAACTAACAGGTGAACCTTTATTAGAATTTTAAGCACCAACATTTTTCTAAAAATCATATTCACAAAATGACCATTTTTATTTTTCTATAAATCATAGAAAACAATTTTTAAAGTTGTATTTCAAGATAATAACAAGAAACAATTTTTAATAATGTCATAAAACATTAGATACTGTTATAGATTTTAATAAAGAAAAAAAGGGAAGAAAAATGAATAAAACAGAAGTTATTGCATTTGTCAAAACACGGTAGGATTTCCAGTATAAATATGTATATACAATATAACCTACATACCATACTCAGAAAGTTAATGATGAAGCAAACTATGTGATGTCAAATGTAATACATACATTGATGTATTAAGTTCAAACAGAAAAAATGTTTATATTATGTTATTTTTATGTTACTAGTTTGTTTATTTACTAAAAAGTTATGCTGTATGGTTGTTAGAACAAAATTTTTCTAGTCTAATTATAATTCTTTTAAATGTATTATGTTAGACTAAGTACCTAATTATAGGAGATAAAACCAGTTTTATTTGAAAATAGATAGGTGTGACAAACTTTTTTTTTTTTTTGAAAACTTAGTAATACAATAAAAGACAAACTTAAAACGTGAAAACGTGTGACTTCGGACAACTTTTTATTTTATTATATACATATACATATACACATATATAATATTGAATATATATATATATATATATATTCAATATTAACTATAATTAATCTATTTTAATTATAAATACATTTAGGCAATAAGTGATATTTTTTTATAAAAACCATAAGCCGTCTTCCAATAAATGACATGAAAATTAATCATCCGAAATTTTTAAATTGCGATACTGTTTATAATAATTTTTGTGTGAATGTATTACTAACGTTAATAGTTGTATTATGTTTGATAAATTTATTTCTAGACTCAAATAATAAACATAAAATTAGTGCTAGTAGAGATTTAAAAAAAAAATTATATTTTAACTTGTCGGAGCCGTTTTACATCCCTCTTAACTCTTTCAGTTTTCAAAAACAATGAAACTACTGATTCTGATCGTACATTTAATGAAATATTATCGGCAATGCGTGCCATATTTCTTTCAGATCAATCAATTCACATTTCACATGATAAATCACTCGTCGGTTGCACGGGGCATATATGTTTGTCATTTTCGACTGCATCTGGCCAATATTGTTGGTAATTTCGTTTCGATTTAAGTAAAATCATATTTCATCAATCAAAAGCATCTCTAAACTTTGTTTTTATTTTTCGCTTAAGGGTGTTTCTTCGAATTCGATAGCACCAGGGTAATCGGTGTATACTCGACGGTGGATCATCCGGCTTATTTGCTCGTTTGTATTCTCCGAACTCAAAGCGATCGAAATTGATCGACGGCGCGTCGTTGCGTCGGTCCGTTAATCAGGCACCGATCGCCGACGGAGTCGAACAATAGCGGCCGCTTTGCCACGAGACCCTTGATCCGATAATTATCGTCCGTCTCTCGACACCTTTGTCCGTTCGGAGAGAAATAGAGAGAGAGAGAGAAAGAGAAAGAAAGAGAGAGACAGACAGACAGACAGAGACGAAGACTCACGTGCGGAGTTTCACATCGGAACTTCAGCTTGGCCCATTGTCTGTGTTATTCATAATATATAACTGTCACTATGCAATATTGTACGTTTCACGGCCATTGAAATGGGTGGTGCGTGTTCCGTTAATCGTGAACGGGACGTATATTAGTCTCGTGGCAAACATGATATAGCCGAAGACACCGAAAGCCCGACGCTGAACAGCGATGACGTCCTGCTCCGTGCCTGTCGCGTAATAGGAGTTCGTGATTAAACCGTTATTCCCGACGGCCGGACTTTATTAAACTTTTACACGTTTAAGGGTCTTCGTCACTAGATTTTTCAAGCGCTAAAATGGTCTTTGAATTTCCAAAAGTGAACACTGTTCAATCTATTCGATTTCAATTTTGAAAACTGTTCTGAACTCGTTACCTAGTCTTCTGTGTTTACAACAGATCGTTTTTAATAATAATTATTTTCTAATTAAATACAAGCTATTAAGGAACTGATATTTTAAGAATTTAAAACATTTATAAAAAGGTAAATATTAGACTAATATTATACGTTAAATTAATTGGAAACTAAATAAATTTATAACTTAAATAAGAATTAAATTTGTTAATTATTAATAAATTCCAATAGATTCATCAAATGTCACGAAATAAACAACATACCTGCTTAATTACGTTTTTTCTGCTATTAGTTATAGTGCATACCCAAATTAAAAAGAAAATTGTACAGTAGATAAAATTATAATACTGTGTAAATATCACCTTAACAACTAGGAGTGAAAATATCAAGCCTAAACAATCCAAGAATAATTATTTTTAGAGTCACAGTCAAAAAACTGAAAATCGCGCGCATTTTGCATTTTTTAAGTAAAATTGCTGTAATTTGGTGAATTTCGGACTTAGAAAGTTTATTGAACTACCAAAATTCATTAAAAAATAGACAAAAAATAATTAATCGTTAAAATAGGTGGTTGCCATTTAAGAAAAAAAAGTTTCACTGCGCGTGCGCAAGTCTAATTAAGTTAAAAAATTTCAAAACTAATAAAAATGTGTATTTTTATGTCATATAAACCAACAAAAAATCAAATTGCAGGGTTTTACGCAAAAATATTGAGTGTTCTCAGTTAGCGTTTACACACTGTATAATGTATGTATATATGATGTATTTTTGTTAAAATTCAAAATAAAAATTTACAATAAAATTAAAAACAAAAAAAAAATCTTTATTTATTTAATCCTAATTATCTTAAATTTACGTGTCTCGTGTGCTTAAATTAGATAGAAAAAAAGGCCTTTAATTTAACTTCTACAACAAAAGTTCAAAGGCAGCATATGCGTGTGTGTATTTCACATGATTAATATTGTCAGCGTTCTTGGTGAAAATCGTCGGGAAAGGATCGGAATGAGAAAGAAAAATAATATATCCCTCGGACTCACGTGTGATTTTGTTGGCCTACTGCTCCAGAGCCGCATCATCGCCTACACGCGACGAGTGACGACAGGTCTACGCGGAATTCGGACGAATGTTTTATTTTCGACACTCTACGCACGACGTTTGACGCGTGGTCGAAGGAAACAATTGGGAGGGCGGCATCGCGAATTGAGACCGAAAAACGCGTACAGATTACGTGTACGCTGTTTTACGTGATATCGTGATCGGGCGGACGGCGGCGATTGATAATTTACGTCGATTTCCGGCCCGGGAAATGAGTGTTGCGAGTACTTACGTCGTGGACGCGCATTATAATACGAGTTTAATGTGTTATATCCGCATGCGAGCGCATTCACGGCCGGAATCGGAGAAGGATATTGAGGCCGTTATAGAGCCCCAAAACGATTTTCGTTACACGAGGCGGTGTCGGCGGCGGTGGTGGTGGTGATAAATAGCGCGTTTTATACCTACGTACACCGCTCCGGACTCCCGAGGCCCCTCTGTTCACTCGCCATATTGTACACGATAATAATATGCTATCGTCGTCGGCGATGTCGCTGTTATTATCATGTACAAGTAGTAGGTTTGCATAATATTACCGTAGTTAAGTTGTGAATTATTATTACATTCTTTTCGCCTTTAGAAGGAATCTCGGTGATGACCGGTTCTCCCATTCCACCGTATTTCATTTCGTATTCCATTCCAGTTTCACATATACCGGTATACCCAGGGGCGGAGTGGGAACCAAATCCAGGCCGGGAGTTTAAAATATATCCAGGCCACCCACCAAAAATTTTTTTCTCGCTCCGCTCGATTTTGGTTTTTATATTTACCTATTTCAAAACTATTATACAAGTAGATTTTATTTCATTACTACTTTCAGTATTTTAAAAGTATTTAAATTACTATTTTGCTATTTCTTTTAACTAATTTCTTCTAACGGATTATATTAATATATCACTAATACCTAAAAGTCTGAAAAATAAAATTAGTAGGTATGTATAGTATACTAGTTGAAACCAACAAACTATTAATAATTATATATTGTGTTTTAATGGTTTAGGTATAGTAGGTATAAGGTAATAACTAATAAGTAATAAATAAATACATAAATTATAAACAATATAATAAAAAAGATTTATACATTTATAATAATAATTTAGATAATAGCTTAGACTTTTCACCAACTGCATTTATGATAATATTATTATCTATTTCCATGAGAATTTTATTTTCAATGGCCATTAACATAAAAGACTCAAGATGTTCATTGGTCATTGAATTTCTCACCCTGTTTTTTAAATACTTCAATGTTGAAAACGACCTTTTACAAGCAACTTGAGTAACAGGGAGGGTTAAAATGTATTGATATGCTATAGTTAATGTCGGGTAAGCATTTGAAAATAAATTATATTTCACTAAAACATTATAAAAACATATTACACAATTTTTACAAGACTTGTTACACGGTTTCACAACATCTGTACTCTCTAGATCTTCATTTTCAGAGTCACTTCCATATGATTGTTCATTATACTCCTCATCAACAGATTTTTTTTAAAAATTCCATGATTTTCCAAAATTAAGAAGTTCATCAGATAGGTTGTTTTTTATTTAATTGTCACTTAAATTATCATCAATGAATGGTTTAATTTTGTGAAATAATTTTGTTAATGAATCAGTCGGAAGTCCACTTTTTAATAAATTGAAATTTGATGGAGATAATAAAGATAGGTCAATCAACAAATCTTTATTATTTGAAAACCGTTTATCCATGCTTTCAATAATAGTGTCCAACACTCTGTTGTAAATTTCTATGGTAAATTCTTTTTCTTCTTCTACAATTGGTTCATCGTTGGTTTCATAATTTGCCATTTTTCTTTTCTTAGCGACACGTTTGACTTCAAATTTACTCTGAATCTTTTCAATCTCTAGATCTTCACTAGATTCATCAATTCTCTTTTGTATCTCATTATTCATTTTAAGAATACACTTGTCACTAACTTGCATTGTGTTCATATTTCTCTGAATCTTTTTAACATTTACTAATATTTTGTAAAATTAATTAAATTAAAAAAAAAAAAAATAACAAAATGGCCAGGCCACCAGGCCATAATATGATCCAGGCCATCTGGAAAATTCCCATTTCCAGACCGGCCACTCCGCCCCTGGGTATACCAATGAAAATATGCCTATTCGTGATGTTTAAATATTTTAAATTAGAACAGGAAACATGATATTTTATTCACTTAGGATGGGACAATATCTGTAAATGAATAAAAAATTGAAGTTGAAAAAATTGAAGTAAAAACAGTTAATTACGTAAAAATAGTTAACTTTAAGGAAACTTATGAATAAAGTTAATTTGAGAAAAGTGTATTCAGATGAAAAAAAACAAAAACAAAATAATAACCATCACTGTACAACTAATAGATATTTTACTTTTACTAGAATCTAAAATTTGTTAAAAAATAATCAAATTAATTTGTTTCAAGTTTGAAGTCTTAGTATTTATTATATAACACTATTCAAATGTGTACAGCATTATGTAAAAAACAAAATTAAATATCAGATTGGGGGGTATTATCACCAACCAAATTATATATCCTCCCCAGAACAAAATCATAACTACGTCACTGAATAAAGTTATTTCATTTTAAATTTGAAACGAAAGATGTATCATTGTTTTCAGAAAATAAATTACCGACTAGTTTAGTTTTTAGAAATGGTGAAACCCATTATACGTTATCGGTGCTATTGTCGAGCATTAAGCAAAAATAGTTCTGGAGAATGATGACATTTTATATTCATGTCGATTTAACAACATTCGTAAAACGTTTCGTTTCACTGTATTGAGACACTTCACGCTTATACGAAAAAAATGTATCGAAATCAGTGTTATGAAAATGTAGACATTCACAACAAGAAAATTAAAAATTATGCATTTGGCTTAAACAATTGCATTGTATATTTATATTGCCATGGTTTCATTTTCGTCGGAATTAAAGTAGGCGAAGGTTTGATTGAATACTATTATTGGTGAACAGTTCGTTTTGTTCGAACCTTTTTGCGAGCGACATATTGTCATACGTGTAATAACGTTATTATATCATATAATAGATTTACACAATTGAAGTATTTTTCGCATTTGGCTCATTATCATTTCGTGTCAATCTCTGTACATCGACCTACCAGTGACGCACACACACGCGCACACGTGCTCACGAACGAAGACAGTGCGACTTGTAAACAACCACCTGTACGGTTGAAAAGTCATAGCATCAATTATGAATACCAAGAAGACCACGACCACGCGTGCTGACTCGTGTCGATTCGCCGGACGACCTTCGCTTGTTGAAGACGTGAATCAATGCCACCACGATACACTGACGCCGGCAACCGGCTTGTTTCTTTTCGTGCATTTGTGCGCGTCTTATTGCGCCTTGTGCGAGTCACGTTTTTGGACTAGTCGGAATGTGATGCAATGTCAAGGTAATAAATTATCACTTAAGTTTTCTTTCGGCCGAAAATACTGTTGAAATCTCTTGTCATCTAGGGGGACATTGACGTTTGTCATTAGGGCGTTCGTCCTTATGATTTCAAGCAGAGCGACGCTCGCCATGTTTAGTGTGCCGGATATTGGTCTTAATTTGAGGGTTCTTATTGATAGATGTAAGCCGGCGTTATGAACAATATCGAGTTTTTTGAAAATGTTTTTAAATTCGGGCACTGAAATTTAATTGTAAACTCTGATTTGAAATGTTCTACTACTGATAAAGTTGCGAAAACAATTATAAATTTGATTTGTGCTTAAAATCTTGTTAGGGTTTTTCACTATCAACGGTTTTGATGTGGAATCGTACATCTCTAGTAAGTCCGAGCTGATTATTCCCATGTAACAGCACATTCTACACATTTTGTCGTAAGTGCTCGGCATTTCTGTATGAACTTTCTTAAAACAATTGTTTATTATGAAAAAAGATAATTTTTACGAAATTCACATTGTTCTGGTATTAGATAATTAATTTTTTCAATAAACCACGTAAGTCTTGTAATTACGATTGATTCCAGTAATTTGCACAATGTGTTTAGAAGTGTGATAAGTCGATATTCTTTTGTTGCGAATTAGTTTTTACCTACATTGTTGATTGGTATGATTATACTATTCCTCTAATCACGAGGAAGTAAGTTATGGTTCCGAGTCACGTTGTATATATTTAAAAGGGTTTGCAGGGTAGGAAAGGTGAAGTGATGAATAAAAATAGAATATCTGATAATCGTTTTGGCGAGTTCACAATGCCGATTGTTTTGAACGCATGTGAATTGTTTGTCGTTTGTTCCCGTTTCGACCCGATTTCGAACGAAACAGAGAGTAAAACTATCTGTTGTATCCCAGAACGTGTCACAGGTAGATTTTCCGCCACTGCTCGACTTCTATCTGAAAACGCACTATCTATTTCGCTCGTACGGGTCGATAAAATGAAAAAAAAAACACTTTGCTGAAATTAAGCAATGTAACAAATACCAGGTAAACGTTAAAATGCGCGTTTTTTCGAATTCACAGAGTGCAAACGATACGTGCACGAGACCTGCGCCTCTAGTTGGAAGCAGTTTCAGGAAAAGTGTAAGAAGACGCGGACGGAAACACACACCTCGGTAAGCACTCGTTTGGTCGACGACGACGATGACGACTCGGGCGATAGTACGAAAAAACCGTGAAACCAAAATAGCGAACGTCGAAACACCGACTTCTAAGCGTAAAACTGCCGTCAATACGGAAATTAGTGAACGTCCATAAAACGACTGAACACGTCTTTCACAACGATAAAGTAGTAGTGAAAATGCCGTCAGTAAAGTATTTATCGATCAGTTTTTAGTACGAAGTAGCTAATAGTTTGTTTTTTTTTTTTTAAGTATTAACAATATGAAATTTTTTTTTTTTTTAATTAATTGAAAATCGTCGTGTTTTGTTTTTATAATGATATCGTAGCCGTGAAAAGAAACTTTGAATAAAAATTTCACAGTCGTCATTGACGTAAACTTATCCATTATTTACACTTTGTTTTTCTTATCAAACGTGTCGTTTAAACTTATTAATAGGTACGTAATAATGACCTCGAATCATTCGTTTAAGTATCACTGACGTTTTTAAAACCGTACTTATTACTTCGTTCTAAACGATAAATATTTTACGTATGAGTTTATAGCACGGAAATTCTTGGCGTTTTGAAAAATATTATGTTTTGAGAATGTTATACCCTGGCTTCCTTCGTGGTTTTATCGTATATTTAAAAATGTATTTTTTTTTTTTTTTTTGGTTTCACGATTTTTCCCTATCGAGTCGAATGACCCGAGCAGTCATTGTCATTGCCCTCGTAAATCGTAATAACCGATAATATCGTTATTGCTTTTAGCCACGCGTACAAACCCAAACACGGAGCGTAGTGATACGAGAAGAAGTCGTGGGGCACACGAGGGTTGCGCGCCCGGCGGCGGTGGTGAGTCCCCTAGGACCGGGACGATGCGGACCAACGGAAGGCACCGGATCACCGCCATGGCCACGGAACGAGTGGAGGACCGCGGGAAACGCCGCGGGCCGAAACGGGACACCGGCGCCCGCTTACAGGCCGGTGGCGGTGCCGCCGACGACAGGTTGGTCTAACGGACCGGGTAAGTGCATATCGCCACCCCAGCCGCGGAGCGGGCCGACACCGGCGGTCTGTCCGGCGGTCGCTCAGGCGGCGGTCACTCCGGCGGCGGTCACGACGTCGCCTCCACCACACCGCCGCGTGGCGGTAATCGGTCTCGACGGGCCCGGTCCGTCCGCGTCCAACGACCGCTTCGTCCGACTGCCGCCGGTCCAAATGCCCGTGTGCCTCGACCCGCCCACGAGGAGTGCGCCGCCGGTGAGCCGCACGCCTCCGACGCCCGTTCCGTCACCCGTGCCGATCGCCGAGATCGGCCCCGACAACGTCCCCGTACGTCCACCCGCGAGCAGTCCCGTTCCGGCCGACCCGCCCGCCGAGCGCCGGGTCGGCGAGTGCGCGCGCGGACGGCGAAACAGGCACGGACGCCCGGCCGCGGACGGCATTCGACCGGACCGTTATCGCGTGCCGAACACGTTCCGGCGCAGGCCGTGTTCGCCGGCGACGACGAGTCCGGTGGGCGCGGACCCGCCAAAGTACGATCTGGCCGGCACAAGTCCGCTCGTGTTCGGTCCTCACGCGCGTCTGCCCGTGTTCGACTTGGCTCGCGGAGGCCCTCCGACTCCCGGTCCTGCTGACGCGCGTTCCCGGGGGACGAACGGTTTCACCCGACCGCCCCCGGTTCACGTCCCCGTTCGCCCCGATCCGGCCGGGGGGAGCGCGCCGTCGATTGCGCCGACCCCGCCGTCGCGACACCCGCTCGGCGCGAGCACTTCGACGATGCCGCACATTTGCAAATTGTCGTCGGCCGTCGATCCTGTCCGCGTCGACCCGGCCCGCGCTGATCGACCGGCGGCAAATCCGCCCGGTCCGGACGGACGTGCGTCGTGCACACGACAATCAAACGACGTGCGCCCCACGAAGGCGGACGTCATTCGACCGGATCCAAATCACGTTAATCCGAATATGTTCCGGCGTGGCCGTCCGGCCAGCAAACCGTGTCTACCTCGTCCACTCGTAGCGCATAATCCTCGCGTCGTTCCGCCCGTGTTCGCTTTCCCTCACGCAGGTCCGCACAATATTTTCAATCCTGCCCACGAGCGTCCTCGGGCGTTCAACGGACCTCCCGTTGGACCTATAATGCCTCCGTCAACTCCTTATTTCACGAGTCCCCATATGTTTCGCCCTCCACACGCGTTCAATCCTAACATAGGCCCGTCTGTGTTTCACCCTGTTCACGTGCGTCCTCCTATGTTCGATCTCAGTCGCGTGGGTGGGTACCGCTCGTAATTATTGATCCTTCTAAAAATGTAATTATTAATATCCGTGTCTTGTATTAATCAATATATCATCGAATTAAGTTAATTTTAGTTAGTAAGTTCATTTGGGTTTAATGATACCAACCACGGTTTTAGTATACACCACAATAGTGGTATTACACGATGGTACAAAATATCGTCGGTAGTTAGTTAGGCAAATTGGCAATTGAAGGTGTCGTATAATGTTATAACGTTTAGTAGGAAATCGAGAGGGTAGATTCACACGATAGTTTATTTATTTTAATATTATGTAAAGTGTAAAGTTTTGTTAAAAATTTAAACGATTCATAATTTAATTTGATATTCAAATCAAACAAAAAAATACGTGAATACATAATTTTTATAAAAAATACCTTTCATAGGTCACGGGGTGTAATTATTACTTATAATTAATTATAATTATTCGATCCACGATGGCTGAACGAAGAGTCGCCGCGTTGTTGCGTTGTTGCCTTTGACAAGAAGTTTCCTTGCAGGCTAATTTACCACAATATGCAGGGTATCTGAGCACTATTTGTCAATTGTAAATTACACCCTTGCAGTAGAGACGTTTCAATATTTTTTTTCGTGTGATTAAAATACTTATATTTTTAAATTTATATGAAAAAATAATTTATGTTATTTTTTAGTTTTTATAAATAACAACTATAGTTTTTAACGTAGGATTACGAGCACGTCTCGTCTACGACTCCTCTAAACCCGTTTTGTGTAGCTCACAAAACACCAATAATTTCCTATGAAATAAAATGTCTATTACATGTTTTAAAATAATCAAGTCAGCTTTCATTTTGTCCACTAGATCGTGGCGTTGATGATTTAACAATTACGTGGGTAAAAATCACGTTATGTGTCTAAACGTTTTAAAAATGGAAAAATCTCAATGATCTTTTGATAGACTTTGAAATTCGTATTTTGTGTTTTCAAAAATAATGATTCTTTACTCGTTAAATATTTTTTATAATTTGATATATTTAGTTATCGGGGAAAAAAATCATAAAATCAAAAAATACCTAATTAATAATATTAATAATAAAAAATTGTTTAAAAAATATCATTTATTCCTCAATTTTTTCCGATGATTTGTAATAATAATAATAATAATAATAATAATAATAATAACTCGTTCTATTGATCTAAAAATTAGAAAATTTACATTCGATGATTTCAATTAAAAATACAAACGCCTTCCTAGGGAATAAATGTGATCCATGTGTTTATTCAATTATTACATGGTATTTTCGATAATTATTTACTTATTGCTACAAAAATATAATGTTTGTTGAAATTCGAAACCGATTGGAAGGTGTGGACATATGTATTATGACCTCACAGAGGAAATTCTCGGACGTAAAAACTTGTTTTTTTAACTGTATAACGCACAAATAATTATTTGAAAATTTGATTCATATTTTATTATACTATATTACATCATTTATATAATTTTATAGTGGTTACCTGTTCACATCCGAGAATTCGCTGGCTCTGATCACACATGTCCTCTCTCTCCTATCTATTTTAAATCTAAACATAATATATTTGTCAAGTGTAAAGGCATTTTTTTTTTTTTTTTTTTGTTGTAACATAAATAATGAACCAGACCCTTAGGTCAAGAAAAGTGGATTAGGCCTGATGAGCTAATCACAATAATAGCTCATTAGGGATACCACTTACCAAAAAAAAACGCGCCATCTGCAATACCTCATGCCTTGTGATAACAAATAATACATTCTTATGATATAAATTGTATTATTTGTTATTTTACGGGCTAAGGTGGTGAGGAAATTTGCACACTTATGCTATGATATCGACCAAACATGTAGTTCTAACCAAAATATTCAAAACTGATTGTTCTATCTGTATTCGACGTTTCATAATGGCCAATTTCTTCAATTAAATATTTAAAGTTGAAAATTGACGTAAAAATGTTTGTTACGTAAAAATCGTATAATAAGTTACTTAAACACTATCAAAAAAAAAAAAAACTGAATCACGATTTTTGAAATGTATTCCGTATTGTTATAGATGTGTATGTGCGCTTAACGAAAAAAAATGATTTATCGTTCCTTTAAAATTCATTAAAACATTCACCATTATCTTATCCGAGGAACGATGAATAACCTATAGTTCGAAATACGTTTTTTTTTTTAATTTTCATTTTATAGTTTGGTAATTTTTAATGATTATTTTATTTTCACAAGTTTACCAAAATATTAAAACTTTTCTAATTGATTTCTAATATTATCTTATAATGTCCCTATCAATAAAAGTGATTTCAGATTATTTTATTTTATTGAAATGTAAAATTCGATCAAATGTGGCTTGTTAAAAGTCATTACATTATGAGTTATCGACTCGTATAAGTTACAAAAAAGGAACGCTTGCGCGTAAATTACAGAAGAACCGACATAAGGTGCCATTCACAGGAAAGTAATGTGCCGACTACAGTTTTACATGGAAAATAATGAGTTAAATTTTGAAAAATTTGCTGGGTAAATAATTATGTAAAATGTTTATTTTAAATGTATTATAAAACCATGTCAATTTCGTTGAAATTATCCGTAATTAAACAATTTAAACGTACAATATACTTGCGATTTAAATTTAATAAATTCTTTAAATAGCCTAAAAATTACGTAATAATATAAGCAAACTAATTAGTGTAAAAAAAGATACGATCAATTGAAAAGTACGAACTTTGTCCCGCGGGGTTCATCGCTCTTTGGACGAGTAAATGGGGATGGGTGTATTGAATCATGAATTAAATGATTCTGGCAAAACTTTAGGATTAAAATGTACCGTTTGGATGAAACAAAATCTGTAAAAAAATATTTAAAGTTCAAATTGACATAAACATAGTTAATTACAATAAAAATTGAAAAATAATTAACTTAAACGCTTATAAAATAAAATATTTGATCATGATTTTTGAAATTTGTTTTGTATCATTAATGACGTGAAATTAAGTAAATTAATTAACAACAACCTAAAATCGTAATCTTGGTTTTCGCTCGACTATAAAAAATATTATTTATAGTAATCCTACATACTCAAGGGCGTAGCCAGGATTTTTGCTGGGGGGGGGCACGTAAGCATTGAAAACACATTTTACGAACTTTATCTACAGTTATTTATTAATAATATATTTTTTATTTTTATCTTAACTGAATTTTCATAGTAGCTATCTAATACAACTTTAAACTTTAAAGAAACGCTAAGCGTCGTGAATCCGAAGCAAAACGATTTAAAATGTCTTCTTCAAATGTTTTTTGTTTTTCTAAAACTAATTTTTTGTGTACGCTTAACATACAGAGACCTGCAAATGAAATTAAAATAAAATTCATAAAAGTTATTATAGTTTTAAATTTTTTTAAACACATTATAGTTTTTACCATTCAAACGATTTTCCGTCATTGTTGAACGCAGCCACGTTTTGACTCTTCTAAGCGTACTAAAAGATCTTTCAATCGTACTTGTTGTACATGGTAGTGCTAAGGTAATATGGAGAGCTTGTTTTATTATTGGAAAAAAGGAGCCCGTGTCTTTGACTACTTCACACAAATCAAGGGATTCAAGTTCTTTATTTGATAATTGCTTGTCTTTCCAATGATTATACCATAACTCAGCTTCACCGTCAAAGTTTTGTAAACTGTAATAGTCGGTAAAAATTTTAGTTTTCTTTTTAAAATCTTGAAAATGTATTTTTAGCATATTTGCAGGATGTAATAGAAACAGTGAAAAAGCAGGCAAATTTTCATCGTGAAATCGGCGTTCTATCGAAGATATAAAAAAATCTAGGTACGGTATCAATAGTGATATTTTCCAAAACTCAGTTTCATTTGTCGAAGGCGGATTTGAGCGATTTTTTTGTCGTTCTGTAGTTCTAGGTTTCTGAAATGTAACTCCTATAATTTGCGCTAATGATTGAGAATCTGCTAAAAGATTTTCAATTTCATCTTCAGCATTTCTACGATTGTTTTTGACGATGTTGAGAATTTTTTTTATGTGATCAGTGCATGAGAAGAGGTCTAAATGTTTTGCTTGTAGAACATTAGCAACAGGCTCTAGTAAAGCTGAATATTTTGATATAAGAATTAAGCATACAATGAATGTTGAATCTTTTACCGCATTGTTCAGTTGAAATGCTGTTTTTTGTGTTGCATAGTTGCCTTCTTTTGACAATTTTTCCAGTCCATTAACAATGTTAATAAAATTCTGTTTGAAAATTGCTATGCTCTTGTATTTATAAGACCACCTTGTTTCACAAAGCGCAGGAATTTGAGGCACATATTTTCGTCTTAAAGTTGATTCACGGAAAAAATTGATGATGTCTTTAATTGTAGCAATAGTGTTACGAATTTCAGGTACAAGGTTTAAATCATTTATAACTAAATTCAATTTATGACTTGCACAATGGAAATATAATGCATGTGTGTATTTTTTTCGTAAAATAGATTGTACACCATTATCTTTACCTGACATGGTTGCACAGCCATCGTAACCCTGTCCAATGAACTTTTTTGGATCAAGTCCTGAGTCTGTAATAAAATTATCTATTGTCAAAGCAATTGTTTTTGCATCCATTGCATCTAATTCTACAAAACCTAGGAATTCTTCACGGATTACTTGTCTTATTTCATCAAAAAATCGAATGCCGATTGAAAGTTGTTCTTTTCCTGATATGTCTTGACTTTCATCTGCCATCAAGCTGTAAGCAGACGCCTCTTTTGCATCCTTTAAAATGTCGTCCTTGATTACCATTCCACATAACTGAATTATATCATTTTGAATTTGTGGAGAAGTATAAGTAGCATTTTTCTTACCTTCTTCCAAATGCTGTTTGAGACTTTGATCACCTGCTTTGATTTGAAAGTGAAGTAAAGCTTGGAAAATCCCTATACAAAATTTGTAAATTTGAAAAAAGTTTTTATTTGAATTAAAGGTGATAAACAAAAATACTAATTCAAATTTAAAGTAGTCAAAGCAAGTTACCTTCGTCCAAATTTTTTCCTCTCAATGGTAAGCCGTGAACTCCGCAAAATATAATGTTTGATATAATACTTGAAATAATTTTCCTATTTTCTTCTATTATTTTTTTATGTCCCGACACCATCTTAATGTTAATAGGAATTTCTTCTGTGAAGTTTTTTGCTGATTTAACGGCATTTTGGTGCCATTGGTTGGTTATATGTTTCTTACAGTGTTCATGCATATGTTTATAACGTGTAAAAGGTTTAATAATAAATGATCCTAAAACTCCTGATACATTTATTGGTGGAAACAAGACGCAATACAAACACAATGCGCCTTTTAATTTTTTAGAATATTTCAGCCAAGGAGAATATGTTTCCAGCCATTCAGTCCTAAATATCCTTTTAGGATCATGAGCGTCCTCTTTAAAATTGTAGTTTTTCGACGGGATCCAACAATGTTTAAAAATTTCCATTTTTTGTGATGCTGTCATGTGTGAAGATCGCCCAATCCATTCTCCTAAGTCATTTTCAAAACATTTTTCAGTAATCAAAGAAGTCGACGGTATAACTTCGACACTACTCGCCAAAGGTGCTTTTTTATCACCGTCGCATTCAGAATTATCACTATCTCTCATTTCAGCATGTTTTCTCTTCTGAGCTACTGGTTCTGAATATAAATGAAAATAAGTAATTAAACTAATTGAAAAAAAAAATGAACAGAAGTTCCCCGGCGCCCGAAGGCAAAAATTTTTTAAAAACGTAAAAAGTTATTGATCATATAAATAGGTATAACTAAATACTGATTATATTATTTCAGAATAAGATTGATTTTAAAAAATATTATTTAAACTATACAATTACTAAATGTTTAATAATTATTCAAAAAATTGTGAAAATTATTATATTATATTTGAAAAAATGTAATCAAATAACTTTTTAAATAAATCAAAATATGACATTTTTTTTGTACTTACCTACGAGTCAAAAATTTTCTGATATCCATGAGTGAGTGACTAGTAAGCTTTTTGCTTGTAATTTATTATTCAATTAATATTAATTATAATAACTAAAAACGTAGGTACAACACTTGTCCGTAAAAATGCACACGATGAACAGAATTACAGAAATGCAAGTAATTGTAGGTACATATTATACACTGCATACTGTAAATGTCTATAAATTGGTGATACAGTGTTATAATAATATTTCATCGAAAACATAATAGAAAACCTTTCTAAGAAAGTTATACTTGTACGCGATAAGAATGATCGATATCTTCTCCTACGGAAAAATAAATCGCTGTGCAATTATAAATAGACTACAGATATATTAGTATATAATATTCGAATTTAATTTATCGATTACTTTTTTATATACGAACATACCACTTTCAAACTGTTAAATTCCGTGAGGTCGTACCACGTATATTGAACATCAATATTCTAAAAATATAACCAGTTGTTGCGGTCGGACTATCAACATTCAAATAACATAATCTTATCGTACGATCTTATCGTACGAATAATTTCTAATTATAAAAAATGATAGTATAAAACTCAATGTAATAATATAAAATTTAAAAATATGCGTGTGCTCACTGCTCTGTGCATTGCATAATATTCGATATTCAACATATTGAAAACATCTACTTCATATTTTGATCAGGGGGGGCATTTGCCCCTAGCTGCCCCCCCCCTGGCTACGCCCTTGTACATACTTATATCGATAATTTTATAAATATAGGCTCGGTCGGGTATCGTCTGATAAAAATATTATATCTAAAAATAATATACATGTTAAAATATAGTATCTTATCAGCAATTTTCACGCCAAAATGATTTCAGTCCAAATGGCATACGCCAAAACGGCCACTCCAATATGTCTCATTTCGTTGGTGACTAGTGAGATATCTAAAAAAGATAACCAAAACATATTTATCTTTATTACCGAGTATATATTTATGAAAATATTTTCAGTTTTGTCTTCATTAAATCAATGATCTTAGATATTTTTTAGTTTTTTCAGCAAAAAAATGATCAAAAATGATTTATAGCTGTTAAAAATAAAAAATCAAATAGTCAAAATAATGTTTAGAAAAATAAACCTAGTAAAATGGCCATTTTAAAATAGTACTAAAAAAATTAAATTAAAATAATTTTTTTAAATTTTTACTAGAAATGTTGTGTAAAGCCTATGTATAGTCATTAGAAAAAAAAAATGTAGTCTTTAGTCAGCACTTCTCAAACAATGGTGCGCGTGTGGTACCTAATGGTACACAGAAGCTCAAAGTTGATGCGGGAGGGCAAATTGGTTTTATAAATAAATTATTATTATTATAAAGGAAAAAAAATTGTACATATTTTATTTAATTTTCGTTCATTAAATACTTATATTTTCAATATAATGAGTTATATTAAAACCGTTTCCTATAAAAAGATCCATGCATTTATGGTGATAGATATGTGTATGATATATGAGTATATAACGTCCACATTTTTGAGGGATAAGAGAAACAACGATGTTTGCAGTTGTTAAGTGGTACGTGAACATTTTTAAAATCTGTAAGTACGAGGATAGTAGTACTAGGATACAAAATGGTCAAAAACTGCTGTTGTAAGTAGGGTTGTAAATTTGAAATATTTCACTTGAAATATTTCAAAATTGAAAATTTCACTCTTCTTGAAATATTTCAATGAAATTATGAAAAATATTTTTTTTCTTTTAAACGTGTTTATAGATGATTATAAATAATATATTGATAAAACACAGAAAACATTGATTATGAATAACTTATCAGTTTGGTATCATTTATCAACCAAGGTATATAACGAATTAAAAACCCTACCTAAATACTGTTAATGGTCAATGGTTATAAATTATAAATTAATAATTATATACATGGGCGCCGACTATTGGGGTGCTGCGGTGCTCAAGCACCCCATGAATCATTCTATGGGGTGCTCTGCACCCCGTGAAATAAAAAGATAGAGCAATACGTAATTTAATATGTTTATAATTTTTTCGTTGTATAATATTTATGACGACAATATATTTTGGATGTTTTGATAACTCGTTCCTAACATACGTATATGAAATGAAAATAATTTTATGTATTTAAAAGTTTTAATATATGAAAAAGGTCGTATTAAATAAGGTAACAATTAATGTTGAAAAAAAATTATTATTTATTTAAATTGACATTTATTAATATCTAAGGATTTTAGGCACCCCGTGAAATTTGGGAAACCCGGCGCCCATGATTATATATTTATATGACATAATATATATAATATATTATTACAAATATATACAATATACATATTTGATATTATCAATCATGCAATTTTTCCCTGTTGGCATATGGCTGAATTCAATATTGTCTTATAGTCAGTTATCTAGTTTTTTATATGTCTATGTTTGTGTATTATTATGTATGTAGTATGTAAATATGTTACAAACTTACATATTATTTTCTTTATTTCATACAATAAACCAACTTTTAAAAATGTTCCCTTGGAAATAAAAAATATATTTTTCATGGAAATGAAAATAAATCTCGTGAAATTTTACAACCCTAGTTGTAAGTAATATGAAAAAAACTACCACGCTTGTTAACGCAAGAGATATTGGAAAAAGGTAATTCTATAATTATTATACACTATTATTTACTATTATAATTATTTGTGGGACACTCTGTACATAGTATTAAAATGGAAATTTTAATGTTCATATTGTCGTCTTGACATCAAATATTATAATGAAAACGCATTGATTGGGAAGTGGGTGGGCTCCCTCAATTACGTCAATGGCCGTATTTACTGCCATATCAAACCGATATTATTTGCCATGATGACAAACGCTGCCGCTGGAGCTGCGGCATAATATGCACCTGACCGATGGACAAAACGAGACGGCGGCCACGACTTGCATACGATTATATCGTTATCACTGGCCCGAGCCGAATAATATTACCTGCACGAGCATCTCCCGTGTTAATAGAGATAATCAACTTTTTTTTTTTTTATAAGACTCACAGAGATAAAAACATTTATTTCACATTAGTTTGGTAAATACAAATGTTGTATTAAAAAAATTTTCAAAATAACTTTTTATTTTATAATTTTTGTAAAATTCGAAGATAGCCATTTTGTAGGGCTTGTTTTTCTGAAACTTTTGACGGTTCAACTTTCAATTTTCATCAACTTCATGATTTTTAATATTTTTTTTAGTTTATAAGAAAATAGTACTATTTACCCACGTTATAATTTTAAATCGCCTCATCAGCTCGTTCCGATACCTAACTATTATTTTATTGTTACCATAGATAATAAAAGATAGTTATTATTTTACAACCCATAATTATTATCATCCAAACAATTAGACGTACTTCTTACCTACCCGGTGTTTATTAATCCATGAATTACATTCCGATAACATAAATTATCAATAATCAATTGTAAATATAATAGTTACAGTTCAATTATTGATAACATTAATTATTATTGCGATTTCCGTACATTTAATGATTTTAATGCGATTTCTTCCAATAAAATGAACATTTCATTTGACAAAAAATTCAAATATTGATCACCAGTTGAATAAGAATACTTTATTATCATGTAAATAATATTTAAATGTCTTACTGTTGTATTTGTAAATTATTGTACTTCTTAAAAATTATCGCTTAAAAGCCGAATAGCGTTAATTTATAAAAAAAAATATTCATCATATTATGTAGATTGTTGTTAACTTATAATTAATTTTGTTATGGATTACATTTTTAAAGTTAAATTAAGATTCGTTTCACTATTCCATATAATTAATAATATTTTATACATATTTATTTGTACACAAACTGACAAAACATAATTAAATTTACCTATTAAATTGCCATCATAAAAATATGGACCAATTATTTTCCCATTTAGAATTCCACACCACACCTTTGTGCTCCACTTAATTTGGTGTTTTGTCTCACGCAACCATAGGGGTTTTGGTCAGTCCAATAATGCATATTTCGACAATTCATTATCCTGTTGTTGCAGAATTTTCTTTCGCCAAACCAACATATTTTTGAATTAAAACTAGTGTCTGATCTATAAATTTCTGAAATTTTCAGAATAAATATCATTCTTCTCTGAAAATCAGTTGGTCTTAACCCTTGAACTAATGTCGTTTTATATGGATGTAGCTTATATTGTTTTAATTCTCTATGAACAGATGATTTCGAATAGCCAGTTTCCCTTGCCAAACCTCTCGTACTTACATGCGGATCAATATATGGTTTATCAATGCGGTTGCCATTATTTCAATTTCTTGTTGCTCAGTTATGTGCAGAACCTGACACCTTACCTTCGTTTTACGACACCCAGGTTAACAGCCTAAATTAATTTCATAAAAAGTTAGGTACTAATATTGTATAATTTGTATTGTATTAGGTATTTATGATAACTGATCTACGACAATGGCTTTCTAAATTAAGAAATGTTTTAAAAGCTGGTGCTTTTCTCTCTGGATACCTTTGTATGTATAAAGCAGCAGCTTCCCTACAATTTTTCCTGACCTCACCATAAATTAATAACATGTCAATATATTCATAACTATTGTAAATAGCAGGCACTTTAAAAATAAATGAATTGCAATTAATTATTGTACCAGCTTATAATTTAAGAAAAATAAAATATTATTAAATTAACAATTAAGTAAAACAAAGATTGTATTTTTCACTGTGAAGTTTAAAAAATATATGCAATATACGTATTGTTAATATAATTAATGTAATTCAACTATAAAATCACAATAAAACATTTTGTACACAATTACATAATGTTATTTATCTTTGGTATCATACAATCTTACTTTAAGCTCAAAAATAAAATGGTAGGTATTGATATTAAAAATCAATATGAGTGAATTATTTTATTATGCAATTGCATGTATGTATTGGACTTATTGGTAAAATTTATTAAGAAATACAAGTATATCATGATAAAGATCTATTTATACAAATGCATACATTGGAAATAAAAAAATTAAATAATTCATAAATTATGAATTAAAAATATGTTTATTTATATAATTTACTTATTGGCATTTATCACATTTATTTCTTGGTTACATCTAATTTAAAATTTAAATAATGGCGAGTATAAGTTATCAAAAAATTATGAGCAATGAAAAACCATGAAACATAATAACAGTATTCATTCATACAGTAATATTATAATACTAACCAAAATTTCATATTACATTAATTTCATAATTACAGAGTAAGCTACTACATCATTATCAGGCGCGTAGCCAGGGGGGGTGTTACAGGTGTAATAACACCCCCCCCCCTCAGCCGTGGTATACTTAATATTTTTTATCAAGATAAAGATGCAACATAAGCACGAATTATCTTAAATCGTGATTTACACTTATTTATCAAAATGAAGTATATTAGTTTATATTAATATATTACGATAACAATAATGTAAAGCACTAAAGCCGGGATCCGGCATTAATTACTATTTTCGACCGTTCTGTGACGTTTTATCGATTACTAGTTTCAAGCACGATTTAATATATCTTTTCATGCAGCGTGTAAGAAAACGTTTACAACTTCAATTATTGATTATTTGATTATCATGATGAACTATCGTAAACATAGATATCTATGATCTATCCGAATGTTATTTCACTTTTTAAGTATCTGCAATTGGCGAGTTTACAATATGGCATCAGCAGGTGAAAAACAAAAACCCTAAAAATGCTACGGAAGCATTCATTAATTGCAATGAAGAAATATTTCCCATTGTTCATCAACTTTCAAAAATATTGATTACTTTACCAGTAACCACTGCAAGCAGTGAAAGATCTTTTTCCTCATTATGGCGTTTAAAAACATATTTGAGGAACACAATTGGTGAAAATCGGTTGAACGGCTTAGCAGTTATGAATATTCATCGGGATTTAGTTGTAACCACTGTCGAAATAATTGATACTCTAGCTTTAAAAAATAGACGCATTAAATTAATTTAATTAAATATATATATATATATATATATATATATATATTTTTTTTTTTTTTTTTATTAATTATAATAATATATATGTGAAAACTTTCAATATACCTACGTAAAGTTATCAATTTTGTGTGTATAATTTTTTCAATTAATTTTGAATAACACCCCCCCCCCCTTAGAAATTTCTAGCTACGTGCCTGATCATTATAGTTTATACAATAAAGAATTTAAATTATTTAAAATATATACATTTATACACAAAATAATATACTTACAAGTTACATTATAATAGTAAAATATTATTTACTTATTTATTTTTGCTTAGTTTTCTATATGTTAAGGTTATATTAAGTATAGCACATAGTATAATGCTATAAAATCCGGGCCCAGTTAATAAATAACGTAATAACACATTAATACATTGACATAATAAGGTCTAGAACTGTGTCAGAAAAGTTTAATACAAAATTCAGGCAATATAATTTGGTTAATGTAATTGGGTTTTTTATTTTATGTACACCTAATTGGTTATACATTGCAAAATATTAATTAGGAAATCATCTAACTACTTAATATTAAATTACTTCTTCTGTTCAAAAATAAACCATATTTTAACATGTTTTACATACCAATCACATTTAAAAAGTACATAGAATATTAGATATATTTTGGCAGGTAATATTTTTTAACAATTTTAATTCAAATTTCAGTATGAAGAATAAAAATAGATACTTGTTTGTATACATTATTCTATCTCTTCTTATTTTTGATTTTTGATACATAGGTGTGTATCTAAGATCTGTTGACCAAACACCAAACACATACGACATACATTTCTGAAATATTATTAATAGTTCACTAATTATTGTAATTGTACCTTTAAATAAGTTATTGATAATTAATTGTTTTATTTATATTAATTCATGTAATTGAATGAAACTTCCATAATAACTTGTTATGTTGCTGTATTTTTGATATATTTTTGATACTTGATTGGCAGTTATTTAGTAGGTCCCTTTGATAATAGTCTACAGTTGGTTTTAGGCAATTTGTCAATTCTTATGTTTTGCATTTTTTCAATAAATGATGAAAAAGAGATGCCAATTTGATTATTGGTCTAACGTTAAACAGTAAAACGGTAAAATGATAAACATTTAACATAATCATAGGCGTGCGCAGACCCCTGAGTCAGGTAAGGCTAAAGTCAATCTGATCACCCACCCCCTGTTTACGGTCACATAAGAAAAAAATTATTATAATACAAATTTCGAAGTGACCCTTTTATGGTTTTGTTTGTGACTGGTAAATGTAAACAATGAAACACATTAAAATAAAACAATTAGCCTGTATGTAATGTACCAGTATATTAGTATTATTAATTCAAAACATAATATACATATATATAGTATAATATTAACAAATTGTAAATTCACTTCAATGAGTATTTATTATATAATTTCTGTTGAATAAAAGATGTAATTATTATACATTATAAGGTAATTCTACGATTTCAATCAGTCAAATGTTTGAATTCTTCAATGACCTCATCATAGTTTATGTTCCCCGTTTCTTCTTGTTCAATAAACTATAAAAGAGCATCCAATCTTTCTTGGTTCATTGTGGATCGAAGCTTAGTTTTAATAATACTGAGTTTAGAAAAGGCCCGTTCACAGCCACAGCTTGTAATAGGAATAGTACCTAACGAATGACTTAAGAACAGTTAAAACATTTTTAAAAATAGTTGATTGATCTCTCTCGTTGAGCCATTTTACCCAAACGTAAACTTCTTTAGTTGATGTTCCTTTCAATGTTTCAGTGTCTGCCATGTTTTAGATTCTGAACGGAGTGAAGAATGTATTGATTTTACAATGATGTGTGTTTTTTTTTTTTTTTTTTTTTTTTTTTTTTTTTTTTTTTTTGTGTCTGGGCAGTAAAAATGCTTCGATTGCCTTATATAGCAACTTTTCTGAAAGGAAATTGAATCTAGTTGGTACTTTGGGGGGTCAAAAGTTAAAAATTTTCAATATTTTTTTAACGCGCCGGGAAAAACCCTTAAAAAATGAGGGAAAAACGGTATATTTTACGCAAAACCAGTTTTCGACAAAATCAAATTTTTTATTTTGCTATAACTCAAAAACTAATCGATGTAAATACTTGAAATTTTCACCAAATGTTTAGATTAGCGTTCTCTATACACCGTTAAATTTTCAAAGTATTTTGATTTTTATTGAGCTAATTATAGACAATTGAAATTTTCAATTTTTTTAAGTATTTTTTTTTAAAATAACGATAAAATTTTTTTTTTTTGCCAGAAAATCTTGAAAATTTAATACAAGGTTTCTTATAAGTTGTTCCATAACTGATAAAAAAAAATCCAAAATCGTAAGTCACAATTTTTTTTTATAAGTGCTCAAAGGTCCAATTTATACGAAATATGTAAAAATTGCGAAAATTTGCAACTAATTTTGTTGTTGAAAAATCGTAAAATTTTTTTCTTTTATAACTAAGTTTTGAAAATTTGGTACAAGGTTTTTCATTAGTTTTTCTTCAATTATCTGCAAAAAAAACTCTACCGGATTCAGACAAAAAAATTTTATGAGTGTTTGAAATTTAAATTTTTACAAAAACACGTTAAACAATGGTTTAGCCTCAAACGATTTTTGCTATTTGTTTTTTTTTCAAAAAGTATAAGTTGTAGAAACTTGAAAATTTTATCAGTTGTTTATATTGGCATTTTCTTTATATAATTTTATTTTCAAAAGATTTCACTCATTTTTAATCAATTTATAGGCATTTGAAATATTCGATTTTTTTTATTTTTTTTTTATAAATGTTGATAAAAAAAAATGTAGCTCGGACGAAATACTTGAAAATTTAATAGAAGGGTCCACATAAGTTGTTCTAACTCCCATTCAAAAATTATAAAAATACATAGGCACAACATTTTTTTATAAGCGTTTATAAGTGCTAATATTGACAAAATTCGTCAAAATCATGTATATTTGCTATGTATTTTGTAGGTAAAAATTCATAAAAAATTTTTTATTAGAAGCTAACAATTGAAATTTTAATACAAGGTTGGCCATAAGTTCGGCTTACCATAATTGTAAAAAATACGAGGGTAATTCATTGTTATTAATTAATTAAATTGTATTAAAATTTCAATTTCAGGCGTTAAATTACGATTTACTATAAACATATTATTCACTGACAATTCATCTTCGTTCAGAATCGTTTTTTTTTTTATAATATAAAATAATGTCCTAATCTATCCTATAATGCCTAATCTATCAATACATCTCGTGTATCCCACCCAACTCCTGTATCTCTACTCATCACCATAATCTTGTCCGAGGAGCGGAGCGACGATGGACGAACTTCCACCACCATTGTCTTACCTGCTTTTTTTATAATTTTATTTCAGATTTTATTTCATCAACATTAATGTCAAACTAAGTTTTAAAATATAAAATATCTTCTTCTGTAGTCTCCAAACTAACCAAATTCCCAATCCCTGTGATTAGTTTAAGACTTTCGTGGTTGAATCGAACGTTTAATCCAGATATAATTTGATCAAGTGCAAAATAAAAACAAGAATGTTTCATTTCATCTTTTTTAGTTTCCTCAAAATATTGATGATCTTGATTGTCATCAACCTTTTTTGAATTTTTTTGTTTTTTTACAAAAGGAATATCAATATTATTTTCATCACACATTTTTATAACATTGTTATATATTTTTTCATATGCATCATCATCAGACCGATATTGACTAATTGTTGGTTTTAAAGATTTTATCAAATCAACAGCGGTTAGAAGATCAAGTTCTCCGCTTTGTAAATTTGTACTAACTTTCAATATAGCTGAAAAAATAGGTTCCAGCATAGTCAGAGCGAATATGAAATTAAAAAATTTATTATATACGAATTATTATATACGATTAATATCGTGCAAATATCTATAATTTTGATTTATTTTGTTATCAATTTTCTGCGACTATAACACCTTTTTACTTTCTAATTTCTATTATAGTCTTAGTTTGTAAACATAAACGTTTAAAAACTAAAAGGCTATACCCACTTTTATGCGGTACCAACCCAGTATCAACCCACGTATAAAAAAAGCTCAGGTGGGGCTAAAGCCCGATCAGCCCTACCCGTGCGCACGCCTATATACCAATTTGGAAGAACAATTTTCTTTAAAATGCACATTACACTATTTAAATGTCACTTGGCTCTCCGATTTCACACAAGAAAAAAATGTGGAGTAATACATAAAAAAATTGTGGTCTATTTTTTAACTTTTAAGTGATATTATAAATACTAATGAACCTAAAAAGTAAAAATCACACAACAATTGTATTTTATTTCGACCATGTATTTCTTAATTTATTAGTTATTACTGCATTCGTTAAAGGAAATTTGTAAGGTTAACTGTACAATAAAATGACGCCGATATAATCATAATGTTAGTTACGAAATTTGTGCCGATAATGATAAAATATATCAATTAATAATTAATGATAATATAATGATAGCTACAAATGATAACAAAAATCTAACCATGGGTGGTAAAATAATTATTATCTTTTATTGTTTATGGTAATAATAAAAGAATTGTTAGGTATTGGAACGAGCTGATGAGGCGATTTAAAATTTTAACGTGGGTAAATAGTACTATTTTCTTATAAACTAAAAAAAATATTAAAAATCATGAAGTTGATGAAAACTGAAAGTTGAACCGTCAAAAGTTTCAGAAAAACAAGCCCTACAAAATGGCTACCTTCGAATTTTACAAAAATTATAAAATAAAAAGTTATTTTTAAATTTTTTTTAATACAACATTTGTATTTACCAAACTAATGTGAAATAAATGTTTTTAGCTCTGTGAGTCTTATAAAAAAAAAAAAAGTTGATTATCTCTATATTAACACGGGAGATATCGCTCTGTGTAAATCTCGGTGGGACACCCTGTATATAAACAAGTTTGCCACGAAGTGGATCGTTTTCCTCATATTTTAATGAGTTTCAGTTATCACTGGTTACTGCAGGTATTTTTATTCGTACTTGTTCTGCCACTAGTAAATAAGTTTATTTTTATTTTTATTAAAAAAAAAGTTTTCTACGTCCAATCGCTACGGGCGATGTGTAATTTAACCCGTCAAAGTATATATTATGATCCTCCTCGACAATACTGGGCACAGTGTTCATGGACAAGAAAATGAACTTTATTGCCCGATTGATCCACATAGTCCATAAAACACACACACACGCGAACACACACAAAATCTATGTTTTAACTGTTTTATGGGTAGTTATATTTAGATTAGGCAACGTAAATATATAAAACCAACGGGTGTGTTTAGGCCGAGGCATATCATTATTATTATTAAGATTGAAGTTATGTCGGAAGGATACGATTGAACACTTTATATATTATAATATGGTATAAGAGGAAAACTTTAAAATTTATATTATACATATAAATATAAGCATATAATGTATATAGTATCTCGTATATAATACGCACGCATACACATGTATTTCAATACATACGAGTATATAGCTTATATATAATATACACGTGTTATATATACGTGTACACATTGTACATATTATACTGCGGGAACCGACTCTCGTTTGAACTGACACGACAAATCACTCGCCCCTCGGAAATTTATCGTCTACCTGCCAAGTTCCGTTGCCGCATTAATATGGCACATAACTCAACCGACCAACGTGAGATGTGTTCCACGCACAAACGACACGAGCTCACATTAAACGTCGTGTGTAAGGAACAGAGAACCCTGAGCATAGTGACGACACCACGTGTTCAACATATACATACATTCATACACACACGCATAGTAATATACGCCAAGCTCGAGAGATAAAAAGTTAAGAGAGAGAGAGAGAGAGAGAGAGAGAGAGAGAGAGAGAGAGAGAGAGAGAGAGAGAGAGAGAGAGAGAGAGAGAAATACAAAGATCCGAGGGAGAAGACAGACAGACAAGCGCAGACAGATACCACTGCCGTCGGTCGTCGGCATGACCATATTTCACACTCGGTCATCCGGACGATCACGAGTGGTGAGAAAACGACACCCCGACATGTAATTTTTTCTCGTGGTACCCTATTATATTATTATTATTGTCATTATTATTGTTATTCTTATTCTTATTATTATTATTATTATTATTATTATTATTTTTGTTGTTGTCATCATCATTGTATAATAAAAGACACACGTTTTAGTCTGGTGCAATAGGGGATTGCAGCCACTAGGGTGGTTACTATTTTTCGAACGATTCGACGAGAAGAAAAATCACTGGGGAGCAGATGATTCAAAGTTCTGTATTTTTTTGAGGAATTCATTCAACGGCGAGTTTCACTTATCTATCATTAATTTTTCTGCAAACACTGTGCGAGTAGTACTATAATTAATTGTTCGACACTCTTCGCATGGTCCGGTTTTGTACGTGATTTTATGTGAAATTATAAAACTGCGGTGTATTTCGGAACAAACAGAACCCGTGGGTTATTATTTTTCAGTTTTAACTCGACTGATAAGACAATAATAATGCAATATACGTATGAAATGCTTAGACACTGTGGTACCCGTCCAACGTTTGGTGATTTACTTTTTTTTCTATCTATGAGATTCACAATATTCGAATTGTGAATTTATAATTACTGAAAGAGTCACCCGATTAGAAATGATAATAAATGAACATTCTGTTGTTTTCTATATTTTTATTCGAATTTTTATATGTAAATCTGCTCAGCTCACACTCAATACACTGTTTACTATGAGAAATTAAATTTATATTATGACTGGACGGTTTCTGTAAATATTATCTATATTTAGTTGAAGTTCGGTAAATTCGTATTAAAATACAAATGATAAAAGTCCAGAATTGTATGTACTAAAAAATCTCTTAACAATATACGTTCAAGTTTGGAAAATCTAGAAATATGAACTAAATATGTTTTTAAAACTATTGAGAAATATTTTGTAATATTTGTTTGGCACTAACATACTCTTATTCTGAAAAATGATTCAGAATTTATCTATTTTTATTCGAACAATTTATTATAATTGTTTTCTTTACTTGTTATAATTCAAAATATAATAGTAAAAAATATAATATTAATAGTCGAGGGATCAATTGGTTATACCGATACCAAATTTCGATTAAAATATACGCCCGACCTATTAAGTATCTACGCAATGAGCTAGTAAACACCATATCACTGCATTAGAGGGCAGATAAACCGCTTTACGTACATCACGTACACGCCGAAAAAAAACTTCAAAACCCGAAGTGATTACGACTATAAGCTCAACAATAGAATGCAGACGAAGATGATGACGAAAAAAGGACAGAGTGATTTTACATTGGGAATGAGGAAATACAGTTTATACATACATGATGGAAAATAAAGAAGTATAATTTATTGTCGAGAGGTGAAGTTCTGTTGTAGGATTGGTGCAGTGTAATGACCACAGATTTCACATAAATCGGATAAAATAATTAAAACTAAACTCTCTAATCATTTCATGATAACTGCCTACAACGATTGGTTACTGGAGTAGTAACTTTGAACGATTGCGAGATGATTCAAGGACCCGGATGACTACTCATATACATCATCGGGTGTTAGTGGTCTTACGCTAAACTTCGTACTAACAGGCACCAATTCCGATCTTTGGCAAACACGATGTGTATAACAGTAATTCATTTTCTGGGTGTTTTTTTTCATGACCTGGGTGACCGCAGGCTAATAAAGTATACGCAGATGAAAGTAACTATGCAGTAAATGCTGTATTTGTATAATGGAAATAATATTAAGAAACAAGACATTACCACTAATTACGTATTGCAATGGTCAGTATCATTATGAGAACAATTAAATTTCAAAAGGCACAACGATTATGAGAAATTCATTTAACAGTATTCTCAATGAACTGTTCAAATATGTGTAAAACCAAAAAAACATGAAGTATGTCGTATTCTTATTTCACGAATGCGAACGAAAGAGAAAAAAATATACGACAATTCATACACAACACATATAATAATAGTAATTGGAGCGTCGGCCGCACATTTAAATAATACGATGATGATTTAATAAACCAAAGACAATACACCACAAAGGAAATTGATATATAATAATGTTACACACGGACAATGGACATAAATGATTACAATATTCACTAACCGATTAGTGACGAGGAAGGTGGACAGGGGACACTCGACACAGATAAGGAAAATCGTCGGCGTCACACTACCTACCTATAATAAATACATAATGATAATTCGGAAGTAAGATACTCGTGATCTGCATCAAGTATCAAAATCTTATATCCAAGTAAAAAAAAATGTGAAAAAATACCCTTTTTAAGTAGGAAATTAAAACACCATATAACGTCTATATTCGTATTTTCTAATTACCTTTTTACCTAATCGTCTAACAAAATATTGTAAGTAAAACAATATAAACGAATCAACTTTGAAATTTTAATACGCAAGTTAAAGTACGATTTAAATACATAAAAAATTAATAAAAATTTTTAAACATTATAAAATGTATAAAAATATAGAAACCATACAGCAAACAATTTAACAAAAAATAAATTACTTAATTAACAGTTAAACAATATTATTACCTATGTATTATATTAGAATATACGAGTTAACATGTTTTGCACAAAATTTATTTCATAAATAATATCCAGTTATAATTAATTAGGTACCAAGTTATTTAGTATTAAGTGAACTTAATTATTTTGAATTAAACGTAAAATAAAAAAAAATATCAAATACAGTATTTTTAAATCATGTAAATACCTAATTTTCAAACAAAATTCCGGAAATAAGTGGCTGTATAAATTATTTGATGATACGTTTTTGAAGATTTTATTTTAAATACATAAAAAAAAAGTAAGGCGTAAAAACAAAAACAAAAAAATGTTTAAATTTTTACGGAAATCACGAGAAAATGCACTTAAATATGTCATATCCTTCAAATATACCGTCCAAACTAAAATATGAATTTATATACAAAAACAACGATTTCCCATGTATTTCATGTCAAACAAATAGTCATCATTTCTTAGTTTTGAGACTTTGAACTGCATACTCTCAATAAAAATATAAAAAGGCATACGAGTTCAGACTTTGATTATGAGTAGAAATTTCTTTCCCACTTTATTTAGACTTGTGACCGATAACTTAAATGTATTTTCTATTGTCAAAATATGTTAAATTTATGGAGTTCATAAATGAATGTAGGAATATTACGAATTTACATGGTGGTGAATTTTTGTTTGTGTTGAAAGATAAGTATGCATATCTATTACCTACGGATGATTTTGACACCTCTTATAATATATTGTGTGGAACATAAATTCACCCCTTTGGCTTACGTCTTAGTGTTGTGAAACGAAATACGCGTTGTTCGTTTAAAGTACAATCACAAGGATTTATAAGTAAGTCAATTATTAGTATGTGCTATGAAATAATTATAAAATATAGATTCTAACTCAGAATATATAACGACGAGATAGCTCAAGGACCGTCGTAAGTCCTTTATGCAAATAATCCGTCTTACCAAGGGTTATTCATATACAAATACTTCACGTTTACAAAAATGGTGTGTGTTATACTATTATTAGATAATATATTACATACAGTCGGAAATGTCTCGCGGGAATAATAATAACTCGCTGCTCACTCGCGGGTAACATTTATTTGTGTGTTGCACGTGGCACTAAATTGAATTTTATTACTTGTTTTAAACTGGTATTCATATGGTCTCAATAAATTTCCATTTTACCGATTCGATCATAAACAGTTTGTATGCGACTACCACTACTTGTTTTTTTTTTTTTTTTTTTTTGGTACTCGTTATAACAAATAAAACACACACACACACATTTAAGTATATTATATGCATTTTAATGCCTACGTTATATTACGTACCTGTAATATTGACTTTAAATAAATGTTTCAGGGATTTCATTTTGAAACAAGTGAGAATCACCAATAAGATTAAATACCATAAAAAAAAAAAATCATGGATGTTTCGGTATAACCAGTAAAACGCAGTCATAAAACTATATTTAATATTTATTTTTTTGAAAACATAACTAGTTAGTGCTGAAAATGAAATTATTAAATTTAAGTTTCAATAATAATTGTTTTCTTTAAACAATTACGTTTACGTATCATTGATTTCAAATTTAGAATATCATACTGCTTACTATAAGTTTTGCCCGTTAATTGAAAAATTGGCTCATCTAAGATTTTCACACTCAATGCCAATATATTGTGCAAAAACCAAAGGGTTGAATCGCAGGAACTTATACCACCATTATCTTAGTAGCTTGTGTTATACGACATCAATTATCTGGCCAATAATTGTAATAAATTATAATAGCTTTATAGAACGAAATAAATATTTATTTTCGATTTATTTTTTCGTGACTAAGCTGTCTTTATATATTTTATCTTTTACAAGCAACACCCGCTATTACAAGTGTAACTTAAAAAAAAAAAAAAACTAATATTAAAATTTGTTATAATGTTATGTATGATAGATACCTAAATTATTATTTAATTATAAAATGTAATTTTTGAAGAATTTGATCAACGAGTTTTGATATTCTTTAGTTTTTTATTAATGAAATACAAATAATATGTAGATATGGGTGACTAAAATAATTTGTATAATTCAATTTTTAACAAAAGTGCGTTTCAATCAGTTACTGAATAGTTGAGTTTATCACTTTTATGAGGTTTGATTTTATTGTTGACAGTATTATATATATATATATATATATATATATATATATATATATATATATATATATATATATATATATATATATTATATGCATATCGACAGTTTTATCGGTGTTACGTCGCGAACGTTGCAGTCTTTATAGTCTATATAGTAATCCATCAAATGTGGCGCATTCAAATAGACATGTAAATCGCAATAGTATCATGAATTTATGTAACGATCCGCGTTGATTGGATAATTTAATCGTAAAAAATAATGACGACTACCGGCAACCGCAACATTTATGGCACGTGAAAATGAGGAAGATTAATAAAGTGTATTAAAGAAATCTTGTTTATATGTGCAGTACTTTTGCAAAGGTTAAAGAGTATTATCATTATGAATGATCTCGAGTCATAAAAATTTAACCTAGTCAAAAAGTCGTTAACGGCGAGTTTGCACAACAAAAATAAAGTATTAAGTATTTTCTGCTGTAATCCATTATTAAGTTGGTCTAGGGTGCTATTTGCCGGGTTGCCAGATTTGATCGGCTGCCTTAAAAAAAAAAAAAAAAAAAAAAACGAAGTTATATGTTACAACTAATACCGTATAAAATAGTTTTTTAGTTGACTTTTCGACTCACGGCTGTTCATGAAAATTGTCTGGAAAAAACAGATGAAATGATAATTTATACATTATTCATGTGTCTGCAAACATTTCAAGCGAAATCAAAATGGGCCCCTAGGATGCACGTTTCAGTATTCTATTAATACCTACTTTTTATTTTAAATAATCTGTTGTCCTCGGAAAACAATTTTTGGTAAAACTTAGTGAATTATACAGTATTTGGAAGACTTTTTTTTTAATTCTGAGAATTCATTAGTAAAAGGTGCAAATAAATATTTTAAATGAAAAAATGAAATTGTTTAATTAAAATAAACTAATTTCTTGAAAACGACTGTGTCCGATCTCTAGCGAGGTACATGCATGTATTAAACACGTATTACACACACAAATTTAAGCCTATTTCCTAGCTGTTTCTATAGAATACACTAATTGCTGTTTTCTTTTCTTTCGATAAATTTCTCGTCTGATCATCCGTTCGCGTGTAATGTGTATTGTATGATATGTGTTAAGTCTAGTGAAATTAAAGCTAGCTTTTCGTCATTGGAGTCCGCACACGCATCCATCGTCAAATCCAAGTCATAGGGTAAAAATACCTTTTTGATATTAAAAGACGTGTGTAGGATGCAACGTCTGCTCTTTTTCGGCTCACATATATAATACATGTGTAATCGTGTGTGTGTGTGTGTGTGTGTGTGTGTGTGTGTGTGTGTGTGTGTGTGTGTGTGTGTGTGTGTGTGTGTGTGTGTGTGTGTGTGTGTGTGTGTGTGTGTGTGTGTGTGTGTGTGTGTGTGTGTGTGTGTGTGTGTGTGTGTGTGTGTGTGTGTGTGTGTGTGTGTGTGTGTGTGTGTGTGTGTGTGCTACACTCATCATATATAGGCAGCACTATTCGGCACGTGTAAGCGGATTGACAGAGAAAGAAAAGAGAGAGCGAAAGAAAGAGAGAGAGAGAGAGAGAGAGAGAGAGAGAGAGAGAGAGAGAGAGAGAGAGAAACGATGGCAAATCTTTTATTCGTGCACGCCGGAAACAGTTAAGCTCTCAAGACTTAGTCGTCCCACCCGGTTAGATCCACGAGATCTTTTGATTGCTTTTCGTCTCGAACACAGTTAGCTCCCTCCTTCGTACCCGTGCCGTGGCATTTTCTTTTTCTCATTCTCTCTTTCTCTTTTCTCCTGGTTTTTTTTTTTTTTTTTTTGGCACATTTGTTCCATAGGATCCGGCCGTCGAATCTGGGTTATTCATCCTTCATCCTTGCAACCACTGCCGCCGTCTAGAGTTCAATGCTATCGCGTGCCGGCCAGTAAAATACTCGTATTTTTTCCATCAATACCCTCCTAGCGTTTACCACCGACCCACTATACAGGTATAATGTTATACCATAAGGATCGAATCAATCTCGATATAATACAATATGTTCTAATAGTAATAAGTAAAAGCCGACCTTTTTAACGATGTACCGAAGAAAATCTTTTAAACACATACGTCGTCGTATACGTATGTAATGTATTATATCTATCATATTATATAGCATATAACATATTGGAGTCAAACGCTTCGTTATGTCTGACAAATAAAATGAATCTTCGAAAACTTTATGTCCTTAACTTTCATATCGCGTGATCTATGAGTACGTGACAGATAAGAACAGTTGCTTCCAATAACTGGGTCACATTATAAAGTACAAGAATAAATAACCCATTTTTAGTAGGATGAAGTCGAGCGTTTTTGTTGAAATGTGTCTATTAAAAAACCGGTGTACTCTAGTTTAGTACCCATAACCAAACGAGAAAATAAAGTAAGATGACAGATATTCCTCGGCCTCAACGAAAAATATTTTTATCGAGCCCTCGTTTAAGAAAATAGTAGTCGGTTTAGCTAATGGGTTTTGAAAACATAAGGGCGTCGTACAGTGACGTAGCCATAAACTTGTATTGAGGAGAAGTAAATTTACAATTCTCAATTCTACCATCATTGTAAAAGTTTATGATTATACTAAACCATATTATAATATATTATAAAAAATGATGGAGATGTATCGGAAGCTTAGACGATTATAACTTGTTACGCTCTTCATCTTTCTACACCGTTGACGGCATAACCAGAGATTTGATGAAGATTCTCAAAGTCAAAGGCACGTGTTTAATAATGATGCTATCACGATAAACACGCATGTCGCATTTCACTTTTGGTCTCAAAATATACGCCTTCAAAACGTAATATTATTGCTAAACGAACTGCGTTCATTGACGATGTATTATGGAATAATTTTAACAATTCTTCCCGAATAATAAAAAGCGTATTTTAATTTTTTTTTTTTTATTTTCAATATTTACATAAAGAATCGCTGTCACGGAACGTACATTTATGTTTTTTCCGTAGGTTGTCTCGTGGAATTCATTAGTTTCACCGAGAACTCATCGTTTTCAAAACACGTGAAATTTCAAACCCGCGGGTGTATCATATAATATTTTTTTCCGGTCCGTGTTGTTACTTGTTGAACGCGTAAATTAAGTAATGTATAATAAATATTTACGCTTCCGGAATAAATAATTCAGGATGAACACGCTTCGAATGAATACACCCGTCTGCTCATCGAACTTTCAAAAATTTATCACGCGCTTGCACAATTGTTTACCCGCACAGTGGCGAAGCCGGTAGATTGGCCGGTCAAACTTGCTCGATTTTTCTAGAATAATTCATTTTTCAAAATACCTAAATCCCTAAAATATTTTCAAATTATGAAAAATAAGTAGTTAAAAAAACACAAAAAAAAAAAATTATCTCATTCATTTGAATATATTTATGAAATTTTATCATAATTGTGTGCATAAAAACTATGTATTGAGTATTTTTATGCAATTATGTTAAATGTGTAGTCTTCAAACTAATAAAAGTAACAAGTGGACTATAATATAATAGAAGTCATTTTTAGACAACAAAACTGATGTCAAAACATCTGAATTGTACAATGATTTTAATTGTAAATTTTAGACACGTGCAACGTTTTATTTTTATTTTTATATAAATACTGTTTTATTTTTTTAATCTAAATTTCGGGAGATTTTTTTATTTTAGAAAGAAAAATGAAAGACATAATTCCTATTTATATTTAAAATCGAAAATTACTCTTTTATTAGTGTTATTATATTAAATAAAGTAAATGTATATTATATATATATTTATACACACATATACATAATAGAGTTATTATAATATTATTTTCATTTCAATAACATTATTATAATATCAAAAAAGTTTCCTCGTTATCTTTCTGGCTAAAACATGCCGAGCATACCCAGACGAAAATATCTAACAACGCTACTGTAGATTAACAAAAGCGTTATTGCTACGCTATAAAAACCATTCGTTTTTCATTTATATTTCTCATATATAGATGTTCTGACAAACGGTAATGAGGTGTAACTATCAAATTTAATAATCCTATGGCAGACTCATGAATGGTCGATATAATATATACATATATCAATTTAAGGTTTCCAGCAGTGAATATTAATTATCTTCAGGGTATGCTGAATATACGATACTATCGTGTAATATCTGGTATGTTCATCGTGCACTGACACGTTGTCTGTGCTTAGTCGACATTGTTATATTTAAGATAACACTAATTTTATAAAATAAAAACGTGTCACGAGTCATCAAATACGGTTGATAGGTCAACCGGTCTCCATAAACCTCGGCATATAAAAAAAAGACGAAAGGGATTTAACGACACAGGAATCTGGGAGACGTGATTTAACAGACTTTTATACTGCTGCCATTGATGAGAAAGTAGGTAACTTCAATGACGCCAGTGAACTTGATATTTTATTTTTTCTTTGGTGATATGATTTATATTTAATCTGGAGCCTTTTTTTAAAGTTTGATTAAAACCCAAGTTATTCAAAGCATATTATTAGTATTATTATTATTATTATTACTGATAATCTTATAATCGGCATGTGTGGATGTGAAATGATAGCTGTGTCATATTATACAGCTTACAATAATTTTAGATTTTTTTCTTTCATTCATTCATACATGATTATTAAAAATGTTTTATTTGATTAAAATGATTCTGTATTATAACGCTGTAACGATCGCCACTCCGCTTGGTCGCTTTCGTCAACAAATGTGCTGTGGAATTATAATGTATCGGGATTGGGCGCCAATTGTAATGAAACTAATACTCGAAAAGTTCTCATTTACAATAAAATCTCTTTTATTTAACATAAACACAAACAATAAACATATGATATGGCACATATAAATGAATATAAAAAGAAGTGAACATATACTATTCATACAAACAATTTAATTTAATAATGATTTTAACTCACGGTTCTATACTATCCGATATGACTTTCTACTCTTGATTCTAACAAACGTCGCGTCCGCGGAGCGAATAATTACGGCACTATTAAAATGGTACGCCGATCAGACCGGTCTCCCACCATATAAATAGTTAACAGTTTACGGGGCGTAGGGTGTTACGGCTACGCTAAACTGCCAACTATGAATATGGCCGAGCACGTTCGAAACTAACTTACGGCGACACACGGAAAAAACACAACTTAAAAACGTATGGACGACGCGAAAGACTAAGGGAGGTGACAAGATAGGTATGGGCCAGGCAGCTCGATTATTGAGGGGTGTTAAGGCCTCAACCGGAGCTCTGAAACCACTTACTACGTATCTTATCACGCTTCCGTAGTCAGGAGAGAAAAAGGTGATTTTGGTGTTGCCGGGCCCGGTCTTATATATTGTACTTCATGGGTCTAGCTTCTTAGTATTCGGGTTTTGCGACCATACATATTTTCTCCAATTCGTTTCTTTTAGGGATGGTTGGCATTACTAATTGTGGGATGATGTTGCTTATAATTATGGGCGCTAATTATGTTCAATTATTTTAATATTTATGAAGAAATTAGTTGTATTTATTAACATTTCGATTTGGGGCTTTAATCTACTGAGGGGTGGAGCGCGCTCTATTGGTGATTTCGCGGCCGTTGATCGAATCGTCGGTCGGTTTGTAAAGATTAGTGGCGCGGCATAGCGGTTGCGTGGGACGGTGAGCCGACGTTCGTTACATAGTCCCCTTTTGAATTTAGTATAAGTTGGAGGCTAGGAACGAATATGGGATATTATAGATCTCAATGAGTTAACAACTACAACTTATAATCAATTTAAACAAATAGTAACGAAATAAAATGGCTTAAGGCTCAAAACAAGGGTTTGCTTATGGCAACAAAAAAAAAAAACAAAAAATGATAGCTTATGGCATATTATTCTTATTGCGTCGTCTGGCCTGAACCGCTTTTTTCCTCAAACTCCGCTTGCTGTTGGGGTTGGCTGGTCTCCGTTTCTCGGGTTGAATACTATTTTGGACGATGGCTGCTTTGTCTATTGGCTGTTGATCTCCTTTGGGCATGGTCACGGTGGATGAATGGGTCGTATTATTTAGCCAGTATTGAATTTTATCCAGATAACGTACCCACGAGGTATGTTTTTCGTGACAGTAAGTCCTTAATATTCTTCCGATTTCTCGATTGGTGCGTTCAACTGGGTTACTTTCGGGATGATAGGTAGTCGTGACTACGTGGTGGATGTTCCATTTACGTAATTGATTCTTCCATTTCTTACTATGGAATTGCGTACCGTTGTCTGTCAGTAAATTCCTTATTGGTCCAAAGCTGGGGAGGTATTTGTCCCCTAGTTTCCGTAATATTTGGTTGGTGGTGGCTTTTCTTATTGCATATAGTTGTACATGTTTGGTGAATAGGTCAATGAGGACTAATATGTATTGGTTCCCGAATTGTCCTTTCGGCAGTGGCCCCATTAGGTCTAACGATATTTTTTCTTTCGGACAGCTGGGTATATTAGGTATTAGCGGTCCCCTGGTCACGGTATTGGATATCTTGCTCTTCTGACAGATGTCGCATCGTTTCAAGACTTGTTTGATTTGAGCGTACATCTTGTGGATTTGATAATTGCGTTTTAACATGTCATATACCTTGGCTGCACCGAAATGTCCAAAAAGTTCATGGGTTTCATATACTAAGTCTTTGGTCATCGATTGTGGTATCATGAGTTTTTCTTTCTCGTGCTTGTCTATGAAGAATAATAATCCCTGGCGGACTTTGTAACGTTTGATTTCCTGTGCCTGGATCCTGTCCCTTATGACTCGTAGCTTAGAGTCTTGTTGTTGTAACATTTCTATTTGTTGTAATTGTCTGAGCAGTTTTGTACTGTATTGCTCTCGAACAACTTGATTAATATATATTATTGTCCCCTGGACTTCATTGGCATCTTCCTTGCTTTGTGGGTATCTGGTGAGTGTATCCGCTCCTATATTGTTCTTTCCGGGGATATACTGAATTTGCAGGTCGAATTCTTGCAGTTTTATTGCCCATCGTATTAATCTAGCATTCAACAGACGGCATTGGTGGAGGAATGTGAGTGCTTTATGATCTGTCATAAGGATCACTTTGTACCCGAGGATATAATTCCGATATTTCTGACATGCAAAGACTATTGCCAATAACTCTCTTTCTGTGGTATAATATCTCTGCTCTGTCTCCTGGAGTTTTCGACTGGTGAATCCGAGTGTCCGATGGTGTCCCCTATCGTCTATCTGATAGAGCTCAGCGCCGAGATGTGTCTTTGATGCATCGGTGGTCATATAAAACTCTTTCGTGAAGTCAGGATATTCAATGATAATATCCTCCAGAAATTGCGCTTTTATCATACAGAATGCCCTTCGCTGTGCCTCATCCCATTGCCACTCAGCATCTTTCTTGGTAAGTTGACTCAGTGTGTTCGTGTACTTGGAGAGATCTCGTATATATTTACGATAAAAATTGATGAATCCGAGGAATGATTGAACTTGTTTTTTATTGCGAGGTTCTTGGAAGTTTTGAATGGCCTTCACCTTGTCTGGGTCCATAGAAATTCCCTTTTCCGAAATCACATGTCCCAAGAAGATGATTTGGCTGCGTAAAAATTGGGACTTCTTCATGTTAATTTTAACATTATACCGATGGAATCGTTCGAATATTTTTTCCAAGTGTTCCAAGTGTTCCGTGAACGTTGTTGATGTTATGTGGATGTCGTCGACATATATTGCCGTAAACTGTAGTACTTCAGGTCCTAGTACCTTGTCCAATATTTTTTGAAATTCTGCCACGGAGTTTATTAAACCAAATGGGAGAACTTTGAATCTGTAATTGCGTCCTCTGTATAAAAAAGCAGTTATGTCCCTACACTCGGGTTTTAATCTACATTGCCAATATCCGGCTGTTAGATCTATCGAGCTGAGATATTTTGCTCCTTGAAACTTCATCAAGATGTCTTCGATATTGTTTGGACGTTCTCGATCTGGAATGATGCGTGTATTGATCTTCCTAGCGTCGAGACAGAGTCGAACTTCTCCGTTCTTCTTCTCTACTCCCACGATTGGTGATGACCAGGGTGAATTCGATTGTTCAATGACATTTAAATGAAGCATTCTCGCTATTTCCTTATCCATCTTCTCCAATTTGGAAATAGGTACGGGGTATGGTTTTTGGTATATCGGGTCTCCTGGTGACACCCTAATCTGACATTCAAACTCTTTGATTTGGTCGGGGTTTTCAGAAAACAAGTGGTTGTACTTCCAGAAAAGATCGTCTAATTTCTCTACTTCTTCTGGCACAAGGTCAATTTCACCTATACCTTTCTCGTTGGTTTCCATTTGCTGTATGGCTGTGTCGTCCTCTTCTCTTTGAATTTCTTGTTCTCGAAATGGTGTTATGTGTTCTCTTCCAGAGATCTTCCAGCAAATGGTTTTGTTTTGGAAGTCGATTCTTGCATCATATTGGTCCAATACGTCTGTCCCAATGATTCCCCGCTCGTTTAAGTTCTCCATTTGTATGAATGTGACGGATATATCGGCATTATTTAATTCACAAGCACAATATATCTGTTTAGATACCTTACATAGTTTTTTTCCGATAGCATTACTAATTTGAACACCGCTTACTGGTAATGTTGGTATTCCTGGGTTGCTTCTTAGTATTCGGTCGACCACTTCTTTAGCTAATACACTGACGGTAGCTCCCGTATCGATTAACAAATTGATGTCTTCTCCTTCGATCTTACATTGTAAATATGGACTGATAACCTTTTTGTTTGTTGGTAAATTATTAATCACGTGTGTTGTCTCCGACGTTTCTGACTCCGGTTCTGCGGTATCTTCCACCGTCATTTGTCTTATTTGTTGTTGTTCTCTCCATGGTCCGTAATTCTGACTCGTTTGGTTTTGATCTGGACTCTCTTCGGAATTTGATTGGTTGTTATTAGTTTCTCTCCATCTTCCTGTTGGACGATGATTAGTGTAACGTTGGTGATTGTTGTGGTTTGGGCGTGTGTAGTTGTTTTGGTTAGGACGTCCAGAGTTGTCGTTACTCTGTCGATTTACGTTGTCATAGTTTTGTCTTGTATTATTTTCCCTGGGTGGAATTTTTCTTCGGTGTTCCTCTGCCCCTAGTATCCTCATTGCGTTGAGTATAGTCTTTTCCGGTAGCGATGTTAATATTGCTCGTAGGTATCCCGGATAGTGACCGGCAATATTTTTTACGATTTCTCCTTCATCGAGATATGGCATTTCTAGATGTCGTAGGTGTGTGGCCCAATACATAAAATGTTCCCTATACTTTGTATCAGATGCTACGTGTGTTATGTTCAGACATTGATTCCAGGTCTGCATCTGTATCTCTTTAGACCAATATTCTTCCATGAAGATTTTTTTGAATTCCTCGTAATTTTTTAATTGAAACCTGATGGCCGAAAACCAGCTGTTTGCCGTCGCTTTTAGACAGTCTCGCACGACGATCAGTTTCTCTTCTTCATATATTTGTTTCAACGTGAAATACTCCTGTAGTTCATTAATGAAATCTTTTGGGTGTTGGTCCCGATGATTTCCAAAAAATGTTGGTCTTGTTATTTCTGTACTTTGTCTCAGGGGTCGGTAACTCTCATCTCTGTGCTGTGATCTGTTATCATCTAAGTTTCGGAATGTATTTATGTAACGTTCTTCCATCTCGTTTATGTCCTTTCGATATTTAAGCTCATTTTCTTCGGTTTTCTTTTTGTAGTTTTCTTCCCATTGTTTTTTAGTTTCTTCTAATTTATTTTCGTAACTGTTTTTTATTTCTTCAATTTTCTTATCGTAACTGTTTTTTATTTCTTCAATTTTCTCATCATAATTATTTTTCCATTTGTCTTCCATGCTTCGAAATTTATTCTTCATGGAATTTTCCAACATTTCCATTTTTTCCATTACGTCTTCAATGTCGTAGTTTTGTTTCTTCTTCGGTCCCATTTTGACTCGAAGTAGCTTTCTTCTTTTTTCGATGTAGTGACCTTCTAAGTCGGTAGAGCTATGAGACCATTTAATCTCGTGGCCGTGTGATTATCGAGCCTCGCTGTTGGTCGCCACTTGTAACGATCGCCACTCCGCTTGGTCGCTTTCGTCAACAAATGTGCTGTGGAATTATAATGTATCGGGATTGGGCGCCAATTGTAATGAAACTAATACTCGAAAAGTTCTCATTTACAATAAAATCTCTTTTATTTAACATAAACACAAACAATAAACATATGATATGGCACATATAAATGAATATAAAAAGAAGTGAACATATACTATTCATACAAACAATTTAATTTAATAATGATTTTAACTCACGGTTCTATACTATCCGATATGACTTTCTACTCTTGATTCTAACAAACGTCGCGTCCGCGGAGCGAATAATTACGGCACTATTAAAATGGTACGCCGATCAGACCGGTCTCCCACCATATAAATAGTTAACAGTTTACGGGGCGTAGGGTGTTACGGCTACGCTAAACTGCCAACTATGAATATGGCCGAGCACGTTCGAAACTAACTTACGGCGACACACGGAAAAAACACAACTTAAAAACGTATGGACGACGCGAAAGACTAATGGCCGGTTTCACCACGTAGGAGTTAAAGTTGAGATTAGTTAACTCTGAGTTACCCAGTAACTCAGAGTTACCATTTTTTCGGTTTCACCACGGGTTTATGTGTGAGAGTTAGTTAACCTGAGGTTAGCTTACGATTGGCCCATAAATTGGCCTTTTCCAGTGGCCTGTTAATGATAACATTTATTTTTCACTGATAACATTGATAAGCCTGATAAAGTCGTTAGATTACTGTTCGTTTTTCAAATTTATTTGTGTATTGTGTTTTGTAATTTGTTCACGTATACTTGACAATATTTTATTACAAAATACAATAAATTATGAATAACTCGAAGAAGAGGGAGAGGAATGTCAATTTTAGTCGGAGGGAAGAAGAACTACTCGTTGAATTAGTTATTTCCAACAAAAATGTTTTGGAAAATAAGAAGACAGACGCTGTAATGTGGAAGGAAAAGGAAGATTGCTGGAGGGAACTGGCATTGAAATTTAATAGCCAAGCGCTATTAGTTCCACGCACTGTACCTCAACTTCAGTTGAAGTACAAAAATATAAAAAACTTGTGCGGAAAAAAAGTGCTTCGATAAGGTAAGTGTGATCAATGTTTCAGTTCTGACGATTCATATCTCTCTTCATTATTGATAATTTTAACACTGTGTAGGCATAACAAACATTTTTACTATGGTACATTATTACCAGAAATGTATTAACAAAAATAATGAACTAATTAAGTTAAAAAGTTTAAAAAAAGTTAACTTTAACTTTTTTACAAGTTAATGTCCATCTTTGGTAATTTTATTTTGACTAACATTTAGATTGGAACATCTAAAGACAGGCGGTGGCAAAAATGAAGCAATAGCTCTCAGTGATGTGGAACAAAAAGTGAAGGATATGATTCAATTATCTATTGAAGGCATGCCTTCACAGTTTGACTGTGACGGTGAAGTTGATGCCATGCCTCCAGTTCATGATGATGCCAATGAAGTAGATGGTAAAATCATAATAAGCTTGTCCTGTTTTTGCATTCAACCTCAAATATAGGTACCTACATTTATTTTTCAGACGATTTTGAAATGATAGATGATGACAATTCATACTTTGTGACTGGTAAGATCATGTTACTTACATAATAGAGTAGTAACAATTTTATTAGTTTAGTATTTTTATTTTTTTAATATAAGGTAAATAAATTGTTTCTAGTTATGCCTGATGAATTTCAATGTGATAAGTTTTCATCATTGACTTCCACAAACATCATTACTGAACCAGGTATGTTTACTAAAGTTTACTTTGATTTTTCACACACTATTCTACCCATGGATAACATTTTTTTAAAGTAGGCTAACTTTAAACATTTTATACCTACAAGCGTTTGTATATATGTACTATTGCACTGCCAAAATGTGATGATTATCTAATCAAATTTACAATAATTTTGTATATATTATTATCATAATCTTATTGTTACCTAATATGATTGTTCATAAATATAAAAATAAAATTGTATTATAATAAATCAGCACCATTTAAGTGGATTTTACCCACTCAATAAATTACCAATTCCATTTTCTTTAAATGTCTATTTAATTGCAATTATTTTCTTAATTTTCAGTATTGAAATTCAAATTATTCTACCAATAATTATAAATTTTGAAAATATTTTAGATACATAAAACAAACAATTTATAAACCATCAAGTTAAAAATTTATAGTTTAATACTAATACCAAACATACCTAATGTTTAAAAAACTTATTTAAGTTTACTATTTATGTTGACATGAAAATGCTGTTTTTCCAGGACCAGCTAGGAAAGAAACAATTGTTGAATTTGTTCCCAGCATTTGTGAAACTACTGCGGCAGGAAGTAGCATCACCCACTTTGGTATGTTAAAGCAAACTGTTACTCATTAAAATAGTAAATATCAAAGATGTATCTACTTCGATAGCATCAATATTTATTAATATATATTTATTTCAGGTACTCCTCAAAACTTAAAATCAAAATTGAGTACTCCTCTCCGAACTCCTCACAGTGAGTTAACATAACATATGATTTCCAAAATATTAATAACTATAGCTAGGGAATGTTGATGATGACTTCTATTTTTTTTTCAGGACAAAAAAAAAGTCGTACTGTCGAGGCAACAAAATTATTACAGCATAAAGATCAGCTTACCGAATTGCAGATTAAATGTTTAGAGCAGGAGTTTGAAATCAATGAAGTGAAAAAGAGGAATGTTATTTTGGAAGAGCAAAAACTAAAACTAGAAATAGAACTTCTAAAAAAGAATTTGCAAAAGTAAATTTTTTCATGTTTTTTACAATATGAATTTGAATTTATTTTGTTAATCATGAAATTAAATACTATAATAATAAATATAAATAATAATAATTATAATAATAATGAATGTTTATTTTGCAGTTTTTGTAGATAATATGTACATAATTAATTTTTATTATTACACTGCAACGTTTAAAGTTTAAGTTTAATGTTATATTAAATTGGCAAAGTGATCATTGATCAGTCTATCTCTTTCTTGCCTTCCTCTTGTTCCTGCAAAATTATCAATGTGATGTTCATTAATATCATTAATAAAATTGTTTTCTATCAGCTCATCATCTGGAAGTTCATCATGCATATCAACACATATGTTATGGAGAACAGCACATGCAACTATTATGGCTTGTGTGTTATTCAAGTTTACTGTTAACCCTTTACTGAGAACAGGGAATCTCCGTTTCATAACACCAAAACATCTACAACATCACAATGAATAAACGTATTTTCCAAATTAAGCATAGAGTATTTTTGAGTATCTTGCAATATTTACCTTTCAATTACATTTCTTGTCCTAATATGGCTCTCATTATATAATTGCTGGCTTCGGGTGGTAGGGTTGAGCAGAGGAGTCATAAGGTAGGGCTTAACTTCATAGCCACCGTCACCTAAGAGGTAGCCTTTTATGACTCCTGTTTCAAATTTGTGTTTGGCATTAGAGTTGTCAAAAATTATTTGATCATGGCTTGATCCTGGCCATCGTGCCACTATATCCATAATTTTGAGCCATGGATTGCAAATGCATTGGGTATTGATGGAAAACCAACCTTTCCGGTTTCTAAATATTTCTGCATTATCTCCTCCTATACAAATTACGACAAACCATGTTTGAATAAAACAGAGCATATATGTTATATAATATGTACATATATGTTTTCTATGTTATGCATACCTGGTGATTGAATTTTTATGTGGGTGCAATCCACAGCTCCTATTACTCTAGGAAATCTACTGCGGCTGTAAAATCCATTGACTACTATATTTTTATCAATCTCATTAGATGGGAATGAAATGAAATTTGGCCTTTGTCTCGCTATGGATCTGCAGACTTGGTGTACATATCGACACGCTGAGGATTCACTGACTCCAACGAAGTCAGCAACACACAATAAAAATGAACCTGTTGCGAGGTACCTCAGCGCCATATACAATTTACTTGGAGGTAATATTGCTCTGTTTCTGAAACAAAAAAAATAATATTAGGTAGGTAAAGAAAACAAAAGATTTTGTATGGAATAAAAGTCTACTTACCTTTTAGAAGGAGGAGATATTTCATTTTCTATTGATCTCAATATTGATTTAAACGTTGCTTTAGAGACGCGAAATCGATTAATAAAATCATGGTCGTCGTACATTTCGAGATAGTTTACCCTCTCGTAAAAAATTTTTGGTCGCCGTTGCAACGCAATAACTTCGTCATCATTCGCGTTTTCGTGATCAAATAATATTCTACGGTACATAATTAAAACGTCAAAAACTTCACAATAAATTCAAACAAAAACGAACAGACTTTTTAATTTTGATCAAAGCACATAAGGCAAAAGAAAAATGAAAATAAAACACAACAGTCAACAACCACTATCAATGGTTGTTTGTATCACGGTAAATCGTGATTATAACCAAGAGTTAGCTCTTAACACTCAGAAATATTGGGGGTTAAAATCTGGGAGTAAAGATTTTCATTAACTTGGAGTTACCATCTAACTCGAGGTCGTGAAATACGTTTTTCTCGCTAACTCCGAGTTACCGGTTACTCGCACTTTAACTCTAGGTGGTGAAACCGGCCATAAGGGAGGTGACAAGATAGGTATGGGCCAGGCAGCTCGATTATTGAGGGGTGTTAAGGCCTCAACCGGAGCTCTGAAACCACTTACTACGTATCTTATCACGCTTCCGTAGTCAGGAGAGAAAAAGGTGATTTTGGTGTTGCCGGGCCCGGTCTTATATATTGTACTTCATGGGTCTAGCTTCTTAGTATTCGGGTTTTGCGACCATACATATTTTCTCCAATTCGTTTCTTTTAGGGATGGTTGGCATTACTAATTGTGGGATGATGTTGCTTATAATTATGGGCGCTAATTATGTTCAATTATTTTAATATTTATGAAGAAATTAGTTGTATTTATTAACATTTCGATTTGGGGCTTTAATCTACTGAGGGGTGGAGCGCGCTCTATTGGTGATTTCGCGGCCGTTGATCGAATCGTCGGTCGGTTTGTAAAGATTAGTGGCGCGGCATAGCGGTTGCGTGGGACGGTGAGCCGACGTTCGTTACAACGCGTCTATAATAGGTTAGTCAAGTTATAATTAAATAATATTTTGTGAAAGAATAATGAATTGAGATTTTTTATACCTATTAGTTATAGCATGGATTTTTTTTTCTTAAAAAAAAAATTAATTTTGAAAAATGAAAATGATCTTCTCTTAGACATTGCCGTAACTTGTAATTTAGATTATACGAAAGCCGAGATGATTACGAGCGCAACAACGAACGCTCATAAGATTCGATATCGTATCGTTTATTTGCTTTCATACTTTTGAGATAATTCCATTCAAAAGACTCGCAAACGTTAGCTCGTATTCTTTTGAATTTATAAATACTGAAATTTAAGTTAAGAAGAATTTGGCACAACATTTGTTTATAAGCTAGGTTACAATGATAATGAAATAAAAAAAATAAGAAAAAATTATTTATTGATGATTTCTTTTGGACTGTAATAATTAAATTGCAAGGTACACCAATCCGAATAAAATCCCTAATTTCCTTGTTAAAGTTCAATCTGTAATTATAATTTTCTTTCTCGAAAATGGAATGTTGAAATTAACCAGTTAGTCCGTTTTGAAAGGCGAAACTCATGAAACCAATAGATAAATTACACACCATTTTTCACTGTCTACAAGTGTTTGTTAAACAAGTTCAAATTCAGTTGGAGTAAATCAATTACTCTGTTAAATATAAAAGTTACCAAAAAACTATTGTAAACTGCATAATATTGTGTATCCCGAAATGCAATCACTGTTATTTTTATAATAAATTATTATAAATTTCATTAGAAGTAGTAGTCGAGTAAACATACAATTTTTATTAACCAACTAAAACTTTAGTATTTTTCAAACACATTACCCAGTAACGCAGTTTGTTCATATTATAGTTGTATTTATTTTTCTTATATACATGTTTGTGTTATTTTTAGCTATTCTGGTGCGAAAATATTTGGGGTATGACTTCCAATTTTCAAAGATCTAGAATAGTAATCGAAAGAAAACCATATTTCCACTATTACTTTTTATTTATTGGGTGCAGTGCTCGACTTGGGGGGGGACGCAGGAGGACGGAGTACCCCAACTAATTTTTCGGAAATTTTAGCGTACCTCTACTTGTATTGTTAAGAAGAACGCACGGGACGCTGCGTCATTCTGCATTTTTAATTTTTATCAAAATGCTCGTGAGAAACTGATAACATAATTTTTCTTACCGTAAATTTAATAATAACACAGAATATTATTATTATTATTTATATCATTACCTATATCATCAGTTACCACTGTTATCATTAATCAGTATTCACTAATATCAATTAATAAAGATTGTTATTTATGAATTATATTTTTTTTTTAATTTAAATAAATAGTTAAAATGAATTGTTTTTTATTTAGTTACTTTTGAGATTGATATTATATTTATAAGTTATAACTATAATATACAATACATTATTTACAGTAATTTTTTTTGTAATTTGATTATTATTTATTTATTAATATTTTTTATATTATTTAAAGATGGCTATTAGGGGGTGTGGGGGCATAGCCCCCACGGCTTAGTAACGTTTAACAAGTGACGGGGACGCTCTTTTTTTTAAGTTAATAGAGTCCCCCTACTTTAATTTTGCCAAGTCGAGCACTGATTGGGTGGTATAAAATCCTTTTATGTATACTTATGATTTTTATTTTCAGAAGTCAACATTTGTTTATTAAACAAGTTGATAATATGTCCAAAATTGTAATTGTCATTGGTCACATTTTATAGTTTAAAGATTAGAAACCATATCAATCAGATAATAAACACTATCAACATTGCAATTCTGGTTGTAATTCTATATTGTTATCAATGTAGATGAACCATTGATTTATCATTGTTGATTTTTGCATAGTCTATGGATCCTTGTATTGTAACTACTATATAAGATAAATTAATTATCTATTGCTGCACTCTTCGACCATATAAACTAAGTTCATAACTTTATTTCTGTAGTCGAATGCTGCAATCATGACCAAAACAGTGTGTTATCGTCATTTATTTTTCAAATTACATTCTGTCATTGAAATCGTTTGATGTTTAACATTATTATACATATTATAAGACATAATGTTTTAAGTCTTAAAATGATTAATATTTATGCATAATTGGTATTTACAAAATGTTGGTGAAGTAAGTTTTTTTTAAGTAGATACGAAGGATACGAAGGGAATTGGATAATGTATATGTTAGATTCTAAAATATTTCTCTGCACTTCCAGAATTTCAATAAATTTTACGCCACTTTAAAGTAGCATGCAATAAAATAAATTATATATAAACTGTACGAATAAAACAATAAATACAAGTTAAATGAATAAAAATTAAACAATAAAAAGAAGATACATATCTATTTGTTAGTACCTATGTCATAATAATTTTAGGTGATTTGGTAAGTTGGGATAAGTAACAACATTTTATTTGATTTTGACGTCCGATTTGGTCAGTAGTCTGTCACCTCTGTTGTAGCCTTGTGTTTCATACCATTTTTTTATGACGCCTATCGCCTTGAGAATATTATCTCTGATGACGGAGTGATGGGCTTCGAAGAGGGACGTCGTGACAAAACGCTGTTGCGTGAATATATAATATTTCAAACGACCTTACGTTTGTGTGTGTGTGTGTGTGTGTGTGTGTGTGTGTGTGTAAGTTTGTGCAAGCATGCGTCGACGACGCATTTAAGTGAATGGTTTCCGTTTTGTCTATTCGAGTGCGATAACGCGCGTCGCCGACCCTTTTCCGCCAATTGCCTTTCCGCAACCAGCTTACCCAAAAGGATACACGTATGTGTATATAATTATACGAAAACGTATGTTTCGAGAGTGTGTGTGTGTGTGTGTGTGTGTGTGTGTGTGTGTGTGTGTGTGTGTGTGTGTGTGTGTGTGTGTGTGTGTGTGTGTGTGTGTGTGTGTGTGTGTGTGTGTGTGTGTGTGTGTGTGTGTGTGTGTGTGTGTGTGGGCTTCGTGAGTTGACGATTGTATCCGTACGCTCGATCAGGCTCTCTCGTTCGACGGTTCAGCGATTTGTAGTTTAAGTCCATTTCGAAAAAGCCGGGTAAATCTATTTGACCCTCGTCGTACACGCTGTACCCACCGATGTCAGGCGCATTTACAAACTTAACATTTCCCATTTTTTTAGTTTTAATATTTTTATTATTATTATTATTTTTTTTTTTTTTGAGGATTAAAATCAATACTATACATTAATATAATCATACATCCAATCGTTTGAGGTCGGTAAAACTCGTCATATTATATTTTATTCATTATGATTTGACTTTATTTTTCAAGGCTTTTAAAATTGGTAGTATATTCGTGCGTAATGTACACTTTTTCATACACCGATAATGTGATTTTTTACTGAAAATTTGGAATACCAGTGCGGAAGACATCACAAAAACACAGTGTACTATCACTATGTTTCATTAGTCTTGACTTTTAATGCGTACACTAATTTTATACACAATTTGGGATCATTGTAAGCTACACCGAGAAGTATGTATACTCTACCGGTCATAAACGATGAGCGAAAATGGTATTATATAATTATACTTCGCCAGTTGTAAATGATTGAGATTTGAGACAACATGTGAAGTATGTGCGTAAACTCCGCCGATCCATCGCATTATATTTTCCAATTAAAAAGAGTGTTTTTATGTATTTATATCATCCATATATGTATAAGATGAAAGCCAATTCGTAACAACATGTCTACCAGAACAGGACTTTTGTCGATTTAACAATAATACATTGGCTCAGTAGTAAAAATTAAAAAATCAAAATTTTCTTAAAAAAAAGTTCTACTTCGTGAATTTCCGTAATATAAGTAGTGATTGTCAATTAGGAAAAATAAGAAATTTTATAAACCATATAATAAATATCAGTGGTTAATTTATCATTTTTTAAGAAAATGTGGTTTTATTAGGAGGATTGTGTTTTAAATTCAATATAAAAAAAGAAATTCTAATTTATACATTATTCAACTATATATGAGTAAATGGCATTTAGTAATTTCTCCTAGGACACCCTGTATATAGGCAATGCGCAATGAGATACATGAGTACCACGTGATTACCATGGGATAAAACACTGTGGTGTTCCCAAAATGTCAAGTGCCTTTAATGATCTATTTTTTGTGACTGTCACAGATAACACGAAACCGTAATCGTATTTCATTCGTGAGGTAATGATATGAACGCACTTGATAATATTGCCATTGACCTAACGCACACAGTCCACAGATAAAACACATATTTTTTAAAGTGATTGTAGTACTTACGCAAAAACGAACGCGAATCGATTTGAAATTTTAAAATACGATTTCATGGGAACGAAAAATTTAAAAATACCAATTTAACACCGAACGTAACCACTCGACCTGTGTCCTGTTACTATGTCAACTTTTATCAATCAACCCATCTCTGATAACCCGATAAATATTATTATTTAAAAAATATAAATAGAAATGGGATTTAAAATTATTGCTGTATTTCAATGTACATATTTTGTATACCTACCTATACTATAGTCAGATATCGATAGATTGTTAGATAATATTTTTGAATGCAAATTAATATTCTTTGGAAATAGCCAAAACACTAAAAAATTAACTTCTTAAAAATTTGAAAATATTTTTTGAAAACAGATTGATACTTATGAAATATGTAAAAATATCTTTTCAAATAATTAATTATAGTGTTTTGAAGATAAAATATGCATTCACATTCTTAAATTTGTTTTTAGATTCTTGACACTGTGCATCATAGATATATCTTACTCCCTCAGGTATACGTTTAATAATAATATTGTGTTCTGACGTGAAAATCCGCACTTTGTTATACATTATCATTATTAAAAGTACCTTTATATTACCAGAAGTATGAAGTTATGGCTGCACCGAGATTTTAAAAGTTTATCACATATTCACATTCGCATATAATAATTCTCTCCTTCAGCTACTTACCAACATAACGAATTTCCGTTTAGCAGTAACAAGTATTGTGTTATTAGTTATTACCTTTAATAATATAGTAAATCGACTAATATTAGTCAATAGTAATATTAATAGTTAACTAACTCAAAAGCAAGAAAACTATCCGTGTCTGTGTGAAATATTTTTTTATGATACTTTAACTTGTGAGCTAGTTATAAGTGTGTACACTGAAACTGAAAATGATTGTAAATCGCTTAAGAATTAAAATATCGTAAACACTCCATGTGTCAACACCAACGATGTAATAAGTTTATCTAAAATTTTGATAATATTTATGAGACAACTGATATTCATAATCCCACCAGTGGTTTTCGTATTCGTATATTTAAAAAAAAATACTAAATCATGATACGCAACTGCAAGAGGTTCCAATTTCAAATGAAATCTCATTATAGCATTGACGAGCATAAACGTATACATTTATTTTTCTAATGATCGTAAAGACACGTGAACGAATATAGAAATAAAAACTTGATATTTTCTCCGCTGCATGGAGAAAAATTAAAGCCTAGTTATTTTTTTTGTGAAACAATTGTTATTTGCGGCCGTCTTTTTGTGAAATTCGTCGAATAAATCGAAAAATGATAACTGGATAATAATTATTTCATAATTGTTATTCAAATTCAAATTAAATTCGTTGACAAAATACTATTTATTTATTTATATTTAAAGTCACTTTTTTGGTTTTCATGAAAACTTTTCTGTGAAATAGGGTTTGGCAAATTGGTTTGAAAAAAAATTTACGCTACCCAGAAATATATTTATGTTTCATTATAACTACCTAATAAATGAGTGATAATAATTAATAATAAGTTCAATTTGAATATTCTCTATAGCGTTTTCCCAGAAAAAACGTCGTGGTTCATTCTAGACACGTGATGAAATTTGACATACGATCGATTTAGTATACACTTACAACCAGAGTTGGGCGTTATTCGAATAAAATTGTATCTAGATGATTATTTAGATAACATTATTATTCAAATATTTTTTTTTTACAATTTTTCGAATAGAAATTTATTTGAATAATTTTCAATTATGATTATTCGAATTTTAAATTATTCGACTAAATTTCAATCATAGAAATTCGAATAATTTTCATTTATTTTATTTTGGTTAACATAGGGTTATTGGTTATCAACTATGTTTAATCAAATAAAATTACCAACAATTATTCGTGTAACTGTCTTTGAAATTTAGTCGATTCATTTTTTATTCGAATAATCATAGTTGAAAATTATTCGGATAATTTTTTATTCGAAAAATCATAGTTGAAAATTATTCGAATACATTCATATTCGAATAAATGTACAGAATCATTCGAATAGTTTTTTATTCGAATACATATTTATTCGAATAATTATCTAGATAAAATTTCGCCCAACACTGCTTACAATCTACAGAGGTGGCATACTTAGTACCTAGTCAATTATATTATCTCAGATTGTATATATTGTAATTATAATGATGTTAGTATATGTCATGTACTTTTCAACACCACGGTGTATTTTTTTTTTCAATGTTTACATATGGTTTGTTTTCCCATTTTGAAGTTTAAAATATGCTAAATAAAGTATAGGTAAAGTTAATTCAGTAGGTACTATAAGTATATAGTTTTATCAATGCAATTGTGAACTGTGTTATAACTTATAAATAAGAAGGGTCCAAAGAGTGTTACATTTTTAAATATTTTTGCTTAAGTTCTTCTGTTGTTAATCATATAAAATTATAAATTACAAAAGATACTATCAACATTTTTGTAGAATACAGCTCTTAACAGTTGAATGAATACTATGTTATGGATCGTAGAAATATAAAATAAACAACATCATTAAACTATAGAAATACGTTGATATTTACGTGGCGAACATATAGCCAATACTATAATAAATAATGCAGTTATAACAATGTATACGAACTGGTCGATCATTCACCTCCCAAGAATAAATCTTACATGGCGTAACGAACGCTAAAAATAATTGTTCGTCCTCATCTAATTTCTAACATCCTATCTATTTCATTTTTTATTCAAATAATATAATCAGCCTCCTAATATATTTTTTCACAACGATTATTCTCAACTCACTTTTTATTAAAGTGTTACAACTGTAATATTTTTCCTTTATTCACTATATTCATTAAGTTAATATTGTTATTTTATAATTTCCAAGATTAATTGTTTTTTCACAAAGTTTCAGTAAAAAAAAAAAATATATATATATAAATATTTACTCGAAGTTGTCTTATAAACGAATTGCCTTTTGATTAAGTAACAAATACGTGATTAAGTAATTTTGAAATTGGCGAAAATTACATGATCTATGTATGTTATTCGGTGTTATCTTTTTAATACTAGTTTTATATTTTAAAAATACACTATGTCAATCATTTGGATAAATTGAGGTTCTATTTTCTTACTGTCATTGGTTGATCAAAACTTCTCAAAACACCTTTTTGGAGGGGTTTTGAGTATATGGCATATTATCTGTATGTGTTTGTCTGCTACTTGATATTTTGAACAACATAATAATATCACCTAAAAAATAGAAATACCTGTCATTCATTGTTTTTTACATTTTTGTTCATGGACTGAAAAAATGAATTTTATAATCGTTTGCATTCGGGAATTATCACGTTAAGTGGATCATAGCGAATAAGAACATGATCTGTATCAGAAGTTTGAAAAAGTTTCCGAGCGGTTTTTCGGCGTTGTACGGGTTTTAAGATTTCGACCGTTATTTCAACACGGCATCAAATGTATAACGTGAGTATCTGTATGGTAAACAAAGGTATTGTTACACTGTTGACCCCGATATCGTTGCGCTACCGTGATGTGTTCTGCTGTCACTGACAGCACTATGCCGAAAACGATGCTCGTTAAAACCGGAAACCGATGAATGTATAACTGATGGGGTTTCGCTGTTTATTATTGCAGTTCGACTAAAATTCTAACGAACCACAACCACGGCAACGCGACGCCTGCTACCCAACCATCTTGTCGTTCTTCTGTAAATAATCACAGTGATAACGAGAGTGTGTGTGAGAAAGAGAGAGAGAGAGAGAGAGAGAGAGAGAGAGAGAGAGAGAGAGAGAGAGAGAGAGAGAGAGAGAGAAAGAGAGAGCGAGAGAGAGACAATTTTTGGAGCTTACCACATTTATACCACTGTCGGTGGATCCAGGTTACCGTCACCGCGTTCTCGATTAACGGCAATATTATATTATTAACATAGACAAATTTCAGGAAATATAAATATGTAATAAATTATATCACACCGTAAATGTTGTCATTTCGCTGAAAACGAAGGGTCATCTAAGAACTTGCGTTAGTGATACTCCTAGTTATGCGAGGGCTATTGCATTATAAGATCAATTTCGAGTTTTTGATCAATTTATTTTTCGGAAAATTATTTTTATTTTTATTCCATTTTATCGTCGGTTGGCGGGAAGAGAGGAGTAAAGTGCGACGATTATTTGCGACTTCGCGAAAAATTCTTCCACCATTAAATCCTACTAATGAGAAAAACTGTATATCAAGCAAAGGTCCCAGTCAGACATTATATTTTTTCTTACGACGTTATCCGAAAAAACTATACCGTTGGAACAACAGTATATCAGTACGTGATAAGATTTTTTCATGATACGCTCTATGGTCTACACATTATTATCACAATAACTATATGATATTGCATTGCAGTGGTAGTGTATTAAGTATTAAAACACCATCGTAAGTAATGTGTTTTGGGTTTTATAAAGTATTTTCTGACGACAAAACTATTCAAAAATAACAATCGAGAACACAAAAATTAGAAAAAAAAATTCTTTGTATTATTTGGAGATTTTTTTACAAAGGATTTTTTTCTGGGGTCTTTTATTTCGATTACCCTAGTCACGATGAATAACAAAAATACAAATGGGCTCGCACTATCGATAGAACATTCGATGTTTTCTTTCCGAAATTCTCAGCGAATCGGAAGCGCACTTAGGAGGTAGGCTTGCACGTTGCGGGACAGTACGCGGTGAGTTTATTGATAATAACTAGGGCAATGAAGTTATTGCATTAAAAAACTCACTAAATTGATTGCATTATTGCATTAAAATGTATTCCAAATTGCACTTATAATATTTTAAATTACATTAAAAAAAAAAAAAATTATAATCAATAAAATAAAATAAAATAAAAATCATAATAATAATAATTAAATTTAAATATTGCTTACATTATTGCATTGCACTGTAAAGTAAAAGATTTTTTTAAGTTTTCAAAATCGAATGACTGTTATCAGACAACACATTTTTATATCGGCAGAACCTAACGTTCTGAATAGGTGGTTTTGATTGACGCGTACTTAAAATAAGTTAAATCATCGCTGGTCAAGTCTTCTGGTAATCCCTCCATCGACTGTATTCCTCCACTTAAAATTTTGGAAATAAGAACAATTTGTTTGGCATCCACAATTTTTTTTTGTAAAATTCTTTTAAATTTCTGGTTTATTAAAATTCCATTTTCTTCCGTAATTTTATTTATTTTAGTTTCAACATTTTTAACTATAGATAAAGCTTCAATTAATTATCGACGATAATAAATATTTTGTTGAAGGACAAGTTTTTATCTTAACGACCCAAAATGCGATAATCGCACTATAAAAATATTATTAAATATTTCAACAAATACTCGTATATAAATTTGTTCATAACAATGTTCACTTAATTTTTATTTTACATAAAAAGTCAAATCAATAATCTTAAATTTACACGAAAATTATGAAAAATATTTAATATAACTAAATTAATTTAATAACTTTAAACTAAACAAATCGCCAAAATTGCATTTGATGCAGTATACAATTTTTTTTATTTAAAATAAGAGCTTAACAAAACAAATTTTGAGCTTCCTTAGCAATGAAAATGAGCGTTAATAAAAAATACGCAAAAGCGACAACTTCACTGCCCTAGTAATAACTAATAACTAATAATTTAGGGGATTCGTAGTAATTCAGAGTAGAATTCCCGTTGTTGTTCAAAGTCCAGGGTAGGTTTGTCTGGTTATAATATTGAATCCCTGATGGACAGATTATAACGTCACGACCGGTATCGACGGCAGAAATACTGGTCACGGATTTTACGCGTATCACCTCCCCGGCGGCGTGGCAGTTCGATTTGCCATCGCAGCAGCTATGGCCATTGGCCACATTGAGTGACACACACACACACACACACACACACACACACACACACACACACACACACACACACACACACACACACACACACACACACACACACACACACACACACACACACACACGATATATTATTGATCACCCGAATTCAAGTGGAAATTTATTTACGTTGAAAATGTGTAAATAAGCCACTAGTAAGACGTAAAGTTAAACAGTATAACAGTAGTCCCTTATATCTTATACAGAGCTGAAAAATAAGTGGCCTGGATGAAATTCAGGGTATTAGTATTACAGTTGCGTGTGTGTGTGTGTCTATACGGAAAATCTGATATGATGTTTTATTCCTTTTATCTATTTAGTTCTTGCGAAAGTTAAGTCAGGCCAGCGAGCAAAGGAGGATTATAAGTTGTATGTGAAGTGATGACTACTGCGTGAGCTTAGTTCGGCGTAGTAGTTTTAACGTATATCTACGCAACTTCTCTAAAAGTTTATAAGAGAATGTATAGTATCAGGCTCAAGAATGTCTCAGACTGTATGCCGCAACTACATTAATATGGGGTTTGATCGCATAGCGTATTCTGCTATATTTCGCTCTCGCTTCGTGCATTGTCTGAATGGGACTGTTATTGTTTGTTGATAATAATTAGTGAACATTTCGTGTTTCAGCAGATATTGTTTTTAGTGTTAACTCCAAAGTATAAGTAAATTTTATCATTTTTATTCAAATTTTCTACAATTGTCCTTTGTGTTTCGAAAAAATATTGGAAATTTCGGGAAAACATGAATTTTAAGTTCCAAATAGTTACTGATAGGTACTATTTCCAATTTATCGAAAAATTAAATATGAATTAGTTTTATTGGACATTTAAAAAAAAAGGCTACTTACTACACAAAAAGAAAAACATTATAGTAAACTATGAAATGTATTATCTATTTAATATATTGAGTATAACTTTTTTGTTTCATTGAAGTGTAATTCTAATAGAGTTTTTAACTATACATAAAACATAAAAAAAAAATCAATTTTATGTATTATTCTTCAGAGTCAAAAACATTGTGTGAATTTCTGAGACACGCACTCTCTCTTTCTATCTCCCTCTCCCCTTCTCTCTCTCTTTATTTATATGTATATTTATATATGTTACGGGTAATGTGAACATTTGGATAATGTCGACATTAGCCATGCGTTTGAAATTTTTCGTTTATATTAATGAAATATTAACATTATCCGGATAATGTCGACATTAGCCAGTCAACATTGGATAATGTTAAAAGTGAAAACTGAATTCTATTAATTAATAATAGTTAATATTATAAACTTGGAAATAAGTATGGTACTTCGCCACAATTATACACCAGAAATCAGTTTGGTGTTTGCCCGTTGTCTTTAATACCGTTTGATGAGGTGGTACATGTAGAAAAATCATTGAGGGAAATTGCGAGTAAAATGTCAGACGGTGGTGGTCAAGGATAAAAAAGGTGTTCATGTAAGGGGAAATGTGACACCAATCGGTGTCATTTTGTGTGATTCAAAATGTCACGGAAGCATGCCGTGTGATAATAAAGAATAACACATTATGTATCATTAGTAGGTTAGGTTGTTAAAAATTAAAATTAAACTCATATTATTAATATTATGTATTTTATGGTTGTTGTCTTAAATATAATTAATATTGTTAATAATTTAAATTATTGCATCTTATGTATGATAAATTTTTATGATTTTTAAGACATTAGCCAAAAGTTCTTGGCTAATGTAATATTACCCGGTTAATGTTAACATTAGCCAATATTCATGGCGGCTTATGATGATAGTTGGCTAATGTCTCATTAGCCGGATAATGTCGACATTATCCAAATGTTCACATTACCCGTTACATATATATATATATATATATATATATATATATATATATATATATATATATATATATACAGGGTGGGGCAGTGAATCGGGCGATTTTAAAATAACTATAAAAAACCAACAAGTATGTTTTTAACAAATATATTTATATAATCTGAAAGTATATAAAATAGCATTGAAGAAGTGTTAATTTGTTTTTTTAATTTTTATAAATGATATCCGCAAGATGGTGGCCATTTCGAAGCAAGCATTCGTCAAGGCGTCTTTGAAAACTGGTCATTACGTTTCGCAGAATTTCCGGTGAGATTTGTGTCACCTCATCTCGTATTCTTTGTTTAAGATCATCAAGTGTTCTTGGTGTTGTTTGGTATACTCTACTCTTTAAATACCCCCACAGAAAAAAATCACAGGCTGTTAAATCTGGCGAACGTGGGGGCCATGGAATATTCCCATTTCGAGAAATTATGCGGTTCGGAAACAAATCTTTCAAAACATTCATACTCACTCTAGCGGTATGACTCGTAGCTCCATCTTGTTGAAAAAATCCAGTCACTCCATATTGAGCAACTTGTGGAATAAAAAAATTTTGCAACATCTGTGAATATCGCTCTGAATTTACGGTGACTGCTTCTCCACGTTCGTTCTCGAAAAAATACGGACATTCCATGGCCCCCACGTTCGCCAGATTTAACAGCCTGTGATTTTTTTCTGTGGGGGTATTTAAAGAGTAGAGTATACCAAACAACACCAAGAACACTTGATGATCTTAAACAAAGAATACGAGATGAGGTGACACAAATCTCACCGGAAATTCTGCGAAACGTAATGACCAGTTTTCAAAGACGCCTTGACGAATGCTTGCTTCGAAATGGCCACCATCTTGCGGATATCATTTATAAAAATTAAAAAAACAAATTAACACTTCTTTAATGCTATTTTATATACTTTCAGATTATATAAATATATTTGTTAAAAACATACTTGTTGGTTTTTTATAGTTATTTTAAAATCGCCCGATTCACTGCCCCACCCTGTATATATATATATATATATATATACACACACACACACACACACATATATGTGTGTGTGTGTGTGTGTGTGTGTGTGTGTGTGTGTGTGTGTGTGTGTGTGTGTGTGTGTGTTTGTTTCGTGTGTGTTTGTGTTCGTGTGTGTGTATGTGTTCGCTTTATTGCTTTATTCATTTCATAACCGTTAAACAATGTAAGTTTAATAGTACTATATTTAAAATGTATGGGCAAATTTACTATTACATACGCGAGACCACATTTTTGTATTCAAGTGAAATACACATATTTTAGTACATATTTTCATAGTAAATTTAATAATATTAAAATTATTCGTTATTTGAACTCATTTATATCATATATGAGAATACTTTTTGCCTTAGTATTCGTATCTGAAAAAACTAATTTATTACTTTTTCTGAATTTTCTTTGTGTTTACGTTTGTCAGTCGAGCATAATACATACGATTTGTATGATTACTAGCACAGATAACACTTTTGCGATTTCATTGAAACACTTTTTCTATTGATTGTTGTCATCTAAAACCTCTGTGATAATTTATGTAGTTTTTCAGCATATTATAGCAATGAGCTGTATACTGTTTTCGCGACATACGTTTCTTTTATTTGCAAATAACGTACTTACGTACATCAAAGGATCACAATTTACATAAATAAATATATATTTTTTAGTGAGGATAAAATCGTCCTAAGTATAACATTGTACGATTTTCTCGTATTCAAGTTACGACGTCAAAATCTATGTGTAGATACTCGTATATATAATATATATTGTAAAATATGATGATTACACGTCATGATTTATAATGTAGTTATTTACAATTCGCTCGACTTTATGTCTTTATTATAATATTGTGTTCCTTATTGCACAAAACGAAAACCGATTATTAAAATGATCAAACTCATTTCGTTAAGTATCAAGTCTATTCGAGTTGGTAAAAGTAAAATATATTATAGTTCCCTTAAACATGTTACAAATTCCACAATTCTAAATTAGTTTAATAAATAATATCCGTGTGGGTAGAAATGTTAGTGCAGCAAAATATCATTGTTTTATTAAATTTAATATATTGTTGTATACATACATACATACACATACATGCACGCACACACGCAAATATATATACATTTATTACATATTTAAATGAATTAGAATAAAAAACATTTCATAAGTTTTATATTCTGAGCTATATTTACATTTTTGGAGCGTAATAGACTATAGAAGTATAAATAGTATAGTATAAATCCTCGCATTTCTCACCCTAGATCCTAGATAGACCCTAGATAGACCTTCAGTATAAGTATGACTCTTAATTTATTTTACAACGAAAAATTACAGATTTATTTTTTGCGTTAAAATTCGAAATTTATTGTTTTATGAGTTATATAAACATATATATATATATATATATATATATATATATATATATATATATATATATATATATATATATATATATATATATATACTAGCTGTCTCGATACGGCGTTGCCCGCGTATTAGTTGGTTTTTTGGTATTTTCGTAGGCCATGTATTAGTGTTATTATGTATGAGAAAATTTAAAAGTAATAGGTAAAGTATCTAAATGTTGAAATTAAGCACAAACCAACATATACATTTATATATTTTCTGAATTTAGATTTTATTCATCTTATATTAAATTACCATAGTTTATAATCAGTGACCTACTTACAAAATATATTATATACATTAAAATCATACAAAAATAAATTAAATTATTAAAACTAAAAATTATCTAAGTACTACTTTGTGTACAACATTCCTGGTTAACCTGTCTCTCGCTAACACGAAGAGATTTGATGGTTTTCCTACACGTGAGCAGGCAACATATAGCTGTCCATGTGAGAAACATGTGTTTTCCAAATCCAAACCGCTAATATACATTGTTTGGCCTTGAGATTTATTTATGGTCATCGCAAAAGCTAAACAAATCGGTAATTGGAGCCTTTTAAACGGTATTGGAGATTCCGACGCCATCAGTGGAATACGTGGCAACAGGACGATATCTCCTTTATATTTTCCCGACAAAATTGTTGCTTCAAAAATATTTTCGGTCATTTTTTTTATGACTAAACGTGTACCGTTACATAATTGAAGTGGGTTTAAATTACGTAGAAAAATGATTGGTGAACCAATTTTCAATTGAAGGTTGTGTGGTGGCATTCCTGGTAAATCCAGAGAATTCAAAAATTCAGTTGGAAAGTTTACGGTTTCGTTTTCATCAATAACTGTGTCGATTGATTTAAAAGACATCAAATCACCGAGCAAAATCTGTTGTATATGGACGTTAATTTCGTTCACATCAACATTTCTTGCTGTCAAAATAGCACGATTACAGAGCCAATTGTGATCTAAATAATAATGCAATATATCCGGAAAGACACTCTCAATTAGTTCATTTACACTAAACCAATACAAATTAAACTGTATAAATAAAAATAACAAATGAAACTCGAGACGGCGCGATTAACTCGATAATGACTGACTCGGTCAGATTGTGGCGCTTTATATTAACTGATGAATGCGTCGTACCGAACTTCGCATTTTATACCTTTGAACATTTCTCGAAAATTCTATAACTTTCTTTATTACAATAATTGCAATGCAAAAAATAATATTGTGATAAAAACTATCCTATATATTACCAGTAGTTTCGGAGATTATCGCGAACATACATCGTGACACGAAATTTTTATATATATATATAGATTGAGATAAAAACTATCCTATATATCAGCGGTCCCCAACCTTTTATGAGCGTGACCCTTAAATTTTAAATTTAACTTTTGGCGACCCCATAAAATAGGTTTGATTTTTAGCTGTGCCCAAAATTTCGTCAAACACACACTGGAAAAATTTTCTTTTAAGGCTTGGCTAGCGTGAAGGTCAAGAAGTTCTTCTTGAAACCCGCAAATATCTTCGCCAACTTCGTGAACAGAAACTTCAAAAGGATTTCTTACTTAACTGTATTTACTGAGCTCTACGTTATACGGTATATATCGATCGAGTTCTAACTGTAATTTGTTCAAGTACTCTTGAAGCAGTAATGTTGAGTCATTTAATGTAACTTTTGTTGAATCTTCAAGAAATTCACTTAAAAGGAGAAATGTGGAAATTTTTCCTTGATCAAGTTTTTCTCGCCAAAGTGCGAGCTTTTGCTTGAATGGTGATATTTTTTCACCAATATCGACCATTTTCCTATTCTTTCCTTGCATCTCAGTATTCAACTCATTTAACCATCCAAAAATATCACTTGAAAAGCCAATTTAGTAACCCATGAATCGTCATAGAATTTATCAGCAAATGAGTGTTTTTTTCCGTTAGAAAAATTTGTATTTCTAAACACAAAGATATAACACGAGTAAGAATTTTTCCACAGGAAAGCAAACGTACATATGAGTGATAAAATAAATGCACAAACTGTGATTTCATCTCGTCACACATGGCATGGAATATTCTTGAATTTAGTGCTCTTGCTTTTATAAAATTGATAATTTGAATTACGTCTTGAAGTACTGAATAAAGTTCTGGCTGAATTGCAAGATTATGAATCGATAATTTTACTTTCAGAATATTTCGGGAATTTTTTTTCCGGAATTAGAATTATAAAATTATAAAATATAATATGTAAATCGTAAGAAATGTTTTCACGACCCACCATGAAAACCTCTGCGACCCTAATTTGGGTCACGACCCGAGGTTGGGAACCGCTGCTATATATTATGGAGATAATTCTCGGAACAATTCATATCTACACGCCGCCGACGATAAAACACACGCAATAGAAAAGAAGTCAGATTACAGTTAGCTATATAGATACTGTCGCGGTCGGTCACGGGAAAACCCGAAACCCACCATGCAATTATACAAATTTATTAAAAAGTTAATTAAAATATTTAAAATATCAAAAAAATTGAAATAAAAAATATCCTATCTTTTAAGTTGGACCAAATTACACACGGTGTAAACAATTTCATCAAAATCGGTCCAGTAGTTTCGGAGATTATCGCGAACATACATCGTGACACGACATTTATATATATATATATATATATATTATATATATATATATATATATATATATATATATATATATATATATATATTATATATATTGGAATTGCTTATGTTAAAAAAATTATTGTAATACGGAAAAACGATATTTTCACGAATAATGAAATTGACTTAGATTATTTTATCATTATTCCAAATCTGCAATTGAAAAATACTTATTGTAGATTAGATCAGTGTTTTACAAAGAGTATGCTCAGAAAAAATGATAAAGATGTACCTTGAAAACTTGACAATTTCTTTATCCAATTCCTTGGGTCATAATATTATTGTTTGGTATTGATAAAAAGACAATATATTTTATCAAAAGTGTACCGTGACTCGTTATTATCCGTGTCTAAGTTGAAAAACGTTTGTATATATACATATTATATTACCATTTTGATGTACTAATCAACGTCAAATTAATTATTGATCAATTCAAATGTGCATATTGTGGCGAAATCACATAGTGTACAAAGATTCAATGGCATAATTATTTACCCGAATAGTTCCGTTTGATCATAATATAATAATCTCTCCTGAGTGTTATATATCAGTATGGGTCCACCGTCACATTCATATTCATTGCCATTGATTAATTCATTCTCACTGCATACATTGCTCGGGCTCCGGTACCGGCCTGCTATCGAACAAATCAAACAGCACGTTAGACGGGACGATAAATCATCGCGATATACGTATAACGTCCAGGTCAGGGCGCGGCTTCGTGATGAACGCTCGCCCGTCATAGACGTCAGACTCCGGAGTGAATTAAAACAAAATAGAAATAGAAATAGAATGTTTGGCGAATACCGGGTGAGTGCTCTCGTCAAGAATTATACCGCAGACGGGTGAATAGTGTTGGTCATTTTATTGGTCTTGTTAATTGTTACCTAACCTCACTACGTGCTTTCAGATAGTACACAGCCTAATTATTCATTAGAGTGAAAGAAATAAATGTTATTTTTCAACATGAAAAACATTCAGTTTCTCAAGATTCGTGTGATTACAGTACAACGACATATTTTATTCAAAAACTAATTAAGTGATTTTAAAATACTTATGAACGATAGTTATTTTTAAAATAGCATGGCTCGCGCGTTTCCGCATAATCCAATGAAACACATTTGAAAAAAACAATACATCCGGTCAACCACCGTCTCAGTTATTAATTCATTTTTAGATAATAGTGCGAATTTAGTACTGTGCGTACTATAATATCGACAAGAACTTTATAAGTTTGGGATTTTACGTCAGATTAAGTCCTCGGTGAATGCATAACTTTCGTGTTTAATCGACGGATAAGTCGCATATCTTAGTACAAAACCCCTAGTTTCCAAGCTCGTCACGCACATTCGTTCTTATTACTGTATATACCAGCGAGTGCATCTCGAAATGTATAAGTAGTTTATATCCGCAGTATTATAACGATTAGAAGGGTGTGAATTGTAGGACTTTATAACAGCGACCAGACAAATTCAAAATTTGACGTTTTTCGTGGCTGAACATTTAATTATTATTGTTATTGTATTACATTGTAAATATGGAGTGATACTTGTATTAAAAAAAGTTCATATTATTAAATTTTCACAAATAAAGACGAAAACATTTTGTGGAAGTTAAAAACTAAATGCGAGTAATAAACAATTTTTTTTGATTTCGAAACCGACTTTATTGAAAGGATTGGTTTTCACTGAAGGTAATTAGTACATTGCTATAATTCAAACGAAACATTTTATGTTTGTTACTTATGATTTAGTGTTTTGTATATTGCCATACATTACTTGTTGTAAAATATTATTTTCTTAAGCACGGTATTTTACATTTTTTCCCCTTGAGAGTTGTATTAAGTGCACAGATGCATTTGATTAGGCACGTACACAAGGGGGGATTTTAGCCCCCCCCGTAATTTCTGAAAAGTTTTTCAATAAGGAAGACATGTATAATTTGGTATGAAAAGTATGAAAATGTATAATCTTAATCCCCCACACAATATTTTTTTGTGTTCGCGCCCGCATTTGATTACTACAGGCTTGATATAACGGTGTGTGTTATAGATATAGCGAGATCTATACTTACACAGTGAATTCAAATTTGTTTCGTAAAAAAAAGTCGTATATTTTGCAACTAAAAGCTTATTGTATATTGTTATCCAGAAGTATATCCGGACTTTGAATCCTGATCTGTGAGGTCGTTGATCATAACTTTGTATTCAAAGGCTGACCCATACACGTAAATGTATATTAAATTAATGAAAATAATACACTACGTAGGAAGTACCTACTTAACTTGCAAACTATGCCACGCGGCTGTTCGTCATTATTCTTGTTGCCCGATTGTTCAGTCACTAGTAGTTATGATATTATGACGTTAATTCTCGTATATGGTCCATATTGGACTTATATACAATTAGAGTATATAATGTAGTAAAGGTGGTAAGTGAGTAATTTCAATCACTCAAATCTGGAATTGTTTTCTTACACGAGTCACAAATCCTTTTTTTTGTCACGGCTCTTATATTTATACTAAACCAACCGCCATGACATTGCACTTTATTTGTTTTGATGAGGTATATGTATTTTCGTTATTTATAAATAATTATTTTATTAAAAAACGTTACTGAATTTCAACTACATCAATTTATATTTGTTAAACTTTAATTTAGTTATAAAATATATTTTTGTATTATATGAGTAAGTAGCTATTTCATGTTTTATTTTTATTTTATATTTAGTGTTCAATTAAAACAATATTGTTTATATTAAAAACATTTATATTTTTCATTGAAATTTGTTTTTTGCTATTGTTGAATCTGTATTTTTTTCATACTAAATATATGGTAGTTACGAGAGGTAATCAATTAGACCAAAACAAAATTTCGGAGATAGAAAATTATTGTTCAGTAGCCCAACCAGATTTTTCGGATACTAGGGTTGAAAACCCGGAGGAATTGGCGCGTGATAGAGAGGAATGGAGGAGGCTGTGTGGAGCAGTGATGGGCCTTAATGGCCTATAAAAGCTGAAGATGAAGAAGATGCTGAAGAAGAAAAAGAAGTATTTTCTTTCAAATAAAATATTTTTATATTTTAAATAATTTTTTTGATAAAGATAAAACATCATTCGATTGTATTTCCAATAACTATAATGCTTAAGTGTTGTAATATCAACACCAGCATTAGCGTTTAATATATCGGGCCGTCCGACTACCCGTGTATAAATTGTTATTATAATATTATTTTGTTATTTCACCTGAGTAGAAGTGGTAATAATTGTCTTCGTCGTTATCGTCGTACGACGTATTATATTATACCTATTCGCGTGGCGACCGCCAACCCCGTATCTGGTATATTAATATAACAAATTTTATAGAGCAATCCATTCGTGCTGGACGTCGGAGTGAGTGTGTATTATATTATTATACGTTTGTAATTAAATTCGTTTGAGCAATAGCACGCGAAACTCGGTTACGATTACGTTGTAGTAATAATACCGCGGTCCGTCGAGTGCGGGGGTTTTTAGAATCGCATACGGCGGGAATTGTGTGGGTTTATGAAATCAAATCTTTCGAGACCCTGTTCTTCCTTTCACACTCCGTCGACGAACCGGCCGTTCGATATTTATACCACAGTACCGACGCGAACAACGCCTCTGAGGATCACACCACTATTATATTGCATAATAGAATTTGATGAACCATACTAAAATATATCAATATACCATGTACCAGTGTACGTTCTAGTGTGTCCCCAGAGGAATAAGCAATATTGTCTTATGACGTTGTACAATGCATGAATCTGAATTTTCTTTTTGTGTAAAAACGATATTTTGCTAATAGATTTTCTACATAATACATTCCTATCAACGATTGAAATTGCATACAGATTAACTCAATAAATTATTTTTTACGCGTGATTAAAGTTGGAGTTATGCTCAAATTACTTTTTTTGTTACATAAAAATTAAGATTTAAATAAGTTTTTGTTGTTGGATTTTAAATTTCACCACGTGTTGATTTTTAATTAATCTTATTTTAATTCACATCTTCATATTAATGGGTTGCAATACGTTTTTGTTTTTATAAAAGCTAGAAATGTCTATGTACAGCGAAATTTTCACGAATACATATTATAAAATCGACAAGGTTTTCCTCGTTATTGTTCTAGTAGTTTTAGATTCTAAGTGAAACGAAGAATGTGTTGGTTTTAAAATTACGTGTTTTTTTAAAAATATAATACATTTTTAGTGTAGTTATAATGATCTAAAAGTTTAATTGTACTGTCTTAATGGGACATTTTATCAATTTGGTACTTTAGAGAGATTATTTTTGACTTTTCTCGATAGTTTATCCAAGAGTAAAAAAAAAGTACCTAAAAATTGAGTGAAAACAGTAAAATTTACTGCATACGAGATTTCCATAAAAATCCAAACCCATTTTTTTATAACTAGCCATAAATTGAAAAACGATTGAACTAAATATTTGAAATTCCCACTAAATATCAATAAGGTCCTAATTCAGATTTTAAAAAGTTTCGGACACATTTTACGATTTACGGGCATTTTTAGGAACTTTTAAACTGTTGAAAATTTCGTTTTTGAAAGTTTTTATCTCATTAGATGTTGAATATTGGATATAAAACCTGAAAATGTAATACAGTTTATTCATATTCTTAACTGAAAGTACTGACAATATTTCGAAAATGATCAGTCAGAACTTTTTTTTACGCATTTGATGTTCGAGTTTAATTTAATGGTTTTGTGATGATTTTGATATTTTATCCATATTTTTGTCACTATTTTTTGGGCATAAAACTTCGTTCAACATTTCGTTCAAACACTAAGTTAATTTTATGTAGATAAGAAATTTCATCAAGTTGGTGCTTTGAAATAAATAATAGTTTTTCTCTACTTAAAAGTGGTCCAGTATTTGGGATAACGTATCGTTAAAACGGTTAAATGTGTCGCAAACGGTGTTTCCGAAGAATCAAAAAATAGTTATTTATCTATAGAAAAAAAAAGCTGGTAAGTGAGATGATGGTGGTAAAAGTTCGTCCTTCGTCCCTTCGGTCCTCGGACAAGATATTGGCGATGAATGTATTAAGTTTTAAAGAAAGGATGACTCATTTCTTTAGTATAAAACGATTCTGAGCAAAGTTTCAGTGTAATATAATATATTATTATTTAAATACTGTTTACGTATTTTACGGTTATTTGAATAACTTTTGGTGGGTTTTTTTGTAATTAAACTCTCATAAAATATTCAATTAGATATAACTCATTTAAACTTCAATTGTTATAACAATTATAACTCATTAGAAATAAACTTAGAAGAAATCAGACAATATCGAAAAAAATCGTATAATAATTTATTAAAGTGTGTATAAAAAAAAATCCTGACTAACGATTTTTGAACTTTTGTTAGGATAATTAGGTAGGTATATGAGTAAGGTCATATTAAATTTTCAGAACTTTTTGTCAAATATTTAAAATTATATTACATAAAAACTTTCAAACAATTTGGTAAATTAAAAATTCTATATTTAAGTTAAAAGTGCTATAATTGTTCTGAAAATATCGTTCTATATAAAAAATTATGTATTTGATATTGGATAAAATTTTCAAGTTTCTAGCTTCAATACTTTTCGATTTATGACTAAATACCTAAAATCTAAACAGTGAAAATCTCGTTTAGGGCGGATTTTTACCGTTTTTACTCAGTTTTTCGATCGTTATTCTTGATTACTGGAAATACTATGGAGATTTTGGAAAAATGACCTCTCTAAAGTACCATCTCAGTTCAATTTTGAGTCTAAAAAGTTGCTGGACGAAACTTTTGGACAAGGATTTCTATACGAAAAAGTAATTACAGAAAAAAAATAAATAAATAAATAAACATCATTGTAAAACCATAAGATCCTTTGCTTCACTCAGAATCTAAAATATCCTGAAAAAATCATACCGAAAATGAACACAGTTATTGATTAAGATGAAGGAAGAGGGTTTAGTCTATAATTATTCAAAATTATGATTAAAATTCAGAAGTTATTGATTGTCCTTTTAGTTGTTAATTTTTACTTTTTAAATTGGTACCAAATTTTTTGTACCTTGAAAATATTGAAACTAGATACTAATTAAATATTAGAACCTATGTTCATAATGAACATATTATTACAAAATTAGATAATGGTAATGAGACATTTCTTATAGAAAATCTAAGTAAATATTTGGTAACTAAAATTACATTTGGCCTTGATGTACCATTGCTTTTTCCGTAAACTTTATAAACAATTACTTTAAAACTTGAAATAAATAAAATTAGAAACGAATGATAAGACTTTCCTATGTTAAATTTAGAATTAAAATTTAAATAAAAATGTACCTATGTAATACTTAGATGTAATTTTACTTCATAAACATAATATTTAATACTTGAAACAAGTAAAATCAGCATAAAAAAATAGGTGACTTTTATGGTCAATTTATAACCAAAATTAGGTAAACAATAAAAAAAAATAAATAAATAAATATTATATTATCTCTCTATGATATTATCATATAACGATCATTCTTACAGACTGGATATTATTATGTTTCAAAAACATTTTTAACACTTACAGGTAAAAAAAAAAAAGCTTAAAAAAATATTGCCTTGTTTGTTTGCGTTAGCATGAAACTTTTGGATGAAGCCTACTACCCGAAAAATAGGTTCCAAACAAAATGAAGAAGAAAAATAAAAACCATAGTAAAATCCTTCGCTACACTCAAAATTTAAAAACGAATAATATTCCCTACTTATTCATAGTGTCAATTGTGGAGTAAAAAAAAAATATAAGTTGAAACGAATTAATGCCAGAAGTAATTAATAGTTACTGATATAATATAACACAATAAACTAATAATGTATTGTTTTTTAAAAGAAGTGCAAAAAACTTATGTTTCCGCCCAGGATCGAACTGAGGACCTTTTGCGTGTTAGGCAGATGTGATAACCGCTACACCACGGAAACGATGAGATCGGATTGTTGTTTATAATAATTCAAATGTCTTACAATAGTTATATTAGGTGAAATTTTCAAATGCCATCAATAAACTATATTTTAGTGAACATTTAATATGACCTTACTCATATACCTACCTAATTATCCTAACAAAAATTCAAAAATCGTGACTCAGGATTTTTTTTTATACACACTTTAATAAATTATTATAGGATTTTTTACGATATTGTCTGATTTCTTCTAAGTTTATTTCTAATGAGTTATAATTGTTATAACAATTGAAGTCCACATAACGCCCACAAAACATGGTGGAGTGCTAATTTTTTTTGTTTTATGTCATATTTTCCGAGCATTTTTAAACATAGCATGAGCGATATCCAAATTCTCTATTACTTGCGGATTTCGGTCACATATTGGTCTTCTATTAGGGTTTGAATCATACAGATTCTTACTATTCGCTGAGTCAAACATGTTATTCAAAATATCGATAAAGCTAGCAGTGTTATTAGCAGTCGATGATTTCAGTTCTCCGGTGGCAATACAGGTTTTTATTGCTGTGGAAACTGAATGACTAAATAATTGAATCGCCAATTTGCAATTCATTTTCTGAAATGGATTAGGTGCTAAATGAGTTGCAGGTGTAACCTTTACCATTGCTCGAGCTATATTTTAGATTCTGAGTGAAGCGAAGGATCTTATGGTTTTACAATGATGTTTATTTATTTATTTTTTTTTTTTCTGTAAACACTTTTTCGTATAGAAATCCTTGTCCAAAAGTTTCGTCCAGCAACTTTTTAGACTCAAAATTGAACTGAGATGGTACTTTAAAGAGGTCATTTTTCCAAAATCTCCATAGTTTTTCCAGTAATCAAGAATAACGATCGAAAAACTGAGTAAAAACGGTAAAAATCAACCGCCGCCGGCATAGGCGACTACTAGCGATGACAACGTTATCCGATCTAACTAGCCAAGCGACCGTGGCGCCTTGTAGCGGCACCCGATTATTACAACAACGCCGAAATCACGGCCAGCGAGCAATCTATAGTATTTATAATCAATGATATTATGTATCAGTGTTAGGATTGATGTCAACTGTAAACGTTTAGTTAAATCGTATTGTCGTTTCTATTCGTCGTATTCTACGTTTACTTAAAATAAAATATGTCTGATCCTAAAACTATTAAACATCGTAAAAAAGGCGTTAAACAAAAAGAATATAAGTTTGAAGTTATTAAGAAAGCACGTGTTCAAGGAATTCCTTATGAAAGTAGCAGCGGAAAACAAGTAGAAGGCAAACACATTAGAGCAGATTGCAGGTAATTAAAAATTGTATTTGATATTTATACGAGTATATACAGTAGAAACTCAGAAACTCGATTAACTGTCAATGTCGGGACCGGGACAATGACGGTTAATACAAGTGCTTCAAATAATTTCCAAGTTGTTATGGTTACTCCGGATATGATTTTTGATTACAAAAACTGGTGGCCTCCTTTGTATAAGAGAAACGTTATATCACAAGAAACAAAAGGGAGAAATGTTAAAAAAGAAGATAAAGTAAATTTTGCCATTTCTAAGTACATGGAATTTCGATATTCCTCTCAGCTCAAAGATATCATTGAGGCATTACCTTTCATTGACGGTCTGTGCATGTCAACTTTTAATGTGACAAGTGCCAAGGCTAAAGATGTAACTTTCCAAATTAAGAATAGTTATCCTTCTGGTCAACTACCCATCAATATCAAGAAAATGGAAGATTTAAAAAAAATTATGCAGTATTTGCCTGAGAAAAAAAATATTCAAAGATTTTGCACAAATATCTATTCTTGGAAGGTCACCTGCGAAGAACGCCCAGCTATGATCAGTGAAGAAACTTAATGATACAATTTGAATTTTATTTATATTTTTTTATGATATTTAAAATAAAATATTTTTCAAGACTCAATAATTAAAATAATTAAATTTATTGATTTTTATTTTATTATTATTATTTTTGTATTAAGGAGAAACCCGACTTGTCCAACTAAATTCACGAGAAACACGACTTGTCCAAAAACAAACATAATTTTTAGAGAAAATAGGAATATAACAGTTCATTTTTCTCAGTAAAACAATTCTTTTAGACTCAACAAAGAGGAAAAACTTATCAAAATCGTCAAAAATAAAAATTGCCGAACAATAAAAGTTTTTTTCATTTTATCAAAAATTAGAGTTGTGGCACAAGTCGGGTTTCTCAAACGACTGATTCAAATGCTATACAGGTATGAAAAAAATCCTGAATGACAAGAATCCCACCAAAAAAGGTAGTGACCACAAATGCGCAGACGTCAAATTTACCGACACCTGACGTCACGTCATACTATCTTTACGTATTATATTTGTCGACAGAGCTATACGCCTATACCAGAGATGGCAAATAAATGGCACACGTGCCAAGGTCGGCACGCATGAGATTTTCAATAGCACTCGAAAAACTTTTATTTGTCCATATATATATTTACGGATTTTTAAGTAAAATACAGTAAATTGCACATATTAATAATATTATAACATATTTCACAACGACGTATTGTTATCTTATCTTTATTATTATAAAATATAACATGGAAATAACAATCAAGGTAATTATTATTCCATCAAAAATTGGCAATTTCATTGTTAACGATTTTCTCTTCAACCTATGCTCACGAAAGTCTCTTTACGGCATTAAATCATACACTTTCAAAGGCTAGGAACACATTAACGGAGGACGATTTGGCAGCGTGTATTGCCTTTCAATCAACATCATATGAACCAGACATAAAAAAAGCTTTCAACCAATATGAAGCAAAAGGTTTCTAACTAATAATAATATAATATTTTATTTACATTATTTCCATTTTTACATAATTTTCTACATTATAATCATTCATTTTTAATTTGTGTTTTTCTATGTGACTAAAAATAATTATGGCACAGCTGAGATTTTTTTTTTACCTATGTCGTAAATTGGCCCGTTGAAAAAATCCTATTTGCCATCCCTGGCCTATACTCTCGAGCCCAATGTAGGCATTTGTATTGTTTAGTACCATCGAAGGGTACGGTGGGAAAGTAGGGAAGTTTATGTTATTGGTGAAATGCAAAAAAATTTATAAGAGTGAGTAGCCTGCTTTTAGGATGGATCCCATTTTATTATACAGGGCATATCATTCGTATTTCAGAATACTAGTTTAAATATTTTTTTTATAATTATCATATAATATGACATCATAATGTATACGTATTAAAATATTTTTTCACGCGTGTTTTAAAGTTCACAATAATTTATTTCAATGTTTAATATGTATAGTTAAATATTTTACTGAAAAAGAACTTATAATAACAATGTATTTAAAACATAATTATTATTTAAAACTTTAAAATAACATACATCCAATTATACATCAGAAATTACATAAATATCATAGTGTTAGTTCATAAACGTTAATATTTTTTATCTTATGTTACTTGACTTGGTATAGAAAATTACATTACAATACGTATATAATGTGCTGAAGTAAATTACAGGATAAATAATTATTGCTTATAATAATGTTAACAAATATTGTTTTGTCAATTTAATTTTTAGTCCGTTTTTTTCCATAAGCTTTTTTACAATATTCGTCCGGGTAATAAATATCTTCATAATTTGCTTCTGAAATTCATAAAAAAAGACGTTTTTGCATGAATGATTTCATTAGTCAATTTTTTTTGTGAATTTGTTAATCAAAAGTAACTAGAAAGGATACTCAATACTCATAAATTAAAAAGTTTACCAAAATAGAGTTTGGAATGCAATGCACATATTGAAACAAATTTAGTATTATTCCTAATCATAATATTAAAATTCATTTAAAATATAATATTCGTAAAAAGTTTATTGGAGAAAAGCATTTTGCCGGATTTATAATTTTAAATTTGATGAGGTTTATCTTAGCATATAAGTCTTAATATTTATTTACTTATTAATTTATTTGAAATACACGCCCGGAGGCAATTAAGTACAGTGAATTAGTATAATGTTTATATGCTTTTTTACAATAATATTAAGAAGTAGTAAATACAACAATAGCATAGATAATGCATAAAAATTTAAAAATATAGGTTAGTGTGCTATATATAGATAAGAAGAGAAAAAAACAAACAAAATACTTAAAAAGATAATATTATGCTTTTTTGTATCATATGCATAAAAAAAATTTGTTTTTAATGAAATGAAATAATTATAAAAGTTATCACTTTATCAGTCACGCGCGAGCAAGAGTACATATCGCAAGTACTTTTGTTGCTCCATTATGATTTTCCCGTGATTGCATTTAATCACTTTGAATATATAAAATTGGATGTGTAAAAATTTCCGAAATTAAACATGTTGCTTACATAGTTGTTGTTGTTTAATTAAAAATAAATATCACAGATAATAGTCAATAATTTTTATCGTAATCGTAGGTACAAAAAATAAAGAATAAGCAGTACTTTTTATTTCGTAAAACCTATACGTGTAAACGTATCCGTAAAAACATATGTACAGTAAAATTAATGTTGTATTTAGTTTTTTGCTAAAATAGATGTAACTCATTTAAAAATTGACCTATTCAAAAAGTACGCAAAGCATGATTATAACTATTTTTTTTTACCATTTATTCAATAAAAATAAATGGTGGTGGCCATTCAAGAAGATTATTTAATTTCAAATATCACCTAGGTGAAGATACTAAATATCTGAAGTTTTTCCAGCGTTTAGAAGTGTTCTTAAATCTTCAAATTTCGAAAGAAAGTTATTTTCAAAATATCAGACGTTGACCGAGGAAATAAGAGTAGAACGATAAAATAATCACAAAGTAAAACTTTATAGTATACAGTGATTGTATGTATAACAATTGTATTTTACACATTTATTTCCATAAACTTATATATAAAAATGATACATACTCTCTGTATTATATCCAAAATCTTTAAAATGTTTCACGAGCATTAGAACCCACTCTGAAAAATTTAATATTAGGTCGAACATAGATGACATTAAAAATGTTAGTAAGATTGTTTTTTATTTACTAAGATTATGAAATCATATTATGCATCTATCATATACAATGTTAAGATTTCTTAAATTAAAATTCATTTTCGTACATACATTGGTTATACTTTCGATCCCTCATTCAAGAAGTATTAAGAGGTTTTCTTGAATAATGGTTAACCGTGGTATTATATTTACTAAATTGGATACTTTGGTCACATGTTGTTTTACATGAAGAGATTAATTTATGCTACGCAATTTTAGGTGAGCCTTGTGTTATTAAAGCGCATTATAAAATTATTGAACAAATATATTATTGTATAAATGGAATCCTCGTCAAACCCACGATAATCTTAAATTCATATCAGTCAAGCAAGGAGCCTTAAAGACAAATAAAGGAAGTACATCATTACTGAGAGGTATTTGAGGTTCAAAATACATGAAATGCCAACAAAACTATAATTTTTAATTGAGTTCCATAATTTATATTTTGTTTTAAATTATTAATAATAAATACATACTTTTCTGTTCATCGGTTAAGCCTAGAAAAATTTAAGTGAAATTTCTAATTGTTAAGTGTTGTGCCTACATAACGATGTCTTTACTATTTAAAAGTGGCCAAATAATTGTGATATTAAAATTCATACAAATTTTGTCTTTTAAATAATAATTCTTAATCATCTTCTTTACGAAGAGTACTATTTTTAATTGAGTTCCATAATTTATATTTTGTTTTAAATTATCAATAATAAATACATACCTTTCTGTTCATCGGTATTGCCTAGAAAAATTTAAGTGAAATTTCTAATAATTGTTAAGTGTTGTGCCTACATAACGATGTCTTTACTATTTAAAAGTGGACAAATAATTCTGATATTAAAATTCATACAAATTTTGTCTTTTAAATAATAATTCTTAATCATCTTCTTTACGAAGAGTACTATTTTTAATTGAGTTCCATAATTTATATTTTGTTTTAAATTATCAATAATAAATACATACCTTTCTGTTCATCGGTATTGCCTAGAAAAATTTAAGTGAAATTTCTAATAATTGTTAAGTGTTGTGCCTACATAACGATGTCTTTACTATTTAAAAGTGGCCAAATAATTCTGATATTAAAATTCATACAAATTTTGTCTTTTAAATAATAATTCTTAATCATCTTCTTTACGAAGAGTACTATTTTTAATTGAGTTCCATAATTTATATTTTGTTTTAAATTATCAATAATAAATACATACCTTTCTGTTCATCGGTATTGCCTAGAAAAATTTAAGTGAAATTTCTAATAATTGTTAAGTGTTGTGCCTACATAACGATGTCTTTACTATTTAAAAGTGGACAAATAATTCTGATATTAAAATTCATACAAATTTTGTCTTTTAAATAATAATTCTTAATCATCTTCTTTACGAAGAGTACTATTTTTAATTGAGTTCCATAATTTATATTTTGTTTTAAATTATCAATAATAAATACATACCTTTCTGTTCATCGGTATTGCCTAGAAAAATTTAAGTGAAATTTCTAATAATTGTTAAGTGTTGTGCCTACATAACGATGTCTTTACTATTTAAAAGTGGCCAAATAATTCTGATATTAAAATTCATACAAATTTTGTCTTTTAAATAATAATTCTTAATCATTTTCTTTACGAAGAGTACTATTTTTAATTGAGTTCCATAATTTATATTTTGTTTTAAATTATCAATAATAAATACATACCTTTCTGTTCATCGGTATTGCCTAGAAAAATTTAAGTGAAATTTCTAATAATTGTTAAGTGTTGTGCCTACATAACGATGTCTTTACTATTTAAAAGTGGCCAAATAATTCTGATATTAAAATTCATACAAATTTTGTCTTTTAAATAATAATTCTTAATCATCTTCTTTAGGAAGAGTACTATTTTTAATTGAGTTCCATAATTTATATTTTGTTTTAAATTATCAATAATAAATACATACCTTTCTGTTCATCGGTATTGCCTAGAAAAATTTAAGTGAAATTTCTAATAATTGTTAAGTGTTGTGCCTACATAACGATGTCTTTACTATTTAAAAGTGGACAAATAATTCTGATATTAAAATTCATACAAATTTTGTCTTTTAAATAATAATTCTTAATCATCTTCTTTACGAAGAGTACTATTTTTAATTGAGTTCCATAATTTATATTTTGTTTTAAATTATCAATAATAAATACATACCTTTCTGTTCATCGGTATTGCCTAGAAAAATTTAAGTGAAATTTCTAATAATTGTTAAGTGTTGTGCCTACATAACGATGTCTTTACTATTTAAAAGTGGCCAAATAATTCTGATATTAAAATTCATACAAATTTTGTCTTTTAAATAATAATTCTTAATCATCTTCTTTACGAAGAGTACTATTTTTAATTGAGTTCCATAATTTATATTTTGTTTTAAATTATCAATAATAAATACATACCTTTCTGTTCATCGGTATTGCCTAGAAAAATTTAAGTGAAATTTCTAATAATTGTTAAGTGTTGTGCCTACATAACGATGTCTTTACTATTTAAAAGTGGCCAAATAATTCTGATATTAAAATTCATACAAATTTTGTCTTTTAAATAATAATTCTTAATCATCTTCTTTACGAAGAGTACTATTTTTAATTGAGTTCCATAATTTATATTTTGTTTTAAATTATCAATAATAAATACATACCTTTCTGTTCATCGGTATTGCCTAGAAAAATTTAAGTGAAATTTCTAATAATTGTTAAGTGTTGTGCCTACATAACGATGTCTTTACTATTTAAAAGTGGACAAATAATTCTGATATTAAAATTCATACAAATTTTGTCTTTTAAATAATAATTCTTAATCATCTTCTTTACGAAGAGTACTATTTTTAATTGAGTTCCATAATTTATATTTTGTTTTAAATTATCAATAATAAATACATACCTTTCTGTTCATCGGTATTGCCTAGAAAAATTTAAGTGAAATTTCTAATAATTGTTAAGTGTTGTGCCTACATAACGATGTCTTTACTATTTAAAAGTGGCCAAATAATTCTGATATTAAAATTCATACAAATTTTGTCTTTTAAATAATAATTCTTAATCATCTTCTTTACGAAGAGTACTATTTTTAATTGAGTTCCATAATTTATATTTTGTTTTAAATTATCAATAATAAATACATACCTTTCTGTTCATCGGTATTGCCTAGAAAAATTTAAGTGAAATTTCTAATAATTGTTAAGTGTTGTGCCTACATAACGATGTCTTTACTATTTAAAAGTGGACAAATAATTCTGATATTAAAATTCATACAAATTTTGTCTTTTAAATAATAATTCTTAATCATCTTCTTTACGAAGAGTACTATTTTTAATTGAGTTCCATAATTTATATTTTGTTTTAAATTATCAATAATAAATACATACCTTTCTGTTCATCGGTATTGCCTAGAAAAATTTAAGTGAAATTTCTAATAATTGTTAAGTGTTGTGCCTACATAACGATGTCTTTACTATTTAAAAGTGGACAAATAATTCTGATATTAAAATTCATACAAATTTTGTCTTTTAAATAATAATTCTTAATCATCTTCTTTACGAAGAGTACTATTTTTAATTGAGTTCCATAATTTATATTTTGTTTTAAATTATCAATAATAAATACATACCTTTCTGTTCATCGGTATTGCCTAGAAAAATTTAAGTGAAATTTCTAATAATTGTTAAGTGTTGTGCCTACATAACGATGTCTTTACTATTTAAAAGTGGCCAAATAATTCTGATATTAAAATTCATACAAATTTTGTCTTTTAAATAATAATTCTTAATCATCTTCTTTACGAAGAGTACTATTTTTAATTGAGTTCCATAATTTATATTTTGTTTTAAATTATCAATAATAAATACATACCTTTCTGTTCATCGGTATTGCCTAGAAAAATTTAAGTGAAATTTCTAATAATTGTTAAGTGTTGTGCCTACATAACGATGTCTTTACTATTTAAAAGTGGCCAAATAATTCTGATATTAAAATTCATACAAATTTTGTCTTTTAAATAATAATTCTTAATCATCTTCTTTACGAAGAGTACTATTTTTAATTGAGTTCCATAATTTATATTTTGTTTTAAATTATCAATAATAAATACATACCTTTCTGTTCATCGGTATTGCCTAGAAAAATTTAAGTGAAATTTCTAATAATTGTTAAGTGTTGTGCCTACATAACGATGTCTTTACTATTTAAAAGTGGACAAATAATTCTGATATTAAAATTCATACAAATTTTGTCTTTTAAATAATAATTCTTAATCATCTTCTTTACGAAGAGTACTATTTTTAATTGAGTTCCATAATTTATATTTTGTTTTAAATTATCAATAATAAATACATACCTTTCTGTTCATCGGTATTGCCTAGAAAAATTTAAGTGAAATTTCTAATAATTGTTAAGTGTTGTGCCTACATAACGATGTCTTTACTATTTAAAAGTGGACAAATAATTCTGATATTAAAATTCATACAAATTTTGTCTTTTAAATAATAATTCTTAATCATCTTCTTTACGAAGAGTACTATTTTTAATTGAGTTCCATAATTTATATTTTGTTTTAAATTATCAATAATAAATACATACCTTTCTGTTCATCGGTATTGCCTAGAAAAATTTAAGTGAAATTTCTAATAATTGTTAAGTGTTGTGCCTACATAACGATGTCTTTACTATTTAAAAGTGGACAAATAATTCTGATATTAAAATTCATACAAATTTTGTCTTTTAAATAATAATTCTTAATCATCTTCTTTACGAAGAGTACTATTTTTAATTGAGTTCCATAATTTATATTTTGTTTTAAATTATCAATAATAAATACATACCTTTCTGTTCATCGGTATTGCCTAGAAAAATTTAAGTGAAATTTCTAATAATTGTTAAGTGTTGTGCCTACATAACGATGTCTTTACTATTTAAAAGTGGACAAATAATTCTGATATTAAAATTCATACAAATTTTGTCTTTTAAATAATAATTCTTAATCATCTTCTTTACGAAGAGTACTATTTTTAATTGAGTTCCATAATTTATATTTTGTTTTAAATTATCAATAATAAATACATACCTTTCTGTTCATCGGTATTGCCTAGAAAAATTTAAGTGAAATTTCTAATAATTGTTAAGTGTTGTGCCTACATAACGATGTCTTTACTATTTAAAAGTGGCCAAATAATTCTGATATTAAAATTCATACAAATTTTGTCTTTTAAATAATAATTCTTAATCATCTTCTTTACGAAGAGTACTATTTTTAATTGAGTTCCATAATTTATATTTTGTTTTAAATTATCAATAATAAATACATACCTTTCTGTTCATCGGTATTGCCTAGAAAAATTTAAGTGAAATTTCTAATAATTGTTAAGTGTTGTGCCTACATAACGATGTCTTTACTATTTAAAAGTGGACAAATAATTCTGATATTAAAATTCATACAAATTTTGTCTTTTAAATAATAATTCTTAATCATCTTCTTTACGAAGAGTACTATTTTTAATTGAGTTCCATAATTTATATTTTGTTTTAAATTATCAATAATAAATACATACCTTTCTGTTCATCGGTATTGCCTAGAAAAATTTAAGTGAAATTTCTAATAATTGTTAAGTGTTGTGCCTACATAACGATGTCTTTACTATTTAAAAGTGGCCAAATAATTCTGATATTAAAATTCATACAAATTTTGTCTTTTAAATAATAATTCTTAATCATCTTCTTTACGAAGAGTACTATTTTTAATTGAGTTCCATAATTTATATTTTGTTTTAAATTATCAATAATAAATACATACCTTTCTGTTCATCGGTATTGCCTAGAAAAATTTAAGTGAAATTTCTAATAATTGTTAAGTGTTGTGCCTACATAACGATGTCTTTACTATTTAAAAGTGGACAAATAATTCTGATATTAAAATTCATACAAATTTTGTCTTTTAAATAATAATTCTTAATCATCTTCTTTACGAAGAGTACTATTTTTAATTGAGTTCCATAATTTATATTTTGTTTTAAATTATCAATAATAAATACATACCTTTCTGTTCATCGGTATTGCCTAGAAAAATTTAAGTGAAATTTCTAATAATTGTTAAGTGTTGTGCCTACATAACGATGTCTTTACTATTTAAAAGTGGCCAAATAATTCTGATATTAAAATTCATACAAATTTTGTCTTTTAAATAATAATTCTTAATCATCTTCTTTACGAAGAGTACTATTTTTAATTGAGTTCCATAATTTATATTTTGTTTTAAATTATCAATAATAAATACATACCTTTCTGTTCATCGGTATTGCCTAGAAAAATTTAAGTGAAATTTCTAATAATTGTTAAGTGTTGTGCCTACATAACGATGTCTTTACTATTTAAAAGTGGACAAATAATTCTGATATTAAAATTCATACAAATTTTGTCTTTTAAATAATAATTCTTAATCATCTTCTTTACGAAGAGTACTATTTTTAATTGAGTTCCATAATTTATATTTTGTTTTAAATTATCAATAATAAATACATACCTTTCTGTTCATCGGTATTGCCTAGAAAAATTTAAGTGAAATTTCTAATAATTGTTAAGTGTTGTGCCTACATAACGATGTCTTTACTATTTAAAAGTGGCCAAATAATTCTGATATTAAAATTCATACAAATTTTGTCTTTTAAATAATAATTCTTAATCATCTTCTTTACGAAGAGTACTATTTTTAATTGAGTTCCATAATTTATATTTTGTTTTAAATTATCAATAATAAATACATACCTTTCTGTTCATCGGTATTGCCTAGAAAAATTTAAGTGAAATTTCTAATAATTGTTAAGTGTTGTGCCTACATAACGATGTCTTTACTATTTAAAAGTGGCCAAATAATTCTGATATTAAAATTCATACAAATTTTGTCTTTTAAATAATAATTCTTAATCATCTTCTTTAGGAAGAGTACTATTTTTAATTGAGTTCCATAATTTATATTTTGTTTTAAATTATCAATAATAAATACATACCTTTCTGTTCATCGGTATTGCCTAGAAAAATTTAAGTGAAATTTCTAATAATTGTTAAGTGTTGTGCCTACATAACGATGTCTTTACTATTTAAAAGTGGCCAAATAATTGTGATATTAAAATTCATACAAATTTTGTCTTTTAAATAATAATTCTTAATCATCTTCTTTACGAAGAGTACTAGGTTTATAAAACCCAACATATAAATATGTTATGTATATATACATCTGATATATCTCGAACGCGTAATTTTAGTTATTTATTTAATTTATTATAATGTCTTTTTTTATTTTATTTATATCTAGCATTTCAATACATTACTGATCACTCTAAATTAGATTGTATACACTACTAAAACAAATACTCTTAAAATATGAATATCTAAAAGATCCGAATCGTGAGCATAAAATTGATACCATGGAATGAATTCGAAAAAGCTAATGGTCATGATCTATGAAATATATACTCATTAAATCAATTAGTTTATGCAAAATTCGAGAAACTCCAACCCAAATAAGCATCTAAACAAATGTATAGCTTTTAAAAATTTTAAACGTAATAGATATATTGCATTACAAAACGTATGTTATTTTCATATGTTAAATTTGAACGGTTTTTATTCATCCGCAATTCAAAATTCATTGCCAAACTACCTAAAAGTACCAGGTAGATCAGAGCTTAGTTTGTAGAATGAGTCCAACCTAGCTTTCTATGGGGTTGCAATTTGTAATTTTTATGAAATCACGTGTTACGTAATTGGTGATTACTGATTAGTAAACAGTCAGATTTTTTTCATATTACTTTATATCATAGTGATAAACGTTTTAATAAAATTAACTATATTTCCATCACAACGTCAAATGAATACATAATAAAACATCTTAATGATTTTGATAATTTTTTCAACTTCTTTGGTCCGTCGATTTATGGCTGGTTAAAATTTAAAAACTGTTTTCTAGGGTACTTTTATTCTTCTAAATAATAACTTACCTCTTTGCAGAGTTTCATTCGCTAAAAAATGTAAAAATAAAAATACATCTCCGTTTATAGGACGGTTATGTTAGTAATATTTCCAAATGTTTCAACTAGATTAACAATAACATGAAAATACTTTCTTTGACTTCAATTATATTACGTTGAAATCAACTTCATTTAAGATACATGTTATTGGTAACTTAGGTGCAAATTTTGATCATTTAGTAATTTAAATTCTTTGTTATTATGGCATTTATAATAAATATCGACGCTATTTTAATAATATCGAAATAAATATAATTAATAATAAATGTAAGCACTACTTTAATATTCAAATATGTATCTTATTGGAAATACGCAAATCACTTTTCTATATTTTTGTTAAAATCAATTCATTAATGTAAAATTATATAGTGAAATTATAATACGTACTCCATTTTTTAAATATAAATTCTAAATTTTTTTCATGATTTTCTAGATAAAAAAAAATATAATATGTATATAAATTGATGACATTTTTTAAAGTACTTCTTCTCATTTTTTTCCTTATTGCATACGGCTCAAACATCATTATTAAATAACGCAATAACAATAAAATGTGTAGAGGAAATCTCAAGAGAATATGACCATTGTAATATCTCTCGAGGTAATGAAGATAATTGAATTATGTTATATTTTATGAGACCCATACATATATGGATAATGAATATATCATACTTTAATTTATTTAACTGTTTTTCGATACTTTCTTGTTTTCATTATTTTATTTTTTAGAGTCTTGGAGGTAAGGCATGATCCCAAGTAGGCCAGAAGTGATACCTTCCCTAGACTCTGGTGAATTTAAAAATGTCTTAAATGAATTACAAAATGATGTGTAAGAATGAACATTTTATTTGTATCACTCATATAGGTCATTTGTTGGACTGAATTCGGTCTGAAATATAGTTTAATATCTGGGACTGAACCTTATAATTTACGACTTTATAAATATTGAAAACTATTGCATTAGTTTGACAGCAATTTTTAGCTGCTTCTTGTTTCAATAAGGATAAGAGTATATTTTATTTGATATAAGGTATAAACAGCTATTTTAATTTACACTTTTACGGTTAATGATTGTATTTTATTTCTCTTGGATTTACAACGCGAATATCCGCCCCGCAACGTCAAGTATCTATTACCTATTTCATAATGTATTATTAATTCACTTACCTAAGGAGAAGCCTAAGCCTGAAAAGAGTTCTAGAAACATATTTTCGAATCAAAACTCAACAACATTAATTTTTTGCACAATATAAATTGCTTCAATGCGTTTAAAAACATTAACACAAAATTAAATTGTATTATTTCATAATATGTTTAGAATTAACGTAAAAATGTATTTATTCTCATGGGCGCCGGGTTTCCCAAATTTCATGGGGTGCCTAAAATCCTTATGATATTAATAAATGTCAATTTAAATAAATAATAATTTTTTTCAACATAAATTGTTACCTTATTTATTACGACCTTTTCCATATATTAAAGCTTTTAAGTACACATTAATTATTATACATAAAATTATTTTCATTTCATATACGTATGTTAGGAACGAGTTATCAAAACATCCAAAATATATTGTTGTCATAAATATTATACAACGAAAAAATTATAAACGTATTAAATTACATATTGCTCTATCTTTTTATTTCACGGGGTGCAGAGCACCCCATAGAATGATTCATGGGGTGCTTGAGCACCACAGCACCCCAATAGTCGGCGCCCATGTTTATTCTATAAACCATTTCAATCATTCAGTTATCGTAAATAAAATCGTTCGTTTTAAAATAACATATTTTTCTGTAAACATGAGGGAAAAAACTAAAATATATAAAAATGTAATTTAGTCCAACTCGCATACTTGAATAACCTAAAGAAAATGACGGTGGAAATTTGTTTTCATTATTTTTATCTTCAGACAAGATAGCGGTGACGAGTGTTATGAATTTTAGTGAAACGATTAATCATTTCTTTCGCTCTACGGTTCTAAGCATAATATCACTATAAGAATTGGTTATGGAATAGACAGATGGACAATGAAATGTTAATATTTGGTGACCGTTTATTTGGTGCGACCGTCATTGAACTCTAACGTAGAATAGGACGGAATCTAATGTGCAGGTTAGATCGTTCGTATGTGATGCAACAGGTACTTAAGTAAGCGGTAGCGTAGTCTTGACGCAAGGTGGAGGTGTCCTTTCATAGGTATATAAGCGTAACGGAGTGTCTATATCCATGGTAGTGGTACGTCTACCAAAGATGTAATGTTTCTTGGGCAAAGAATGTCGGGACGCATCACAGAATGACAGTTGCCGTTCACAAAATAGAATATTTCTTCAATAGAAATGAGAAATTGAAAGAGATTGATGTCGATGAAATAATATGACTTCAAGAATTGTTATTGTTAATAATTGTTCTTCGACTAAATAGTATAACGTATAATCTGTCAGTGTCATATTATCTGTTAACGCGATCAGAGCTTTTATGATAACATGTAATTTTTAGTATTTTGAGTGTATAAAATCAACTGAAAATGCCTGTAAATAAAATGCAATATGTAAACTGTGGCAAGTCGAAGAATTATTTCCAAATTCACGATTTCATCGTTTTCTAAACGATGAAATAAGAGGCATTCGGATAATAAATCAAAGTAAATAAATAATACAAATTTATTTTCATAATATAGAATAAAAACTAAACTAACTACTAATCATATACGTAATAGTATGCGATTTTTCGTAGCGTTATTTTTAAAGGTTCCTCATGGAAAAAGTGAATGACAATATTATGTAAACAGAACTAGCCGAATGGCCTACCACCGTGGTAGTGCCCGGTCATTACACGGCCACTCAAAATATTCCTCTTCAATTTTTTTATTTTTTTTATTTGTTGATATACAAACAATTTTTAATTTTGAGTATAAAAAAAAATAATTATAAGTTTAAATGCATCGTGTTGATAATTATCTGTTGCACTTATTGTAAAATGTATGAGTGTAGTGATTAGACTTATTTTTATAACCTTGAGTAAAATTAATATAATATGTTATAGAATACAAAGTTTATAATATTGTATAGAAAATAATGTATACGCATTATATGAACCTCATATTAGTTGTATTATTTATTTGTGAATTTTAATCATAGTGAATATTGTAATTTCTGTGTCAGCAATTATCTCATTATCATCGAATATGCCTCTTCCCCGACATTGAGATTTTAACCTAAAACACTTATTCTCAGTCAACTCATAAATGTAGCAAAAATGTCAAGTATTACACCCTCAATTTCTTTTACATGGTATTTAGTGATAGTAAACAAATAAAGCACAAACAATTAACACATAATATTTACTACTGTTAAAAGTTTGCAGAAAATCCTCTTTCTCATTCACGATTTCGAATAAGACTTTATTTCATACTATTGAGAATTTTCCTTACTTTGAAATAAATATAATACATTATAAACAAAGTATATGTTTGCATATTACACTTAAATTAAAAATGTATTGCCATTTAAAACAATGAGTAATTTATATTAATAAATGTGTATTTTTTATATTTACTCTCTGTAGCAGGAACATTTTTAAACTCAGAATTGTGCTGGAAAAAAAAATTGATATCATGAATAACATTTTATATTTCATAAAATAAATATCACTAATTTCTTCACAATATTCTTAAATTTTATGATGATTCTTATATTTAATAGTAAAAATAAATTATAAAAATATGAAATTTATTATTCCTACAAATTATAATATGTATCATAAATTTAATACAGTATGTCCAAATTATAGATAAATATTTTTATAATCATTTTTATACCATAAACAAATACGAAAGGTTATGGTTTGACCTATGTTGATTTTAAAATTGTTTTAAAAAAATTATCTACGTGTATTTCATTGATTTATCTTCAATTACCCTGTATTCCTAATATTAATGTGGTGACATATTGATATTTCACAAAGTCAATATCATTTGTGGAACACATTTATTTTTTTAGTTACAACTCAAGTTTATGACATTTCCAAACATTTTTGTTAAATTTTTTTTTTTCATGTTTTAAGTTTTATTAAATTGATAAAATCTCAATTTAATATTGATATAATAATATTATGAAATATTCAAGATTTATTTTTTTTTTTTTTTAATAATTTATGAGAAGAATAAAAGCCATGTAAAAAATACTCCATAGAGATGTAGTACCATTGTTTTTCTATTCATTAACAATTAAAGATTTAACTTGAGCTGAAGGTATCAGAAATATTTTATTATTTGAGGCCAATAATACAAATACTAAAATATCATTATTTTCAAATAAATTATTATTTTTTACCTAACTTATGAAAATAGCCGATTTAATTTAAACTTTACAAAATGAAATCAGAAGTCGTTCTTTTTAAATTAAGAGATGAAATTTATTTTTCATAATATACAGAGTTAGATAAATAAAACACTTGTAGGACAATTATTTATACTTGAATTCGGCAATAGCAAGACATTATAGTTAGTAGAACAGTTTTATTTACTTTTCTAATAATATATATCAGGCTTAGCCATAGTGAATCATCGCTGGGTTTAGCTAGTATTTTTACAAAACAATTATTCAATCTATTTACTGCATACCTCTGCAAAAAAATCGTTCACTGTACCTAAAATTATTAAAATATTTCAGGTTATACATTTATTCATTTATACGTCCATTTCTATAGCCTTTGGTGTTTTCTATTCAGAGGTACATATGCGAATATGTAGGTGTATACGAATTACAATTTTAGCTTAATAACATAATTTACTTACATCCATCTTGAGCTTTAAGTAAACCGTATAATTGACTAATGTATTGTTTGGATACATCATCTACACAAAATACATTTTTAATTCTTAGTGAATAATAAACTAGATTTTTGAATATGTGGGTAGTTAAATAATAGATATTTTTATTGTGATAATTTGATAAAAGTAAAACAAGAACTCTAATAAGTCAGTAAAATGATTAACGCTTGATATTTTATGCCAAATCTAAACAATTTAGATTAACCCTAACCTGAAATATTGACCAGACAAATGCAGAAGTTATTTACGACGGAACCTAATACATTATATTGAGGCATTTTAATTTTACTGAACCGAAACATTCTTCGTTGACATTTTACTCATTGCAGATCAAATGAGGATTATCACCCTGACTTAAATATATTCATAGCCTATTCCTAATGTTGTACCTAATGTAAATTCTGTAATATAACCAACACTCTAATACTTCTTTCTTCGTATTTTTTTTTCAGCTATATACAATTAGAAAACCACAATAGATCCATTAAGTTTTCTAGACCGTGACTATTATACTTAAAATGTCCTCATCACATAAAATATAGAAAAAATATATTATGATTCAAAATAGCATGACCTGGTACATTATGTACATTATGGTATGACCTGGTGCATTATGACTAGGTACAGATGAAAATGAATTTGTTAGGTGCAACAAGGGAAGAGCCAATGGAGAGCATAGTTCTCCTGATATTTATCTAGCCACATCAAGAAACATGATTATTACAAATTACATGATGAGAGTAATTTATTCATAATAACACTTCAAAAATATGAAAAATTAATTTCTTCAACTCTAGCATTCTGTCCATGATTGAAAATATCAATTCAATTGATTAGGTTCTGATGCATGGCTAACAAGTTTTGTTTAAAAACTATATAAAACGCCTCTTTGTTTTTCATAATGATTATATATGCGTACATAAATTATTAGTTATTCAGTATCGAAAATAATGAAAACGAGTAGGATTTTTTGATTATTATAAGAACTTCAACAATTTTTTTAAGTAGTTAACACTTCGATGTATGATTTATGGATTTTCATAAATTCAGAATTTTATGTGTCGTACATACAAATCGTCCATTTATATTATAAAATTATTAACATAGCTCACACATTATTAACGTACTATACCTTTGACTTTCTCAACATCTATAAGAAATTATAAAACGCAAATTTAATAGTTTAGAAAATCATAGCACAAGTATCACATCTTATGTCTTGTTATTCGTATATACATTTTGAATAAGATATGTTAAACTGGTTTATATTGACTGGAATTAAACTAATAATTTATTTCGTAATTTATTAAACATTCATACAAGTGTATAAAACACTCAGTGAATATTTTTATTTTGATTATAACGCATAGCAGTTTTCACAACACAGTTCATTGTTTAGCAATTCAAAACTTTGCTACATATTAGTAGAGTAGTCTTAAAAATCGCGTCGTGATTTCGTCACGGGTTATTATAATATACTATTATTTTTATTTTCATAAATATTATTATCACGTATAATGAAAATTAAATACTGTCTCAAAAAATTGTATGTCTACTTTATCAAACGGAACCAACTCTTCTACAGTAGCATTTAAGGCGTTACGTATTACATAGTTAAATTACATATTACTAATTCAGTATAGTATACCGATTGAATATAAAGTATAAATTATTTTGAAAACTTAAGATGGATACTGTTAAAAAGTTGCTATTTGTTTATTTCTTCTATTTACCTATGTAGTCTATTATATAATCAATGAAGGTATCAATAATATCTGGTGACTGAAACTGGTCATTTTTACATTCTTCTCTATCTGAAAAAAATTAAAATTAAATAAACACCTTGCAATAATGTCCATTGACAATCCGTAGATACTATTATGACATATTAACAGGATTTATTCAGTAAATTAATACAAATTTGGTTTTTGAATTCCTCGCGATATTTACATGATACATCTAATTATTCTAATTAATCAATCTGAAACTGATATTTACAATTTTCTCAAGTATTACTTCATTTATATATTTTAATTGTAACTAAAAATTATCTAGACTTTTTATATGTTAATTGTAACAAACATAATTTAAAAACTCGCTTTTTTAGAACGATTTCGCTAAAGAGAGTGATTAAAAAATCCGCGCCCTGATAATCGCATAAACTTGAATATTTCTGTGATTGGTCGTTTTGGTTGAACAATTTTATCTGTTGTCGATAATTAATGAATGATTAATTATTTAAATTTTCTTTTAAGATTCACAAGCATTGATGTTCTTAATATATTGGTTTCGTGCTTTAAGTTTAAGCCAATACTATTTTTATTTCAATAAAAAAGGATAATAATATTGTATAATAATATAAATAATACAAACATTACAAACGTTTTAATTTTTAAATAATTCTAACATATCATACGTGTGATATAACAAAAACTCGATCTTATCGATCTGCTCCACGAGTTGAAAGGAATAATTAAACTAAAATTATTTTCATAATTTACGTAATGAAATAAATAAAGGTTATAAAATATCTACCAGTCTGTTTCAAGCTTTTCATGTTGTTACTTTGAGGTTTATAACACGTAACTCATGTTATACGAAAAAAACTAATCACCACAATGGCTCATTATTATTAACTGTTTATGAACTGGTCAATAACTAATTTTACCAATATGACTTCAAACTAAATTAACAAAAAAGTCTTTAAACACATAATATCCTTACTCTCATATATCCTCCATACATTTACCGATGACTTAAATAAATATGGGTCTTTAGATTTATAGTCATATGTAGGAAAATTAAAATAAGTCCATTCATAAATATTTAGGTTCCAAGTTTCCCTCTTTGGACGATTTCCTTAGTGAATAAATCAAACTATTTCTTTTGTACGAGTGCCATCATAAATCCGGTTAGTCATTAAAAATAAAACAAATGATACGTTTAATTTAAAAACATGTATACCATTTAGTGTGTTTATCTTACTCATAACTTTTGAAATTTATTATTTTTTTATTGTTTTTAAGACGTATAAGTAATGTTATGTATGTTTAAAATATTAAATTTCTCAATAAAACTGTAGAATATTTTCTTAATTTGTATTTATGTATGTCATAAGTACTTACTAAACAAGTGTTTAAATAATGCGTCTGTTGACAGTGTTAATGCAAAAATAATTATTTACTCATTGAATACATACTTTTTTCCTTTAGAGAGAAGTATGATTTTGTAAACAGTGTCGAAGTCAGAAGGTCGTCTAAGTATTATTATGAGTGCATAATTTATCTAATATGTTTTGTAATATTATAGTCTTATTAACATGTGTATAATACACGGAAATGTACTTTCTACGACAACATAGATAATAACAATATTACTGATTTTTCACATTTCTCAAATCAATTAATTATTAAAATTGTGTTTTGAATTTCAATACTCTTAAAACCTTATTATATAAAATAATGGGAACATCCTATAGGTATCAAACATTATAATTATAATATATAAATCACGGAAGTTGTAATAACAAAAAAATACAAACACAAATACAAATAAAAAGTACGATAATTTCTGACTTCAATAACTAGGAATAAATTATATCAACATGCAAAGAAAAAGCAACGGATAAGAAAAAAAACATTTGATGCATAACGGAATTTCAACGGAATTTTTTTTTTTTTTTTTGATTAATATTATCATAAATTAATAAATATATTGTAAACAATATTAATATTTTGAAATATAATATAACTTACCTTTACACTCTTTAACTTTAAAGGAAACATATAATATTTAAGTATATCATGACGTATTGACAAACTCAACAATTATAAGAAAAATATATTATATTTGAAATGAAATAACAATAATGAAGATTCGTATCATTTCAATCAATGTTTAGTAAAGATTACATAAAAAAAAAAGAAAAAAAATAGTAAATAAATAATGAAATAAAAATAAAATTTGACATTTATCGCACAATGTAAGACAAAACCGATGTTGATAATTACTTCTATATTTAATTAAGGAATGGTCATATTGTGCATAATAATTAATAGAAATAATACATTTTCAAATAACTATAATATTTTTCATCTTTATATTTATTTTAAATGCATAAGATTTGATAATTGAACATTTTTTTTTCATGCAAATATAATTATTCATTAGTAAAAGTTAAACTTCTAATATTTCTTTGGCTTGGTCCTAAAAAGGATAACCCTGCTTTATGTTATTTTCAACATTAAAGGTTTTTAAAAACTTTTTTATTAAAAATTATTGTGGACATTTTATTTTAGGTACAATTTATTACTTTGAGCTCTCACTAATACCTTTAAACTGGTCTATGTGTATGATTATGTATAGATCTAAATGATTTTGTTTCTATGTATATTACCGAAAACTATGAATTAAAATTTGCCATATTAAAATTAGATCTAATAAATTATGCTTGCTACATTAAACCTTGTATTTCAGCTAACATTGATACTAGATGTATGTACTTTTTTCATATTTGATATTTTATAATGTTTTATATTTAGTTATATATTATTTTCACGACCTAAGCCACAGATTTATGATATTGAAGAAACTCATTACGAATTAGTCAAATAACAAATTAATCTTACCAGTTGTAGCAAGGACGCTATTGTCAGAGTAAATGTATAAAAATATACTAACTGTTACTAAATATTTTTTTAAAAGATTCATGTTCGATTTTTTAATCAAACTGAAAATTGCAACTTCCTAATAAAAATTAAACGATGAGTCTACTGGTTCAACTGTATCCAAAAGAATTTGTTGGAAAATAATATGATTCGTCTTACTTTTATAAACGGGTTAAAGACAGAGATTGTTTGTGTAAAGTATGTACAGGTGTTTTCTGACAAAAATGTATGTGAACAAGATTGTTTCTGCATAGGTATCGGCTGAATAAATACAACTTGATTTTAACAGTTTGTATCGTTATTTCACCATACGAAATAAATTAATAAATAAATAAATAATAAGGTATACTTGTTTTCAGTGAAAACGAGGATTTTAAACTCTTATACATAAGCTACATTACCCACAATATAAATGAGATAAATTACAACTATTCAAAACTGAATAATAATTTGGATACTGTATGAAATATTGAAATGTAACCTTGTAGCACCACACATTAGATATCAATTATGAAGATGGTTCGTATTGATTTATCACGCTACTTTGGTGTGAATTCATATTTTGAGAAACGATTTTTAAATTGGTTTTATCATAAGGTTTTGTTTCCTAAAAAAAAAAATGTATCATGACAATCCGTCAGGTTAGAAGATTACCCGAATAAATATAAATTTAATATGAAATCATTACTATTTGACATACATAATGTGTTAAGATATAATTTTTATAATAGCTGATTATACATTTAGTTGTCCCAAGTCCAAAGCATTGTAAGGTCAGAGGCTAGGTCCGTGAAGTTGGCACCCCGACTTTGTTGTATCGTCTCCAAACTATTATCATCTTTTTGCAAATTAATTGCAACAATTTGCAACGCTGAAAAAAAAATTTGCAACATGATTTTACAACCCCCATAGTGAAACATAGTTCGGGGTGCCAAGTTCACGTTAGCACCCCGACTTTATCGTATCGGCCCCAAACTTATACCATATTTTTGCAAATTAATTGCAACAATTAGCAACGTTGAAAAAAAAATTTGCAACACATTTTTCACCCCAGCAGAGACAAAATTTGGTCGGGGTGCCAAATTCACGTTGCACCCCGACTTTTTCGTATCGGCCCCAAACTAATACCATATTTTTGCAAATTAATTGCAACAATTAGCAACGTTGAAACAAAAATTTGCAACACATTTTTCACCCCAGTAGAAACAAAATTTGGTCGGGGTGCCAAATTCACGTTGCACCCCGACTTTGTCGTATCGGCTCCAAACTAGTACTTTATTTTTGCAAATTGATTAATTATTTTTATATTAGAAACCTATATGAATCTGCACAAAAATTTGCAGAATAAAATTATGTTTGTAAGTATATGAACTCTCAGCCGCAGCGGTTATTACCCATCCGGTTTGACCTTAACAACATGCTGCGGTTATGACAGTTACAGTAGTTATTTTAGGATACTGTGGTCGGTCTAATTCAGCGGTTCTCAAACTGTGCTCCGCGGAGCCCTGGGGCTCCGCGAGAGTAGTCTAGGGGCTCCGCGGCTCCCTGGGCATATCTGTATTAATTGAATTCAAATTATTAAATTATTATTATACTTCTTAGTTACGTTTTTAATTTTTATACTTATATTCAAAAACCAAATATCGTATAATAAATTAGATGCTGAAGCAGACATGCGCATTCAACTCTTGTCCATCAAGTCAAATATTAAAATACTGGCCAGCAAAAAAACCAACATCATGGATCACATTAATATTAAAATTTATAAATTACTAAAATATTTTGAAATTTTTTTCCTATTAAATTAATTAAATAATTTTTTAGGTATATTCGTATTCTACAGAAAAAATAGAAAATAAGAAGCAAATCATTTATAATTGACATAATTTTTTATGAATTATTGTTGTCTAAAATAGGCATTTCTGATTTTTGGGGCTCCGTAATTTTTTTTAGGAAAATAAGGGCTCCGCGAACAAAAACGTCTGAGAACCGCTGGTCTAATTCAAAACGATGTACTTCGATCGAATCGGACAATCGGATGATTTTTACGAGGGGCTATATTTAATCCACAATATTATTAGTATTACAGTATTTTGGCCGACAAATATTTCAAACGACAATATTTTATTCGAAAAATAATTCCGCAGACATTAATTCAGCCGATTATATTTCCACCTACCGTAATTCAGCAGAGTGTTGACAGTGATCCTGTCGGCGGAAATACTGTTGGATTAAAAATCCGCGGAAATACTGTTAAATAAAAAAACCACTTCTAATTCAACAAATTAAACACTTACTTTTCATCATCAGCTTTGAAACAAAAAAACAAAAAGGTGAATATTTCGAACAAAATATATTTCTGTGAATAAATATGCTATTTTAATTCTGTGTTTAAGGTTTGTATAACTATTGGGTAATAAATTATAAATTATTATAATAAGCATAAATGGGAAAAGTTATACGAATTTAAGACTAACAAAAAACAAAAATTTTAATTTTATGTCGGTAGTTTTTTTCAGATTGGTTCAGATTTAGGTTTCTAAAATAAAAAATTGTAAAAAATGGTATTAGTTTGGGGCCGATACGACAAAGTCGGGGTACAACGTGAATTTGGCACCCCGACCAAATTTTGTCTCTGCTGGGGTGAAAAATGTGCTGCAAATTTTTTTTTCAACGTTGCTAATTGTTGCAATTAATTTGCAAAAATATGGTATAAGTTTGGGGCCGATACGATAAAGTCGGGGTGCTAACGTGAACTTGGCACCCCGAACTATGTTTCACTATGGGGGTTGTAAAATCATGTTGCAAATTTTTTTTCCAGTGTTGCAAATTGTTGCAATTAATTTGCAAAAAGATGATAATAGTTTGGAGACGATACGACAAAGTCGGGGTGCTAACGTGAACTTGGCACCCCGAACTATGTTTCACTATGGGGGTTGTAAAATCATGTTGCAAATTTTTTTTCCAGTGTTGCAAATTGTTGCAATTAATTTGCAAAAAGATGATAATAGTTTGGAGACGATACAACAAAGTCGGGGTGCCAACTTCACGCCCGTGTTCTACTACGTAAAATATGCAAGTCCGTCTCGATACCATCCTAAGACCAAAACTCTGTTCTATGACGATACTATACTTAAATTATAAATATATTTGTGGGTAATAATAATACTTTAAATACTAATCTTAAACTGTACCATTTTAATTTATTTGTAATATTAATATCCTATATTCCTTTTACGCTCCAGACATATGGTCAAATATATTTAAAAGTCTAGAACATGAATATTGTATATTTAACTGGTCATCTCTAGCAACATTATATATTAGTGAAGACGCTGAAGCTCATAAATAGTTGAATTTACAAATATTAGGGATCGGTTTAAGTTTTATTCAACGTTAGTAGTCAAGTTCATTGAGTCCAAGTTTTGTCTTAATGAGAATATTTGTGAGTTATACCACGTTATTTTATTTTTTTTTTTTACAAAAGTAGTCTAAGTAGAACTTTTTTTGATAACTTTAAAAGAAAAAAATATGTAATTACAATTACATTTTATAAACTAAATATACATTTGAACGTTTATAATTTCTAAATTAGTAATAATTAGCAGGTATTGTTATGTGAGATAACTCTTTTTTGGTTATAACCATGTTATTATAAAGGTTACTTTTCACTTTATTTCATAACAAAATTAGTTGAAATTATAAAATACTAGTGATTGTGTGTGTGTGTGTGTGTGTGTGTGTGTGTGTGTGTGTGTGTGTGTGTGTGTGTGTGTGTGTGTGTGTGTGTGTGTGTGTGTGTGTGTGTTTTAATATGTTATAATTTTTATGAAAAGTGTGTCCTAAGTGATTATCATTTATTTTTTTTTATTATAATATCAATATATCGGTGTAACATTCTATGTTGAATACTAGTCTTATTATATTTTTTTAGGTCATGAATTCAAGATAGTTAAACATTTTCAAATAATAAATTATTGTTTGTGGTAATATTAAAAAAAAAAAATCTACCTTTTATTGTAACATGTCTCATCAAAAACAAAATTTAAGAATAAACTTAAATACAATTGTATAACAAGCGATTAAATCTAATTTAGTAGGTGCCTATACGCTTTACTACTATATAATTTATGTAGGTATGTTACGTTTTTTGATTCCCTCGCTTCAACACAATATAAAAAATTCCATTGTAATACAAAAATCATTCAAACCCACTAATCTCAAGCCTCTCCTCTAAGACACTACCTGATAACCCTCTCGTCGATTAAAACGCAATTGGCCTCGTGATTTACTCCACTAAATAAATAAAAAATAAAACAGTTTAAAGTAGTGTCAATGGGCGCCCCCTTTAGTCAAGCCTCTAAACCTTGTAAATAGAAAAATCAACAAATTAACTTATTGTTTTATCATATTACAGATTGTAAATACACTTATTTATCTTAAATAAAAAAAAAAGGTATGTAACGTTTTTTGTATGTTATATATATATATTATATATATATAACAAAAACAAATCATATAAATACGTATTGAGTGTGTTTAGGCATAGATTGATCATCTCTAAATCAGATCCAGCCAAACTTTTTCCACTCTTCAAGTTGGTGAATCGACTGGTAAAAAAGCTAAAAAATTAAACACCTAGTTAGATCTCAAGCCATGCAAACTATGTTTATTAGAATCATCTATTTTAATGTAGAAAATTGAAGCAATGGTGTTGTTAACTTACGGGTAAATTTATATATGCGGAAGAATAGGGTAATGTTTTAAGGTGTAATATGTATATATATATATATATATATATATATATATATATATATATATATATATATATATATATATATATACAAAGTCAGGAATTGTACATTTCGCAATTTGTACAGTGATTTTTGTACAATGTTATTGTACAAAGTAACTAGATACGTGAAATTATAACAACAGTATTTATATTATCACTTATAGTCTTATGCGTTATATTTCCTATTTATATGTAATCTAATATATTAGTAAAGGTATAATGCAATAAAAATGATAAAGTTTATCTCAACGATATTAAATGAAATACGTGAAACCGGTGAAATTATAGTTGTTTTAAAATTATTTTCTTAATAAATATTACATATCACTATATCAGTATATCATATTATAAAAATAGATGTTCCTGAGTCTTTACATATTAGTACACTACAATCATTTGTACAAATCAAAAATTTAAAAACATATTCTAAAAATTAAAATTTTTCATGAAAAGAAATATTATTATAAAACTACATATTAATAAAGTCAAATATAATTTCATATAATTAGTCAACATTAAATCCCTGTAGGTTCTTACATACTAGATATTGTTTCATCATTTATTTTTACAATCAAGTGAGTTATGACAGCGCGAGTTGCATAATACATTTTTTTTTTTACATATACATTTATTATTATAACATTTCCGTGTACAAAAACATTTTAAAAAACCTTGCCCTTCAAACATTGATTCTCTCGAATTTGCAGTTCTTAGAGAAATTTTATCAGTAGGTATATCATTTATATTTAATATATTTACCCCATCACAAGATGAAAATTGATTACGACTGAAAAGTTGTGCAATAATGCCATTTTTCGTACCGATTTTATACTAGTCGTCCGTCGTTACTTCCATTATAACACCTAATAAAATGAAAGTACATCACTAGTATGATTATTATTTAAAAATATAAAATAATGTATTACCGTCATGGCATGACTGCATATCGATTAAATCGACCTGTCCACGTGCATTGACTTCATTAAATACTATAGGTTTAACAACTACTCCTCTTCTTTTTGAAACTCTTTTTTTTAAACACGTTACACAGTTGTTTAAAAATAATTGAATAACAGGACGAGATATATTAACGTAACCATTTTTTAAATGATAAATCATTTTATGTAGTCCACCATGCCCTGTTTCTTTATGTGGCTTTTCAAGAACATCATACATTTCATCAATATGTAAATAGTATTTAACTTCATTATTTTCTGATCTATTTAATGGAAAAATTAATTTATTAACTTCACCTACTTTTATAACATCATAGCGATTCAAACGTCTGTAGTCTAATGAAGTCTTATTTTTTCGATGTTTAGCTTCAAGTACCTCATTTACCAATTTTTTGTAATTTTCTTCATTAACAATGGCTATTGAATTTACACTTAAATTAATATTTTTAATTTTTTCGACAAACAAACTTTTAAAATTTAAATTTTTTTCAACTGAACTCATTTTGCTCGGTTATCAAATTTATAATCACACTAATAGAAGTTGAAATATTGTAGCAATGTCACGTATAATTAACTAGCCCGTACTAAAGTCTATTTAAATTATATACCTAACGATAGTACCGTAAAACTTTATCATTTTTATTGCATTATATCTTTACTAATATGTTAGATTCCACATAACTCATAAGACTATATTACGTCTATTATAAGTTATAGGCACATAGTTTATTCTATATCACAGTGTGTACAATGATTATTTTTCACACATATACATTGCGAATTGTATAATGTAACTTGTACAATCTAGTTACTCTGTACAACAACATTGTACAATTTGCAATATTTACAAAAATCACTGTACAAATTGCGAAATGTACAATTCCGGACTTTGTATGTAACATATATATATATTTATTTACATATATAACTGTATTTCTACCAACCTCCTAAACTAATGTACCCATTTTAACGAAACAAAAAAAATGAGACTAAAAAAAATATATATATTTAGAAAAATATATATATTTTATAATTTAAAAATATATATATATATATATTTGCTAAATAAAAAAATCTCTTTTACAATGTTTATTCGAATAATTATGAAAAATGTACTAGAACAAAAATGTATGCTACATGATAATTCTCCCGACTCTATGAATAGTATTTATTTTGGCTTAAGTATATACCCAACAAACTTGTTAGGTTAGAGAATCACCCGAATACGTAAATACAGTCGTATTAAAACAACAGGTATTGTATTGCGTTTGTTTAAACTGTCTTTACTAGCCAGAAAGAACATTTATAAATTATTTAGGTCAAACACGTAGTCAGGAAATATTTCTTGGATAGCCTCATACAGTCATACATAAAATCATGATTTTTCGTTTATAGTTTACCAACCCAAGAGGAACTTGAAAAAATTACATTTGATAAAATACAATAATCTGGAAATGTAAAAAATTAGAAATAGCATAAATTATGTAATGATATTAATATTAAGTAAATTCGATTTGGAATTTTTAATATATGATTATAAAAAAAAAGTCCCGTGTTCAATTTCATAAAATTTATTTCATTATTATCGTAGGTATTATAATAATGCTTTAAATTATATTCATTAATTGATAATAACACATATTTTAAAATTAAATTTAATATGAGTCAATGGATGAAATATGCTACCTATATATTAAGTATGGTTGCGGGGATTTGTTCATGGTATCAGACGCCAACTTTCATTTCCGCAATCGTTTCCAGCGTTGAAATTGACAAAACATAAGAAAAAAAATACAAAATTTCGGGTGCCCGGTAAACTAGAAATATACCAAATTTCTAAATGTTTGATGAAGTTCATATTTCGTGTAAATAGGTTACGGTGAAACAAACTATACTCGACACCCGTAAAACATATATGTTTATACGAATTTTCCGGTATCATGACTACCTGCACGAAAAATTAATTTGACTATTTATTTATTAAACGTTTACCGATTGTTTCATGACTGTAATACAAAATAGAAAATACCCCTAGATTTGATGTAGAAAATCACCTCCGGTATGGAGTATATAATATGTAAAAGGACAAATTAATTTATGAAAAAGTAAATCAAGTTAGTACTTGACATTGAGATTGACCCACTCGTCATCACGCAGTAGCCCAACCACAAAAATCGTTATATCCATCGATTCTCTACGAAAAACTACTTTTCATCAGGATGTAGGATTAATAAACAAGACGAAATTTAAATAAGTTCGAGTTACAATTAGTGATTTAATTCAATGTATCAAACTATACTATGATTAATGAATTTAGTTAGATCCAGGGAATTTATTGGTTCAAAAGCGATTGAAACTATCGACAATCTCATCAAGCGTAAATTCAAAATTGTACCTTTAAGTTAGAAATAACAAGAACAACTGAGACAAATGCATAAAATAAAATTTAAAATTCCTTAGTGCATTTTTACTGATTAAAACATAATATCATTTCATGTTTTACTGTGTGTTCATGGTTGAAATTTTACCATACTTTTTGACAAAATCGTCAATAAATTGAAATAAATAAATTAATCTTGAAAAACATCCGAACACACAGTTGTGAAAAAAACGACCGAAAATTATACTACAAACGGTAAAATATGTAAACGGTGTAGTATGTTACTATTAAAATTTGCTCTAAGTTAATTCTAAATTTATTTTTATTTCTTTATTAATTAATTAATTCTTCTTCTTCTCAGCTTATTAGTCCGCTGAGGACCAATGTTGCCTTCAAGAGGTCTCGCCATCTATCTCAGTTGTACGTCAGCTCAAAAGCTACATGTTGGCCTATCTCTTTCAGGTCTCTGGTCATCACATCTATCCACCGGGTTCTTGCAGGTCTTCCTCATTTATATCATCGGCTTTGTCCTCTGTAGGAGCGTAGCAGTTGATTATAATTATATCAAAATTTCGTCGAGATATTTTAATGTAGCAAATGCAGTCATTTACAGGTGTGAAACTCTTTGTGTTATGAAGAATTTTCTCATTAATCATGAAACCTACTCCATTCTCATACCTTCCATTGTTAGTCCCAGTGTAAAATAGTGTTATTTTACCCGTTTTAATGTTTCCACTATCAGGCCATCGTACTTCCTGTAGTGCTAGGATGTCTAATTTATATGAGTTTTTAGCATCTATGACATATTTAAATGCTCCCGGTTGGTTGAGTGTACTAATATTCCAAGTTCCCAAACGAAGTCCAGTTTCCAAATCCAGTCGTTTACCATGATCAATATAATTCCTAGGCCCATTTGAAGGTTTCTTAACGTGCTTTTTCCAAGGTCGGAATGTTAGCCCGACGCTCAACCCCCAACTTGGAGGACCAGTCCACACCAATTATTTAAAGTCAGTGTGGATGCTATTGCAATATATCATAGGTATATTGGGCGATGGGGACGCCACTTTTCCAACGCCAATAAATTCATTTTCTTAATAACATATTTATGATTTTATAAATAGTGATTTATCAACAAAATATTTAAATGATTTATATTTTTTTTTAATTCAACACACCTCAAGATCATCACTAAGAGGGCTAGTACTGATATATGAAAATTCTGCCAGTACTTTTGCTCCAGAGAGATGGTTTATCAACCACTTTTTTGTGCTTGGAATACCATTTGTTGAAATGTAGAATGTTTTTAATAGAAGTTAAAAATGTTCAATCGAATTCGTTATTTATAAAAATATGCTATAGAGAAACGAACAATTATCGACACCCGTATGCAAACGTTAATGTTCACACTGTGCACATAATGAGTATAGTTCAACACGATTTATACGACTGTTATAATATATTATGTATGTGTTTATGTAGGTGTACTATATCGTTATTTTAAATGAGTTGTGGCGGATTGATCGATCCGAATGAAGACAAAAATTTTATAATGTAAAATTCTTTTCTTTTTTTACAGTAATATTATCTCTAATATTTCATGTAGAATAAATAAAACTATACACAAATAATATTGTAGACTTAACTATATGTAACAAAATTATTCTGGCTTTTTTCATTAATACCTGAATTATGCAAAAGTGCTTATACAATATACGTTACTTGCAAAATAAAAAAAAATTTAAAAAAAAATATACGTTACGTCGCCGTAGACGACTAACAATTTTTGAATGAAATCAATTTAAAAAATCATTTCGTGACATCTTCTATTTATCGTTTGCCTATTGGATCACTAGGCAGCAGTTTATTCACTCAGTATATCTCGGTCTATTGATTGATCAGTTTCTGCGAAAAAGTGGTTTTGGGGTCTGGACCCACATTGATAATAGGAATTATAAATTACTATACCTCAAACCCGTTTATTGTTGGTTATGCACAGTGGTGTTTTGGTAAAAAAACTTGAGGGTATACGCGCATTTAAAAACAGTTGACTATTGCGTATCTATTGGGATCGAAACTGATCTAATTGAACCGTTCAAAACGACGATCGCTTCGTAACTATTCTCGTCTGATAAAGATTTCGTATTCAGAAGCATAAACATTTTACTAAAACGAAAATGTATACTCTGTTTTATGCCATTTTGATATTAAATTTACCTTAGAATTTAAAACTTATTTTCTTAGTTAAATTTATCATTTAAGAAATAAAAAGTAATTACTATTTAGTAAGTAGGCATTGTCTTAGTGGAGTACCTACCTACTCATACTAAATATTAGCTCACACGAACAGAAAAAGTTGCATGAATTCATTAACCATCTTCTGATTAACTATCAATTTTTTAAAATATATCACCAAACAAACATTTAAAAAAACATTGGGTTTTATTAAAAAAAAATTAATAATTAAATAAATTAAAAATTTTTTTTTTTTGTAAATCTGCTACACATAAGTTTATAAACTAAATTAATACAAAAAATAAAAATGTAAAATAAAAAGCAAAAATATGTAGTAGTCAAGTAGTCATAAAAAAATGTGTTAATTATTATAATTATTATTATCAAATAATATTTATTATTTAACCTATTTTTAGCTTTGCCCTTGATTACTTCAATGAAATATTTCAAAAAAATCTATGTACTGACAATAATTCACATAAACAATTAACAATATTTATTATTCAATATTATATATATTTTTTTTTATATAATACGGATTAGCTATTTTTTTCATCAATTTTTTTTTTTTTAATGAAATATATGAGCGTATACGTGCGTATTGGTGTCACTTTTATAAAGTATACGCTAAATTACTGAGTTTGCCGGCGGGTATACGTCGTATACCCGCGTATACCCTCCAAAACACCACTGGTTATACAAATGTTTTGTATTAGATTTTATAGCTACATTGATAAAATTTTCAAGCATTTATGTTGTGTAAATCATGCTTTGCTTCCTTTATCATGCTCTCCTGTGTTATGAAAATACTCAATTATACTAAATTATTATACTCTACTTATACTGAATCCACAATAACTCCCTGATGCCTCTCCTCATACAACCTATTAGTCTCCTTCCAACTCACTTCAAACCATTCGCTTATTGGTAATTGTCGAATATGTGTCACAGAGAACAATTTCACTTTGAGAAATAGCATGAAAACTATCTAATTTGGGTGTATATGTGTATAAAAGTATGAAACACAGAAGTGCAAATGCAAAGCATCAATGTGACAATTTACACCAAAATTCCCTTTATCGTCAAACATAACTTTGCCCGTAACATCAAAATTTAGATTTCTAATAATTAAAATCTAATTGTTTCAAATTTGACTGTTTACACAACTTATGAAATGTTTTATATTATAATATAAAGCGATAGGTATGAGAAAAAAATATAATTTATAAATAGTTTTATATTTTTTCAAAACTTCTTCTATTTTATAAAATCACTCTATAGATATTTTTCTTTTAAAAATAATTTTAAACAAGCTCCGTTCAATATAATGTAGATTAGTTCATTCATATTTTCATTTACAATTTATCTTTGAATCGTGTGGTATTATAATACAGCGAATCCCAACCCGTGCACTTGAGATTTAAGGGGCACCTTGGCTCATCCAAGAATGAAAAGAATTATTAAATCATATGTTAAAAATTTACAGTTAAAAAGACGAAAAATTGTTTTACGTACAAAATTACTTAGCACACTCTGTATATCTTACAGGGAATATAGTAATATACTATTATATAGGTATAGTGTTTCTAATATGTATCGAATAATTCAATAATAGGTAAAAATGACACTCGCCACATAAATTACACGGCTACTAAAACCAATTTCCCCAACCGCCTTAATGTAGAACCTGACCTCCGTATCCAGTTGTCTCAAATTGAACCAGATATTGCCAACACTTCCGAAAATAAGCAGTCTCAAATATCTCATTAGTTATTTGTTTTTCACATTTTTTTTCACTTTTAAAGCAGTATTTTTTCTTTTTACTGTAAGCTATAAAATTATAAATTGTTAATAATATGTTCAATAAAATTATTTATATCAGTTATGAATGAAAAATAGTGTTTATTTTTATCACGTTTCTCGTGATATTCACAAAAGGGCACCTAACAAAATTTTTACAAACAAAAGGGCACCGCCGGCTAAAAAGGTTGCAAACCGCTATAATAATAGTATCATTTGTAGGCTATAATAAAGAATTATCATATTAGTGTTATTCAATTAATTTCTCGAAATTAAACAAGAGAAATATAATTTTTCATCATTTTATAATACAAAGTCCAACTTTCATTGAAAATTAATCTAATTGTTGCCACTCCTTATGTTAGATATTTCCAGATTTTTATAATTCATCAAATTTTTGCATAGCAATATATAATTTTTCTACCTAAAATCTAAATACTTAGTATACATTCAATAAGTTTTATACTAGAAAAAACAAAAAATAAAACAACTCATTATAATATCCACAGTTTCAATAAAATTGTGTTTATTCAAGTGATTTTCTAACCTAACCAAACGCTTGGGTTAAACACATTTAAATCAAAAGAAATACTGTACAAAAAGTTGAGACATTTTTTTTGTAGATATTTTATCTGGATACATTTTTTTATAATTTTCGTACAAATAAATTTCAACAAGAATATTATTCGCATAAATATTATTAAACGTGATCTCTTGGCACTAAATATAATATATCAGCCAACCAATTTGAAACTACAACAACTTAAAAAGTATTTTTTCTTGAAAGTGAATAGTGGTACCATTTTAAATGAATAGATAATAAAATTAAATTAAAATGATTGAACCTATGACCTACAGTTTGACTGATTGCAACATTTCTACTTAATCTAAGTGAAAATCAATATGAGAACTTAGGTAGTGCCACAAGAGTGTACCTACCAATATAAAATATTTCATGAAATTACTAATTTTGAAATCATCACATGCCGATAAATTTATCATTTTTTAATAAAATGGATTTAGATTTAAAATTTTCCTTTTAAATAAGAAAAAAAATGTATTATTTGGTATTGCCTTTAGTTGAAAAAATATTCTATTTATTCAAGTGATCTTCTAACCTAACGGATTGTATTGACATTTTTCGCGAGAAAAAAAAATGTGTTAAACAAATTTTACATGCATTATTTTCTAACATATTTATTCTTCACACTGCAATGACGTGAAATTTCAACAAAAACCCTCTTTATAACTATCGATTTGGGAGGAATTCCTGGGTTATTTTTTGAAATGTAATACAAAATCCTAATAATAATTTAGTTATGAATAATAAAGTATCAAATTTATATTTCGTGTAATGTAATATACATCGATTAATTTGCAACTACCTTATTATGCTGTCATAACAAAAGAGTTGTCAAAGTCTTGATGATATTATAGGGGTCACGGTTTAAAGAGGTTGAGAATCATTGATGTAACCTATTCATTGCACAATGCTTACAATACAGTGAAAAAAGAGGGATGTTATCACCATCTGACATTCAGGGCATATGTAATTTGCGCCAAAAACAACCAAAAAAAAAAAAAAAAACATATGTAATTTGCGCCACATCTAAAATTGTATTTTGGTAATTTGCGCCACTTTTTAAGTTTGTAATTTGCGCCAAATAAAACTAAATAAAATGGCAATATGTAATCTGCGCCATCGTTTACCTACAAAAATTGTAATTTGCGCCATAGTTCACCTTATTGAAATTGTAATTAGCGCCACAAGTAAAACGAACTTCATGTATATTAAATAAGTAAATTTAGTTAATTTGTAATAGCATGACAATATGCTGAAACATTTTAATTTTAATAAATAAAAAATAATAATAATAATTATAAATAAATGTATAAGTATTGTAATGTATAAATATAAATTTTCGTTTAGTAATAAAACATATGAAAATCAGTCATATTATAATTATAATTAAATTTGTTTTTTGTAATTGAACACGTTAGTAAACTTGTAATAGCATGACAATATGCTGAAACATTTTAATTTTAATAAATAAAAAATAATAATAATAATAATTATAAATAAATGTATAAGTATTGTAATGTATAAATATAAATTTTCGTTTAGTATGTACAATTTTCGTAATATAACATATAATTTTTGAAATAAATTATTATTATAATATAATAATAAGTTCTGACAGTACAATGCCATCGTACTGAAGCATTTTTCGATTCATGCACTTTTCGGTACGTAAAATTTGAAAATAATAATAAATCTTTGCCTCTGGTGCTTTTAATAATTTCCCCAATATTTGTACTGTTTTCCATTACCTACTTATATTTTTATAAAATTTTGAAATAAAATAAATAACATGAACGCACACGCGATTTATATCGGACTAACTGTAAATATCACGATTCGCGACATTGCTGTTCAATATTAACAATATGTAACAATACATTGATAATTTTCGTAGACTAATCTCTTTCATTCGTATCTAATAGAGACGATATGTCTATTATCAGTAGAACACAACAATATTATATTGGACACACGTCGGTACGTATTATTGACTATTGTATATTATCCTATGCGATATCAGTAAATTTATCTGCTGGTAAATTCCAACAATATTGAAGTTGAAAGTGTGGCGCAAATTACATATTCTATTTTGTTTTCTGTCGTGGCGCAAATTACCAAAATTAATTTGTATATGTGGCGCAAAATACATGTTATATTTTTATATTTTGGCGCAAATTACATACGTCCTTAAATGTACCTTTTGATGGCGCAAATTACAGGTAATTAAATTGGCGCAAAATACCATCTCCCGACATTCAATATCGAGGTTAATAAGATCCAATCGTAAAACATTTTTTCATTTTTAATGCGTATAATATTATAATAGAACTCTCTGTTTACTGAAGGGATATATTTTTTAAATTTTGATTTCCAACTGATCATACGGTAAAATATTTAAGTAAAAAAGGAAGGTACTATCGAAAATGCAGTCATAATTACTGAAATTTACAATCGTTTGAAAAAACATAGTGGATATTTCAAAGGTCTAAATTTGAAACACTGAACTTAATAAATGTATATCACTTAAATTATTAGAGGGGAAAAATTGAACGAAAAATTTAAAAAAAAGAAAATGTTTCTTTCATAATATTACGTAATAGTTACAGATTTCCATTTAATAAAACTAAAAATAATGTAGATAAAAAAAAATAGTTAATTGCAAAAATGTGTACAAAAATGTACCTACCAAAAAAAAAAAAATTAAATTAATGATAAAAACTTCAAATAGATTAATGAGTTAAAAACTTCATAAAAAAAAATAATATTCAATTTATAATGATACTTGCACTTAAAAAAATAAATAAAATTTAAGCAAAAAATTGATATAATTAATAACGTAAAACTGTACTCCCAACGTAGGAAATAAATTAAAGATTTTATTTATTATCTATTTTTATATTGAATCCATCGTTTTCGGGCATTTTTGCTTGACCCCATCAAAGGGTAAAACAAATCTAATTTTTTTGTGTTTTGTTGTTGGAAAATGAGTCATCAAATGTGCAGTGTTTAATTACTTTTTCTACTGATACTTTTGTAATCCATAGACCATACACAATTAGGCTCATTTTCTAATAGCACTGTGTTTCTAAGAAATGTTTCAAGTCCATTTTCGTTGTATACATTAATTTTGTAGGAAATTGCCCACTGCATTGTTTGGTCACACTTTATGAACACATGAACATCGGCTATCAATTATCATACTATTGTTTTAGTGTGCATCTTGGTTCGAGTTCTGGCAAACAATTTGGCGAGTCCATGGACATATGTGTGAAAAGGCTAAAGTCTATGGCAATATGCGTTAAAGACCAATATTTATTTTGTTTACTTCATATTATCATATATCATATTATCATTTGTCATATATCATATTGATAGAGGGCAAAATTCTATAGTGTTCATTCCTTTCTCTATAATGGCAATTAAAAAATTACATTCAAAACAACAGTCAATCTTCTTAAACTAATTGTATCTAAATATGTTACTTGTAATATTTTGCTACATTTTAAATTGATTACTTACGTGAATGTCAGTTTAATAAAAGTTATATCTATTTAAAGTACAAAATATTCCAAACAATTTACTTCATTATGACCTATTAATTAGTCAAAACTGAGTTTAAGTTATTCGATATCTTTATTTTGTTGATTATAATTCAATGTTTTATTATTTGTTAGATAGTCAAATAACTGGAGTATGCCATGTGGATTGAAATTAAGGTGCAAAAAGCACTCTTTACTTTGAAACATCCATATTTTAAGTTGTCAATGGGCATACGTTAAAATTGTTAACATTGCCTAAACAATAAATTGAAATACTATTGTTATAACTGTTAAATGTGTGCGAATAACTTTTTCAGTGAATATAGGTTAGGTTAGTTTTTTGTCTCTCTTAAGGAATATTAAATTTAGATATATGGACCCTTTCTCAATAACAACGTAATTTATATTTTTGGATAGAAATGTATCAATACAATTCACCAAGTATCAAAATACATCAAAACACTAAATTTCATTTTACATTTATACATGATTGAGATTAGTTTGATAATCCGATGCCTTTTATTGAAATATAGCCTACCGTTTGTGATCTAATATAATAGTTTTATTTCAGTTTTTCCTAGAATAAAGCAACCTCTGACTTATTTGTTGACTCGATATTTTAACACAAACTATTGAGTCTTGTAATGCATGCAAAGAGGGATAAGGTAACTCTCCCTTCATTGAGAATACGCCAATTTTTATGGAACCTTTGGCTAAGCCTCCTAACCCATTCATGGTCTACATTTTTCCTCATTCCGAAAAATATTACGATTTAAAAAATAAACACATAAGTTATATAATGAATAAATACATTTAAATGTATTTGATTATAATCGAAATACTTGTTACTAAGTTATCAAAACTTGATTTATAATTTTTATAATTATTAATATTAATATTCTTCAGTTAGCAAAATATCACACAAAACAATTAAATAGGTCAGTATAAAAAAATGTAAAAAGAACGTTTCGCAGCTGTTATTAAAGTGCTAAAACATAAAAGGTATACACAGATGTTCGTTTGTGTGAGGCCCACAAAAGTACCAACTCTACAATTCGATAATCGGAAATCCTCATAATCATTAAAAATAAAAACGAATAACCTGAAAATATTATGCTGAATAATTCAGCTTAAAGTAAAATTTATAATTTTCATATAGCGTACTGACTGAAATTTAACTTAATTTTATATTGTGTCGAATGATTTGCTCCTCAGCCTGAATGATGATACTGGTGTAATATGTGACCTGCATTCCGACAAAATCTAATAGCTATACGTTTTCCTATAGTCTACAACGTTTGTTTATTACGCAATATCTTCTTTCAAGCATAATTCAAGTTTAAAGATCCTTGAAATATACTTTTAATACCTTGCAAGCATCGCTATGAATTACTTGTGACAATGTTCATATTTCCATACCACCAATCGTTGAAATAAAATAACAACCTAAAATAATAAAAAGTTTATAATATTGTAAACAAAACTTTTATTTACCTTTACGGTTATAATATTGTTGAGTGTCAACCATAGCTGACACGAGAACAATATATTATGCATACCTTCGTTGTTGATAGATAGTCATTGGTCAGTCGATAGGGAATAATAAAGAAATTTAAATCTATTTTTCAAGTTGGTTTAGATTTTATTGAACACTTTAAATTATAAAACACTTTCCAATTTTAACGTATACAGAATAGAATGTGACGATGAGTGACGTAGACTCTTAGTGGCTTTTGATGACTGACTATATCTTCTTTGATGGGCTGTCCTGGGGAATTTTAAACACATGAAGTGATCGAAAGGAACTTTCGCGAACACATTAACCGATATTGCCTTTTTTGATATATGCTCCGATTCAGCTCAATTCTGAGAATTGTTATTTATTTTTGAAATATATTAATTCTATAGATTACTATAAGTGGTGCGTGTAGTAGCTAATTAGGCCACGCGTATCCGTTAACTATTTTGTATAAATTATGATGTATTAGTTTTTTTTTTTTTTTGGCTTATACAACTAGTATAACATATATGTAGTGATGTGAGCTCGGTAAATTTACCCGGTAAAATTTACGGGTAAAAGTAAATTTACGTAAATTTTACCGAGCTTTTTTTCACCCGGTAATTTTTTTTACCATTGAAAAAAATTGAGTGACCCCTTATTTTAAATGTTTTTACAAGTGGAATACGTTTATTTAGTAGGTATTTCTGTATTTTAGTTTATTATCTATTATTTATGGCTATATTTAGATTCATTGAAAAAGTAAACATTGACAGTGTTGTAGTTAGTACTAGCATTGATTATAAATACTAGTACTATAGTATTTAAAATCAATGGTACTAGGTACCCCGTGTATTAATAACATGCGCGATTGCGCGAATAAGCGTGATAAATATTATCGTTGTTTATTTCTAAGTTTTAAAATTAGCTGACGGTTATAGGTGTTCAGTGGCGTAACTTGGGAGAAATTCTAGGGGGGGGCATTATTTATTTTTAACCAAAATTTCAACTATATAGCGAAAAACTCCAAAGCCTACACTTACCAAATTTGAGAACTGTGTGCATCATATTTATTTTGAAGGGCTGGAAAAATTTAGCTTTTCTTTCTAATTTGTACTTCCACTTTTACATTTTAATGCTCAAATATTGTCAAATAGAACAAGAAATATATTTCAATTTTTCGAATCAATGTTCAGGTACTGTATAAACAATATAATAAACGTTATATATACCTAGTTTAGGTACACATAGATACAACTGTATGATGTTTCATACAAAATGTAGAAAACATTATATGTTAAGATTTTTAATATTTAGAAATAAAGTATTTTATTAGTTTAATTACATTAAAATTTGAATTATAACTGATAGTAGAGAGGGAAAAATAATATCTTTGCCCCTCCAGTTAAACGCTCGGGGGTCAGTTGCCCCTCTTTGTCCACCCCAGATTACGCCTATGTCGGTGTTATTACTTATTTGCTATCATTTATTACTAACTATGATTATTATAATATTATTAATTACTATTTTATGTTCCTGATTACGATTATCATAAATGTATGAACTTAAAGATTAACGACGTAAATGTAAATTATATTATATTTTATGAAAATTATTTCAAAATAACTAATAAGTACCTACTTAAAAAATGAAATGTCTATGAACGAGGAAGAATATTACAATACTGATGACATAGTAGTAGAGTCTGAAGGAGATCAGTTTGGTGAAACAGATTCAAGTGATGATGCATTTTTTAACTCTATTAAACCTACTCTTGCTTAAGTAAATATATGTTCCGAGCTTAAATTAAATTTTTAATTATTATTATGTATTAGGTACTGTATAAGTCTGCAGACAGTTTTGTTATTGATTTAAGTTTTCTTGTTTTTTAAAGATGTGTTACTTATTTTGTTATTTGTTCTGTTGTTTATTATATTATAAACTATTAATTTATTTGTTTTATTTTGATAAAAGTAATTATATAAAAAAAAACAAAAGTAATTGAACTATTGAAGTAATGTTTTTATGTTTAATACAAGTTTCATGATTTATTTTACATAATATAGTTTTCTGTTAATTCATAAAAATGATGAAAAAAGGTAAGAAATTTGATACATAAGCTTTATTTGAAAATTGTAGAAAAATTTCACTTAAAATTAGTTTTTTTTCAAAATTTACCAATTTACCGAATTTTACGTAAATTTACGTAAATTTTACCGGTAATTTTACCGAATTTTTTTTACCGGTAAATTCCACATCTCTACATATATGGTGTCTGTTACTAGGTATAATGTTTTTAGTTGTTCGTTTCTTAATGTATTCAAAATTGAAGTAAGTGATGAAAGATCCTTCCCTATTTACCAGCGTCACAATAGATTAATTATAATATGTGTTCTTGGAATTGTATTTTATTGAGTTTTTTTCTAAATCTTCCATGGTAAATTTGCGATATAGTTCCTAAATGTTTTGATTCTGTTAAAAACGTGAAAAGTTTTAGTCCCTATAATATTGTTAAACACAAACAAATGTTTTTGTCTTCCAAAGTGACTTGAAAATCTATCGAGAAAAAAAATTACATTTTGATTTGAAGAAGAAAATTAATAAACTTGTGTTTCATAATAATTTTGGGATTTTCGAAATAATCCGCTAATACACATGTATGAAATTATAACGATTGAGTAAATGCAATCTTCGGTATTTGTAGTGAATTTTTTCACCATTTTTAATACATATCTTTGCATTTCAGCCAGTTCAAAAAGAGTATAAGGTTAAGAGGGATATTTTACATATTGATTAGTTTTTGCTGTGTGTACTTGTAAAGTACCATAAATGTTTACTATATGTAACATATACGTAGGCAAAATGAAATAAAATAATATCATATTAGTAGTCAGAACTTTTGTTTACGTAATGAAACGAAAACATTGCTTCTTTTATAGTGTTCTGAGTAAATACGAATACATTTGTGCGGCAAATCGAGTAAAATTTTAATCGAACAGTGTATGACTAAAACTATGCAAACTCTGATACACGACTTAAAACGTAAGTTATGCCTCCTACATAACATATGGAGCTTCAAGTTTTTGAATAAAATCAATAGAAAAACCAAGTTATTTCGTGCCTCTATTTGACATTTGCCGATTGGCGCTATAGGCAGTTCATAGCCACCAAAATCAATAACAATATTGAAAACATTGTTTATCATGAAACATTTTTAAACATTTTTATCATGAAAAGATAACGCCGACGCTGACGCTGTGATTCGTATACCTCCACGTATAAATCTAAACAAATAAACGTGACGTGACTGACCTTTTATATGATATACAGATATAGATTATGAATTCCCCGGCTGCAACCATCGTTTGAATTATTAAATTGTTCAGCTGTTTTTGTTGACGTGGTTTTATTTTACATTATTCGAAAAATTCGACCAAGACATAAGGATTTTCATTTTAATCCCCTATCCCCCTATTATCATTTAATCCCCTTAGGTGTTGAATTTAAGAAAATGAGTTGATAGATATTTCATTATTTGCATTACAGAGTATGTTTGCTTCACCCATGTGCAAATTTTTACCCATAGCTTTTTTTTATCTGTTTTATATTATCCGTGTATAGTCATAACCAGAAATCAGCAAAAAAAAAATAATGTTATGTTTTCGTAATTTTAAGACTAATTTTTAAAAGACAATTGTGATCAGAGAATTTTTACGATAAAATTTAGCTTATATCACTTTTAGTTTAGATTTTTAATTGAAAATAATGTTTGGGAATCGTTTTACAATTCTCGGAGCTTGAAGTTATTTTTTTCATGACTTTTCCCGTTTTTAACCCCTTGTACCTCTTTTACTCCCGTAGGGGTTGAATATGGAAAATATTTCTTTAGAGAGTCTGATTATCATAAAACGATGCTACTGATCAAATTTCATATCCATAGCTTCAGCGGTACCGGTTAAGTAATTTTTTCCATTTTTTACCCCTTTTCAACTCTTTTAATCCCCTTGGGGGTTGAATATTCAAAATCCTTTCTTAGTGAATGCCTACATCGTAAAAGCTATCCGTGCATCAAATTCCAGCTCGATCCGCCCAGTGATTTGAGCTGTGCGTTTATAGATCAGTCAGTCAGCCTTTCTTTTTATATATATACAGAGGGTAACAATCTTACCGACATAGAGCAGATTTCCGATAATTCAAACCGTGGCATAAGAGTATAAAACTCAAGTTTCTGTGGAACACAATGTTTTAATACGGAACAAATCGGAATGGGCGCAGTGCCGCGATCTGTTAATTTTTCTTCATAAAGTTATAGTAGCTGATAACATTATAAAAACTAAAAAGTTTATATTGTTATCATAGTTAATATTGTAATAAGTCACAACAAATTTTTTATAACAATATAGCTGGCTTTTAATTCAAAAAATAAAAAATAAAAAATAGAAGTATCGTTTTGTTATACTTCAATCATTTAAGTTTAGCAAAGCTTCCAATCCAATTTCTTCTTTTTTTTTTTTTTTTTTTTTTTTTTGTTACATACACCTATCTCTTTGATAAGTCTTCATTTGCTATCGACAGTCCGAAGTCTATATGCAACGGGAAGGAAAATAAAGTTTTTACGTTGGGACACCATTCGTGTAATCGTTAAATATCTTTGAGACGCAATTCATGTGGAAAAGGGATTTCGGGACGCAATTCATGTGCAGCGAAACAAAGCCATTTATGTATTCATCTTCACTATTTCTTAAATACGTATACATATATGAAATATTTGAAATAACGAAATACCCAGAGCATAAAATAATAAATGTTGCATTGTTGCATTGATAATATTCAGAATGAGCGTAATAAAAATAATTCAATGTATATTAACACTTATGAATTGTTCCTAGTTTATTCAGTGTTATGTACAGGTGTACGAATAATTAGCAACTGCATTACAACGTTGTACGCAATCATGTAGTTAAAATCAAGTGACGCCGTACAATATTGTTTAGTTAAAAAAAAAATCATTACCGATAACTGGAAATCATTAAAATCATACAATGTCATCAATCAAATCCACAAATGATGATATAACAATAGCAGTATCCTAATCAAATATAAAATTAAGGTATTATGCAACGTTGATAAATTAATTTTATCCATTTCACAAAAAGATCAAAAATTGGTCCAAATTGTGTATAGTAAAACATCGTTTTCTATGAATGGATACTGTTTGAGCACAATGCTCGATAAATTTATATAAACCGAGGGACCGCTCAAAATGAGAATAATAATAATAATATTAATAATATGCGCCTACAATATCTGCGGTAGGCACCGCACATGACTACTCTAAATGCGTGAACGCTGTGCTGAGGGGCCGCCAGCAACCAAACGTACACGGACAACTACAACGCGTTGCCCAACGACGACGACGACGCAAAGACGGGATAAAGAGACTCTTTTTTTTAGTTTAACTTAAACACGGGAATGGGGATATGCAGGATATACAATGGGAAGAAGGATGGTGCAGTTTAGGTAACTGGGGGGTGGGGTATCTGTGGCCGGATCGTTTTGGTGCAATGACCACAGAGCTCACAACAATTATTTGGACCAATACCGTACAACTAAACACTCAAATCACAACTTAAAACTACGGTAACAACGATGAAGATGGTAGTGACTATGACTTGGTAACTCTGATGTCCTGGGCGGCCTCTCACACACCGCGCCCGGTGCTGGCGGACTTACGCGGGATTGAGTAGACAGGCACCAGTCCCGATCTCGGGCGCACACGATTAATAAAATTTAATATAATGATGTCTCACCTCCGGATGGAGGTGATTGTAACGAATGTTGAACACGAGACTGATAACAATATTCGCCGTAGCGGTTTATTGGTGTAATGAAAACAATAATAATAATAATAATAATAATAATGTGTATAATGAAAATTCAATAGGTTAGGTTAGGTTACCAGATATATTTATATTCAAACGTATTTTCATTGAGTTTAATTTTTATGATTTTCATTTATTAATATTATCATCATTTAACATATGTATTGTAAAACCACTTGTAGTTGATCATGATATAGTTTGATTAAATTGATCTTATCCATAACATCTTAATATAGGTGTTGAAATATATTATTTTCGTAAAATTGGTTAAAATAATTTTATAAGCAAGAATGGACTATTTCTCAATATCGTCAAATTGGGGTAAGTCCGTTATGGCCAGGGTTGCCAACCGTCCCGATTTTAGCGGGACATTCACGATTTTAAAGTTTTTTCCTTGTGTCCCGATCAAAATTTATGCGGGACACAATTTTCCCGGGACATCAGGAAATTATAAATTTGCCTTTTTCTACGATTGCACAAACAATAATATTTCATTTGTTATCGAGCACAGCAATAACTAATTTGTATTATCTATATTTAGATTCTATACCATTTTAACATAATATCATTGATTATAAATAGTTACCTTTTATTTCATAAAAAATTTAGTCACTAAACAATATTATATTAGGTACTTATTATTATTTTATTAATCATTATTTTTATTAAATATCTATTATAAAATGTCTGTTAATAAAGTATTTACATACAGAGAGTAATTATATGTGTGTTTTATTATTATAATATATTTTGTCATTATGCCATAATTTGTCAAATTATAACCTTTATAATTTATATTAAAATCAGAAGAAAATGTTCTTTTATTGGAAAATTCGTCCCGATTTTCCAAACTAAATAGTTGGAAACCCTGGTTATGGCACTGAAGGCCTCGTATGTCACGGCGTTTATGCATCGTTCGCGCGCACAATAATTTATTTATTCTGTGACAATATCGACATTTCCGCAGTGTGTGCCCGGCCGCCCGGGACAGGTGATAACAGCGTGCCCGGCTCTCGGCTACGTCCTGATTTCGACGGTGACACCGTGTCAGGGGAAAAATTAAAATAACGTTTTTGTCGCGTGCTGGCGCCGTGGCGATTCGACGACCCCTGTGAAGTTAGCCCCCCCACCACCTCAGAATCGATCCGGACAAATTGTAAGTTAAAGCCCTTTATTTGTAAGTGATTGTAAGTTCATTCTCGCAATTTGTAAGTTGACCGTTCATCGAGGGGGGGCTTTTGAAATTTGGGCGGCAGCCTTACTATACCACGGCCAAATCGATCCGGACAAATTGATTAGGAATCTATTTTGAATGTTGGATCCCATTCTTCTTAATTATTATTTTTCGTCTAATAAAACAAAAGAGGTTTTTAAAATAATTGTTGAATTATTCTTAAATATTTACCTTACCTAAACTAGAACTGCAAATAGCAGAGAACGTACCACATACCTAGTATTCTTTAAATAAAAATATAAAAATAGATATAATAAATACTGACCATTATTATTATTTCAAGATAAAATTTATCTTTATCGTCTTTATAAGTTTATATTGAATTGTTGACTCTGATTCATCAAAAATATTCACCAAAGCGCTTAATTTTCGATAAACCATCAAAATATGCACTAAACGCTTAAAATATGCTCTCATAATCAAAAATATGCCCCTTAAATCAAAAAATGTCCAAATATGCAAAAATATGCACTAAAAACTTTGAGTATTTCATCATAAACGTTATGAAATGTATTTTGTACTTAACAAGCATACGATAAAGTTTACCAGAAAAAATATGCAAATGCATGAAAGTCCTTGCTCTACATATTAATATACATTTATAATCTATTTTCAGGTTCAGCATATCAGCTATAATTGCCTATACAGGCGATGAAAACGTCAATACCACTGGTCACTATATAGCATATTGCAAACGTGTGAAAGGAAGTTGGGTGGTGCATAATGACCTGGCAAAAGAAATAACTAGAGTCAATAACATTCCCACTGATATAAATGTTCAACAAGTCTTATACATATGTACATAAAATAATTTGTATCATTTATTGCAAATGTATAATTTTTTAAGAAAAAGATTTCTTATCACATTATAAAGAAAAATATTTAATTTAAATTAATATAACAAGTTAAATGAAGCTAAAGTTTTTAAATACTTATTTTCAATTTGAATTTTAATATTAAGTGAAATATTCGGAATTGATGAGGATCATATTAATGGGCCATGACAGGCGAATTAAATGTTAGAAGAAATTACTTTATTATTAAAATCTGAAAGTATGACTTTATAATGAAAAATATGCAGGGATATGGCTTAAATGGAAATTTTCAAGTATTTTTAGATAAGAGTCTCTCGAAATCCAAAAAACTATGATCAAAAGAAAGATAAGAGTACAAGTATAATTATATTAGTGAATGTAACAAGTTTATATTCAAAACGCAGCTTAATGCACATTTGTCATGAAAATTCCTTGGTAAATAATGGCGTGAAATAGTTTTGCGAATTTGCAACATTTCATTTATAAGTTGGGTTTGATCATTATTTAATCATACCATAAGCCTCGTCATTATTAAAGCAATAAATAAAAATAATATTCATATTCATAAAGTTATCAAAATAAAATTAGTTACAATTTATATATTTAATAACATTATCTAAATACATTCATGTTATATTATTTTAATCGTTGCAGTATACAGAGTCTAACGTTTCATTTTTGATGCATTATTATACATAAAACTCTTCTTATTGTCTATCTGAGAATAAATAATATTTCGAAAACAGTTGACATATTAATACCTATATTGAAATTAATGTATAAATGTATACATAATAATTCTATAATTCAATATCAACTGAAAAACTTCGCATCATTATTACTACTAAAAATGTCCGCATAATGAAGTAGTTGGTAAATTTGATTGATATATTTCATTATTACTAGGTATAATATATTCTGATTTCAAACATACCTCTTATCATCATGTATCCACCTATCTATTTATCTTTGTATCTATATATTTTTATTGTAATTTTCTTACCCTATTACCATGTACATATTATTTTTAATGTCTCATACTTTTGTTAAAAAATTTTAATGTAATAATGTTTAAATGCCAATAACCTTTGTTGTTGCGGCTTAATAAAAAAAAAAAAAAAAAAAAAAAAAAAAAATATATATTCTGCTAAAAGTTTTAGATTATTATTTTGTCACAATATGACTAGAAAACACTTTCTATTAACACCTCTAATTTTAATGAAACTTGAAGTTTATTATTTTATTTGTTATTATATTCATATGTGTATTATTATATTTGTTTAAATATAAACAATTAATGATATATGAGTATGGATCCATTACTTTAAAGTTACTGACTGATTTAGCATACCTACTGGCTAATTAGTTAGACTATATGAATGGTTAGTGTTAGATATTAATTACAAATTTCAGGAGTGAACTTACAAGTACTTTAAAATAAAGGGATTCAACTTACAATTTGCCCGGATCGATTTGGCCGTGGTATAGTAAGGCTGCCGCCCAAATTTCAAAAGCCCCCCCTCGATGAACGGTCAACTTACAAATTGCGAGAATGAACTTACAATTACTTACAAATAAAGGGCTTCAACTTACAATTTGTCCGGATCGATTCTGAGGTGGTGGGGGGCTGCCGCCCAAATTTCAAAAGCCTCCCCTAGATGAACGGTCAACTTACAAATTGCGAGAATGAACTTACAATTACTTACAAATAAAGGGCTTCAACTTACAATTTGTCCGGATCGATTTGGAGGTGGTGGGGGGGGGGTGAAGGCAAATATCTAGGGGCCCCCATATATCCAAAACGATCAACTTACAAATTGCGAGAGTGAACTTACAATTACTTACAAATAAAGGGCTTCAACTTACAATTTGTCCGGATCGATTCTGAGGTGGTGGGGGGGCTAACTTCACAGGGGTGATTCGACGGGCGGTGGAGGCCGTGGCTGGCGGTGGAGGCAGTGGAGAAGGTCCGGACGGACCGAGCCGGTCGGGCTGAAGGAAACGCGCGCGCCGTGACGCTCCGCCGCGTACGGCTACGTTCGCACGACGATTTCAACGCGTGACGCGTAACCTCTTATTACCTCTAGTCGATAGTGCACCAAGGGAGGTCGATAGGGGGTGACGAGTGACAGTGCTAACAACGATCACCCCGAGATCGTAATATTTTTCATTTTTTTTATTTATTGAACATATACCGATTTTTTATTTATTTACAAATGTGAAAAATTTTACGGAAAATAAAATGTATACATCATAAAATATGTATTTAAAGTGACGTTTGTATATTTTTACTATATGATAAATGTGTTCTAGATCTGGTTCGAGTTACAGAAGCAGAAACACGTTAATAGTATTTGTTTTGATTTAAAAATATTTTCGGTATTTCACTGAGTGGCTTAAAATCTGAAACGATCATACCGAAAAAACTGTTGTAAAAAATATGAATTTGAAGGTCTCCAAGAACATTTTTATCTTAAAGTTTAGAGATGTCTTTGAATTAATTCGAGTCACTATAACCGATACCAATTTCATCTGTGATTCGTGAAACATCTTTTTCATCCATGCGGTATTAGGAATTGGTCACAAACCAACAAGTTGCAAACTAGGTTTACAAATTTATCCTCACTTTTAAAATGAAAACTAACTATGTAGAACATCAAGTGTGGGATAATTTTAGGTTGAGAATTAAATTTAACCTTAAAAAAATGACAAGTAAATCATAAATTGAAAAAAAATTAACTTTAACATAAACTGTGACTGAAATTCGTGTTGTCTGGAATATTACATTTTAATAATGTTTATGTGTAATACGAGTACATATATGCAGTTATATTAAATTACCAATGTTGTAGGTGGTGCGGGGAATGAAGCCCTTCACCGGTCTGAAAGGTTCGAACTATCCTAACATCTCTTGAAACTGAACCCTATGTGTGCCTATGTATCAAGAACGAGTTAACGGATTTCGATTTACCCAAAACCACGTTCGTCGAACATTGCAGCCGACGACGAGGTTAAATACGTAGACCACGGACATCGGTTATTCTCGGCGTATCACTGCGTCGTGCTTGAGTGACGCAAACTCTGATCGAAGATGAGACTGCCTGAATTTATGATAAGATCTGATTTCTCTCTATCCTCATTTGTTGAATTGAAAAATAATTCTACACCACAGACGCGATGTCTTCTCGTTGTGATCGTCATTATTTGTAGATCGTGCAGATAAAATATATTGTACGAGACCACTAAACCATTGTTGTTTGTGCCTTTGAAGGAGATTTTCTTTGCAAAACCAAAGAATACTTTTTGTTGAAGTTTCACCGTATATATTTATCGACAAATTTTATAATACCTGAAATATATTTTAAACAACCGCAATAATAATGATAATATACTGGCTGATACAATATTTGTCATCAAAAGTTACACGCACGTATCTGGTCTTAATACGTTGTTGAATTGGGATTAGAATATCAAAATATTTCAGTCGAACGATATTGTTTGTATTCGTGAATAGTTTAAATTAATTTCCAAACATTTTTTTTTTTTTTGTCGTAAATAGTTTTTAAATATTTTTTTAAGTTTTTAAGTTTTTTCTTTCTTTTTTTTTTTTTTAATATTGTAGTGCTTCAAAGTAAGTTTATGAACGCATGTGAAGACTTCGTGTAGTTACTTCAATGTTATTCATCACTGTAGTCGAATGGTGCTGAAGAGAGTCTAAGTCAAAATTTGGTGATCGTAAAATTTTGAATTTCATTTATTAACTGTACTCGTAGTTAGTTATATTTAGTTAATAGGATATTGTAATTATTTGTGTATGGTTTTAGTGAAATTCTTTGTTTTATGTATATTTTATATAATAGTTATATAGTTATTAGTCAGAAATATGGATTACTACGGTTAACTCGTGTGAAGCTACAAGTGAAAATGGTTATGGGGCTGTGAAAGACTAGTACGTGATACTGTGTGACCGAATATTTGTATGCCTTTACACCGAAGTCAGGCCAGAGTCGAGTTCCATGCTCATTTCTAATGCTGTGGATTCAAAAATAGATTTCAGTCAGTTGTTATGTCGTTGAATGGTATTTTTCGAGACGATACAGTCGTGGAATGTAAATCTTTCGCATAAGAGGTGAATAAGTTCGAAAGGGGAAACGGATCAAGTCACGAGAATTTTCATGTAAGAAGTCGTATTCTATTTAGTCAATAATGAGTCACTGGAAAATCAAAGAAAAGGTCGATTTGGGCAGAAATTGCATAGTGAAAACAATTCATTGTTGATACGTCCCACGGTTTTTCCCGAGTTTGTCCCGCGTTTTCTATTAAACTCGCAATAAATCCTCCGCTAATAGAACGACCTATTCGAAACGTAATAAATTAAAAGAATTCGATTTCGAGAACACTAAAAGTCTACAATCGTCGAACCGATCAATTAATGCGTGGTTACAATTTTAACTTTTGAATGTATGTACAAATGTTCGTATAAGTGTAATGAAATTTAATTGTGTTTGGATTTTATAAAAAATATTAGCTGTTGTAAATGTTATCACACGAAGGGGTTTATCAAATAAATAAATTATTAAGGACGACAGTATTGAGGAAATCAAATCGTTAAACAAGACCTACTTCGGGAAGGCCAAGTGCCTATCATGAAAAATCTGTGTAGGAAATTTGTTGAAAAAAAGAAAACTTCAAAAGTGATGAGGAAGAAAAACGGCAAAAGACGGAGATCAGCGGCGGAAAATTGTCTTAAATCGACGGGGGACCGAAACAGGAGAAAAAAAAAGATAATATTTATAAATACCTTTAGTTTAAGTAGTTATTATTTAGTTATTATTGTATAATTAAGTCGTAGTTTTAGTTAATGAAAGTGGAATTAGGCCTAATGAGCAAAGCCCTATATTAACAATACATAAATAAATAAATAATTATTTTATCGAATTATTAAAAAACAAATATTCACGAAAAACGTATTAATTATAATATATTCATATCGACCGTACATTTTTTTATTTTTATCTTTCTTAAGAATAAAAACATTACGATACAACTTTATAGACCTATGTATCATTATGGGTAGCGGCTATGCTCACCGGGGACACCACTTAAAAAAAACGCGCCAAATGCAATACCTCATGCTCAAAAATAACGCACGTGCTACTGTTGTGTATACATAACATTAAAATAGTATGCATCAAGTCAGTGGTGGCGTGAACTTTTTAATACAATGACGCAGTAAAATTTTTGAACACCCACTCAACCACCATACCAAAGTCTTATATCAACGTAAAATGTTAAAAAAAAAATAAGATACTAAATATAGGTACGTCGTTCTTATCTTCCCTGTCTCCTCTTGTTCTCATCATTAAATCCCTAGTATATCGTCTTAGTCTTGCTGATAAAACAGTTAAGTTTTTCTGGATCCCTAGTCATGTTGGTATAGCCGGTAATGAGCGTGCCGACCACCTAGCGTTCTCAACCAAATCCCTCACCAATTTTTCTCCTTATAAAACTCCTGCTTCAGACCTTCTTCCGATTCACCGTAAACTATTGCGCAATGCCTGGCAAACTAAATGGGACTCTCTACCACCTAACTATGCTGCATGTTTAAAGACCTTGAGATTTCTAGGCACCTAATCATATCCTACACTCGACTTCGAATCGGTCATAGCTTACTTCCTCACCATTCCTCTAAACTCAAACTCTAAACTCTTCCCCTCTCTGTACACTACACCTAGACGAATCGATATGCGATTTTGATCATATTCTTTTCAATTGCCCTTCTCTCATATCCAGTAGACTACTCCTTCTTTCTGTCCTTTCTTCTTTTGGCTATATCTCTCCAGATTCTAGTCTTCTTCTCAACTCTCGATTCATTCCAATCATCCGTTCTCTTATCCAATTCATTCATACTGCTGGCTTTCTTATTTGAAGTTTATAATTAGTTCATAATTATATTGTAATCGCTTTGCTGTAATTATTTTTTTTAATAAAAAGCAAATTAAATTAAAAAAAAAAAAAAAAAATATAGGTACATGAATATTTAATGGTATTCAATAAATAGGTATATAATAAAACAATTGTATGTGTGTGTGTGTGTGTGTGTGTGTGTGTAAAATATAGATATTTAATATTACAAGCTACAACAGTCAATGCAGTTTTATACCATTTATTGTCCTATTCACTATTGATTATTATAAATGTATTTTATATTTAATCTATGATAATAAAATAAGTAACTATCTACTCAACTACGACATTCTAACAAATTTTACTCAACATCGAAACACCCACCCACCCACCCCTTTTTTTCGTGACGCAGCTGCGTCAAATTAACCCTGCTCACGCCGCCACTGCATCAAGTGTTATTCATTGAGCTAAGGTGGTGAGGAAACTTGCACAGTTGTGTCATAGAAAATATATATTATGTAACTGTTCGTCTATTGCACTAAATATGTAAAGAATGAGCAAATAAAAAAAAATAAGAAACTAAGAGTTTCGATAAAAATGTACAATATACATTTTTAGCACTGTGAAATGAGTCACCAAGTATAATTGAAGACCTTTTTTGAGTTACGTCGATTTAAGCACAGAACTTCTAAAAAAAAAAAATCAACAATTATAACGTATAAAGAAAAGTTATGTTGTTTTCGCACCCACCTTTGGTTTGTGTTTAAGTTTTCTTATGACTAAGAAGCGAATGTTTATGCTCAAAAAAATTGAAAAATATACTCGCAGTTATTTTCTATAAAATATGAACCTATTATGCTTAAAATACATTCAAAATATGTATCAATAATATTAACAAAAATCAAACTAATACTAAAAAATTAATTTTTTTATCATAATTTTATTGATTTATCAAGACAGATTTAATTTATATATTTTTAACTTTATTTTATTTATGAAAAATATATACAGGTACATTGAATAACCAAAAAAAAAATCGTAGACCTAAATAAATATTTAGCGAAAGCAAAAAAATAAATAAATAATAATAAAACAATGCCTTTTAAGTTTTACATCTAATTACGTACTTAAGCATATTATTTTTATTTATCGTTATGTGATTTTTACAAAAAATTTAAACTAAACAGAAATCAGTGCGTACAAAACCAACAAAATTTTGAATGTTTAGATCCGAACGGAAAACTGAGCTTTTCCAAAGTAAAGAACACACATTTTTCAACTCGAAATCATAACTCATTGAATTAAAACTATTCACTAAGATCTTCAAGTGTAGAGGGCACAAATATTTTTTTAAATGATGTACAAATATTATACTGAACTGTTCACAAGTTATGATGTAACTTTTTATCCGAATTTAAGATAATATGTACCTGTTTTTCAACAAAACTATGTACAATGATAATACCTTTGTTCCTTTATGACATGAGATTTGTATATTTCAAACAAGTATAGTAAGAATGTGATAAGTAGGATTAGGATTTTTGAAAACAATATGTTTTTTTCGCTAAGTCCAAATGGAGTTTTAGTGAGTAATATCCACAATTCATATTATTCTGATGAAAATGGTACTATTTTTATTTTGCATGTTTTTGCATATATTGAGATTTATGCATATTTTTGAATATTTGGTATGATCGTATTTATTGTACCTAATTGAGCCCATAATAATTTAGCTGATCAAAGTATAAAACTTGGTTTTTTGTCAAACATACATTTTATTTTTACAAATACAATATTATGGTTCAACATGCAAAAAAAGATTGAATAGCTTGACAAAGAAAGATGAACACAATTTATTTAAACAAATATGCAGGTATCAACAAAAAAAAACCAATACGAGATATAATTTTTCGGATATTAGTGTATTCCACACAATCCTAATTTTTTCAGTACGTAGTACTATAACCGCCCAGCTGTCCGTGCATCACCACATATTAGACTGTTTTTCAGTGTGATTTTAGTAAAATTATTGTGATAAAGATTTTAAAAATGCCGAAAGTCATAAATGAAAGTGCCAAATTACGACAGTTTGTTGTAGAATTTTTATTTTTGATTTAGCATATTATTATATTAAAAGTAATTTTTGTTTTTATCTCAAGTCTTAATTAAATTACAAAACCAGCATTTAACACTTCATGAAAATCTATAGATTTTAATAAATGCTAGGGATAGACTTCTTGAGTGTAACGGTAGAGTCACAGATAAAGTTAAAACAAAATATAGGTTTTACAAAACAATAAAGGATTTGAAACTCGACACTCGACAGTCAATAAATAATATATTGAATGGCGAATCGGACGAGTTCAATTTTAGTTGTCATTTAATACCAGGACAAATTCCTTTATTTGAATATGCGGCAACTACATCATGTGACACGGAAAGAAGCTTCAGCCGATATAAATCAATACTACGATCCAATCGCTGATCTTTTGTATTCGAAAATTTAAAAAAAATATGTGGTCGTAGCATGTAACACACGTATTTCCTGTAGTACTGAATGTGAATTATAAACCCTATTACTAAAATAATAATTCGTACATAATATGCATTAGAAAAATAAATAGATAATTTCTTATTTTTATTATATGATATTAAGACAATCAGTCAATCAGTGATTTCAATAAATAAATAAATATATATATATTTTAACTATATTTTTGTGTGTATCTTATAAAAATTAAAATGCATAATTTTGCATATTTTACAATTTTTAATTGAATACAAATCTTAGCCCAGGATGAGCTTTTGCCATATTTAAAAGTTCTTATTATTAACATCTACATAAAATATTACATTTTCCGACGAACACAAATTTCAAACAGATAAATTCTTAGAGGGATGAGTGTCTGCTAGAGTGCTAGACAGTGGACGCCTTTGCCGCCGTACGCGGTATCTCCCACAAATCCGATTCCGATGCGGTATTATCAGGGGTATGACACTAAAGTACACGGTCTTAGAAGATATCTTCTAAGATATTATTTAGTATTTACTCAATAACTAATGTATGACACTAATCTGAAATCCTTTGTAATTGTGATAACGTTTCCAATAACCTTGGAATGCGGTATGTTTATTTGTCGATAGGCGGTAACTACGGCAGCGGGGATCGCGGGGTTTTAACGGTCCGTAACAGCTGCAGGCTCCGTAACTATCGACCAAAATCGTTTCTATCTGCCGTCAATTCCAGAAGATTCAACATCATGTTGTATTTGCAAATTTTCGATCAATTACTGATCGAGTGTCACTTCTATATAAGTTGTTCTGTGGTTAGGTTATATATTGTCCTGTGGTTATAACCGAACTCACAGAGAATCAACTCTTTGTACTCGACTACACGACAGCTCGGCGTTGCGGCTGATAAAACGTGATTACGGTGTTATCACTGTTATGATATTACTACGCGAGTGCGTTTAAAATTTAAAGCAACGACAGCCGTCGATTTACTGCACAGACTCTATACTGAATACTCCGGTATAGTTAGTATGGAAGTCTGTGATTTACTGTGAAGAACTTTCCCGGAAGCGTCAGTCTTGTTAAAAGCTAGTAGCATGATTGGCGATGCGGTGGTACCGGTTGGCTATACTTTTTCGTTATCATTTGTACACGGACGATTGCTGATACTCTGTTCGGCCGCATGATAAACATTGTTGTTACGTTTAACTCAAACTTTTAAGTGACTTTTTACTAAAATTACATCTAGATTTCACGTGTCAACGTACCGCGATCGTCCGTTTCGGTTTAGTTAAGCGTTCGAGCTCCCGTGTCCGGCGTTACAGGTCGTCGTCTGCCCTCAGATTGTATGCCCAAAAGGTAATTATCGTTTGCCGTTGTACGTCGTTTCGTCTCTTTTAATGTTTTATTATTTTGTCTAGGGTGCGGGACAGTGTTCTTACCAGCGATCGACGAGGATGAATTCCGTTTTTCTTTGAAGTGTCTCGGTGGCAGGTTGCTGAGTGTATCAAGGTACATTTGGAAGCATACACGAAGACCCACTCAAGGACAGAGAACACCACTTTTGAAACTACAGATCGGCAATTATTCGTGTGCGGGATTACTTGTGTAATTTTTTTTTAAATTTTATTTGGCTGATATCTTATCAGTCTCCGTACAACAGGCTGTAGTTTTCTCTGGTGAACCGATCACCTATTTTGTGCTAGATCGACAAGTTAAATTAAAGCGATCACAGATCCACCATATTGGCCGCCAAAGGACCAAGTCTTATTACATTACAATGGTGTTTGTTTGTGACGATTTTGGTGAACTGAAACTAGTTATAAGAAGTACACTAACTGCCACCAAAATGGCACTCACCGTTGAAGAACTGTGGTTAAGAGTTATAGATGCATTGGGCGGCGGACCAAATTGTGTTCAACTACAACTTTTCGATTATTTGTCATTCCATGAACTCCTCAAGGACATTCCTGATGTTGTACAGCTTGAAGATCCTACAGATGCAAATTCAATTGTTAATTTAGTAAGTTCAGAATTGAGCATGCACATAGCACATTTAGTTGAAACAAACATAATCAAGCCACCTTCAGAAAAAAAAAACAAACATTTTCACAGAGATTTATTGGTACCATACCGAGTTCAGTGTGCATTTATTAGAATATTTATGGAATGGTATCCCAAAGGATTGACCATTGATGATTTTGTATCTGATGTTTTGTGTGCGCCAATATTTAATTCATTGGTCAACTCAGTCGACCAATTATTTTATGATTTAAATCATATATTTAAAAGGGTTGGAATAGATATGATTACACTTCAACCAACGATAGTTGATTGTGTAAAAAACATAGAAGAAAACGATAAATTTTCAGCATTAGATATATTTAATATCAATGAGTCTACATTGGAAAACTCAAAGTATGACGAAAAAATTGCCAAAGGAATTGAATATCCATTATTTAATATTTTAGAAGAATCAATTAAGGACAATATTGAATTATTACTAGATGAAAATCCCTTTGGAATACTCGAAAGAGAAATATGTGATTTATATACCCAAACATTTGGATCTTCTTTTTCACATTTTAGACGATGGGGATTTTTTAGAGTGAGTCAGCTGTTTACAAATTTACCACAAGTGTGCTGTGTTCATTTTTTACAGGAAGAAATAGAAATAGTATCTATAAAAGACCATGTCTGTGATGTTAACAAGAAAACAAGTGTAATAGAAGAAGTGAATGAACATGAATATGTTATTCCTGAAATGGATTTAAATGATAACAAACCTAGTGAAAATGGTGGGATAGCACACAAACTTTTGAAAAATGATAAGTTTTTGTTAGCACCATTAGATGACTGTTTTTTGGATCGAGAATTTCCACATGTACAACTAAAAGTCAATACTTCAATTGATGTCAACATTTCTAATGTTGATACTGATAATTTACCAAAAATTATGTGTCAGATTATTGATGAATCCTTAGAGTTGAGTGAATTGTTAAAAAATATGAAAGCATTTTATTTTCTTAATGAATCTAAGTTTAGGTTTAATATTGATGCAATAGTGACACACCGAATGTATGCCTTTAGTTTGGATTATTCATGGTTTCGAGGAAGTGTTATTTCATATAATTTCTATGAAATCAAAATAATGAATGTTGATGATGGTTTGATTCACATTATTCCATTTGAGGATGTTAGATTATTACATAAGAAATTTTCTCAACTACCAGCTCAAGCATTTACATGTTTCTTAGATGGAATACTGTTGTTTAATGAAAACGTGCTAGATCAACTTATTGGTAAAAAATGTACCATTTACATAGTTTCTGTTGATCCTCATTTCAAAACTGCAAACATAAAAATTAAACTTTTTAATTCAGTTTCAAATGATTATTTAAACGATGAATGGATTAGAAATGGTATTGCTGCACCAGACGATTTATTGGATTGAGAATAATAGCATATTATAACATTTTTTTGTTTTAATTAATTGTATTTAACAATGTTTTTGATTAGGTCATAATCATAATATTTACATAATAAACATGTAATTTTTCTTATAGAAAATAATTTTCCTATTTATTTAATGTTACGATTTGTAATAGTTTTAATTGTACTATAAACCATATAAACTCTAACAAACTATATAATATTTATTAATTAACAAATACGGAAACATGAACATTGAACATTACGAATAATATATATATATATATGAGTATAACAAAAGTAAAAACGCGAACAAAGGTACAAAGAGAATAAGAGATAAGAGAGTTTAAACATCAACGGCGGTATCTTGTATCTTGTATTTAGATACTTTTTTGAGGCATCTTGCCCAGCCCTGGGCGCAGCCAACTATGATAGAGAAGAATTTTTGATGTCCTTGAAAGTAATTTTGATTTTAGTATTTTGACTTTATTATAATAGCTCCTGTTCCCACACATAATTCTTTCATTCACTTCCTGATGCATATTATTCTTATTATTAACATTTACTCCAAGGTATTTAAAATTATCCACTGCTTCGAATTTTATGTTACTAATTAAAAGATCGTTTGTATTCTGATTATTTCTTGACATCATCATATTATACTTAGTTTTATTTTCATTTATACACAGGCCCTTACTTGACTTACCTTAATCAGTTTCTTGGTTGCTTATAAAGTATATTAAAATAAATTTAATACCAAATAATTTTTATTAACAACAAAGATATCATATTACTAGCCATCACTAAATTATGAATACATATATTGATTTTATTTTATTTTTTTGATACTCTTTAGTTAATTATAAAATACATTAATGTGCACGGTAAAAGATTCTATCATTCTTTCAATACATTATTAGGGATGTGAAAAGTACAATGAACAAATCAGCCAATTAATGAAATTAAAATCGCACTTAAATATAACTCCATTCATCAATTAACTTTAACAATTCAATTATTTGATCAGTTTTAACTTGAATGCATGTATAATTATTAATTAGATATTTAGATATTTTTCAAGTTAAAAAAAAAATTGTATTTAATGCTTTCTTAAACCATAAATGCATCATGTTGTATTTTGCCAAGTTTTAAAATGATAATGTATAATATTTGAAAATACGTGGGGTATTTAGCACTATGTATTGGTTTATAAACAAACTAAACAATTATTGACAATATCCATTTTAAATCAAATAATACATGTTGGAAGAAAAAGTGTTAACGATTTTATCATTTTTACAACGTTTATATTTATTTTTTAATTAAAAAGTAAATCATACATTTAAGGGTTGAGTAATCTTTCTTCTTCAAGAAGTTATTTAACTTTTAATAAAATTATCTTAGAAAAAGTTATTTTCTTATTTAAGATTTCCAATAATTTTGTACTGCCAATTAAAATCTATATATTAAAAATAATATGATTTTAAATTATGCTGTTAATTATGATGAAAAATTTAGGTTGAAAATATCAAAACTAAAATGAATATTTTATTTGAGATAACATTTATTATTTATATTATGTTATTTGAATAGTATATTTACCAAATTTAAGTAGCTATAATTCACATATTAAGTATTTATTATTTTGCTTAATGATAACTAATATATAATGTTATACTTAAAATATTTTAGAACTTGACATACTTACCTACATACTCTTATATTTAATGAACTACAAATCACCTAAGATATAATTAAATTGAGTCTATTATAACTATTTTACAAGTAGTATTGATCATTGTGACATTTAAGTGCCAGTTGTATTTAAACTAGGCAATTAAAATTTAAAACCAAAAATTATGGTTGTATAGGTACCAGAAAACACCACAAGAAATCTTTACGTACATATACATATACTTAAGCAAGTAATTGGTATACATTTTTTAATTAATAAACAAATGAATCATCACAATTAAAATTGAAAGAACACAAATTAAAAAAAAAACCAGAATACTGATATAAAATAGATTCTATATTACTTAAAGGAAATAAACCATTCATAATCATTTCGGCAAAACTAGAACCAGGAGAAGACAAAAAAAAACATTAATTACCATACATTTTGAAAAACTCTAATCTTAAGCAACAGAAATAATTGTTACAACAAACAGTAGCATATGATTAGGTTAATACAATTGTATGATTAATGAATTAATACACAAAATTAACTTAAGTTATCTATTTAGTCAAAATGTATTAAGTATAGCTGTGATTATAAATTACTTTATGAACGACTTTTATTAAAACCTTTAATTTATGTAAAATAAAGGTAATAATACAAAATGCAGCCAGCTACTGTCGTTCAAAATAACTGTTTTATTCAAAATGAACACTTGTTTATAATTAAATATATATATATAAAATAAAGGTTTCCTACAAATTAATATTACTTTAAAAAAAAAAAAAAACAAAATGTATTTATGTATAATATTACCCAGGAAAAATTGTAAAAAAAAAAAAAAAAAAAAAAATACAATTGAGAGGAATGTAGAGGATGAATTAGGCTCGTTCACCACGGATACGTCTGGCCAACTGGATATCTTTAGGCATAATGGTGACACGCTTGGCATGGATGGCGCACAAGTTAGTATCTTCAAAAAGACCAACCAAGTATGCTTCACTAGCCTCCTGCAATTAATTGGAATATTACAATTATTTTCATAGTTTATTCAAAAGTTAAGAAATACCTTAATATAAAATGAACTAATACAGTAAAAACATAATTTCTTAATAAACTAAGTTTTAAACTGCTTAATATTCATTGAAATACATTAATATCAATAGTAAGAATATTGAACATGATTACTAATTTAACAAAATAAGTATAAAATTAAAAAAAAATGATCTAACCTGCAATGCACCGATAGCTGCGCTTTGGAAACGTAAATCTGTCTTGAAATCCTGAGCGATTTCTCTGACTAAACGTTGGAATGGCAATTTACGTATCAACAATTCAGTAGATTTCTGGTAACGACGAATTTCACGAAGAGAGACGGTTCCAGGACGATAACGATGGGGTTTCTTAACTCCTCCAGTAGACGGTGCACTTTTACGTGCAGCTTTAGTTGCCAACTGTTTACGAGGAGCTTTTCCTCCGGTGGATTTACGAGCAGTTTGCTTAGTACGAGCCATGACTTACCTGAAAATTAAAAAACAAAGTAAACAATCGATAAACACGAATATATTTACAAAGGAAAGCAAGTGATTTCTGAAGAGCTCCCAACGCATAAATTCAATCGCATAGCTCTGATAAATTGGTCGAACTATGAATTCCAAACCACGCTCTCATACATAATTACACCGAGATAGTATCCAAAAGTACACACAGTAAACAGAAACAATGAGACGTGGTTACGAAATCACGAATCCTCGGTGAAAGTTGGTGCCCATTAGAGATGTGTCGTTCATGAACGACCTAATTCAATTGAACTATTCACTTTAGTGAACAATATGAACTAGTTCACGTTTTTAAGAATGAGTCGTTCATATCGTTCAATTGTTCACATATCATTCACTTTGTTCACATCATGAACTACTTACAGTTCGTTGGTAACACCACATCCCGTTCATTGTGAACGAACGATATGAACAATTTAAAGTTTGGATTAGTTCACTATTTTTTGTGTTTCTTCGTCTGTTTAAACTGTATATATCGTGTTATCACTCTATGTGTGGTATCATAAAAATATCCGTATTATGTTAACACAGAACAATGGTAATACATAAATTGATTTGCTGTTAAATGATCACTTCTCATGAACTAAATAGCATACTTAATAGTTAATACCTATTAGGTTATAGGTATTTAGTAAGTTATAAGTACTTAATTTTTGTTTTACTCAACTTACTCAACTATCTAACTGATACACACTACATTAGACATATACTCATATTTGAATGTCAACATCTATAAAAACAAAATGAATGAAAAGGTAATTATAAAAAACTTGAATATCAAATAATATAAAACAAAATAAAATTATATGAAATTTTTTGCAATCTTGCTGATGACAATAATTATTCCCATTTTAATGTCAAAATATATAAAAACAAAAATAAAAGGTAATAATAACAACTTTTGAAATCAAATAATTTAAAATAAAATAATATAGTATGTACCTAACTGTACAAAATAATACCATAATTATAACTTTTAAAAACTAACTTACTTTAATCATTATCATTATTATTTATAGATTTTGATTCAAAAATAAAACATGTGAAGACTTTGAGGCCAGCATCCGGGATCTTTTTTCTGTAATTACCATACCAGCTTTACTGAATAGCCTCTAGCATGGTACAAAAGTTTTGCTGGGACACATAGTCGTTTCTTCACCATTATAAACAGACGTGGATACAATGATTTGTTTGGCCCACCATTGTAATGGGTCCTCATGCCTATTTATGAGTGGTTCATTTAAGTATTTTTCCATTTCAATAATTCCAGCTGCTGTTGGATTTAGTGTACTAGTCGTCTGTTTATATTCTTCGTCAAAATGTTTCCATAGCAATGACGATTTTGGTGTTACACTTTCATTAGCTGGTGCAATTTCATCATCTGCACCAGACAAAGATACTTGACAGACTTTTTTTTTCAAGAGTTTAATCGCTAAATCTAACTTTCTTGGATGATAACCACTAAAAGCAATTTTTTTGAATCTTGGATCAAGCAGAGCTGCCTGAGTTACAATTTCACTATCCTCATATCCTAAAAATCATGAATCTAGTTCATCTTGTAATGTTGTGACCAACTCTTTCACATCATTTGGTAAGGCTGTATTATTTTCAAAATTGAGCATTACGTCTTTCATTGCTCGAATAAAAATTAATGTTTTGGACATGCTTACATATTGGTTACTGCATATTTCTTTTGTGACTTCCGAAAAAATTTCTAAAATTTCTGTTGAATGTTCAATAATTTTCCATTCGTTTGCAGTCAAAATTTCAACAGCGCATTGGAAAATAGCCAAAGTTGAAACAACAGCATCTTTGATTTCTAATATTCGTTTAAACATATAATAAGTGCTGTTCCATCTGGTAATCACGTCTTGTTTCAATTTTAATGGCGACAAGCCCAATTGTTTTTGTATATCCTGGAGTTTTGACTGGGCATGTGAACTTCTTTTAAAGTGCTCTACAACTTTTTTTTGAACATTGATAATTTTTTTAAAGTCTTTTTGAACGACTAAATTGACATTGTGAGCAAAGTAAGAAATATGTCGAAATTGACTGTCCTTTATGGCCCCTACAATGTTAGGTGCATTATCACTGACAACTGCTACTATTTTGTGCTGAACACCCCATTCGCAAACTATATTTAAAAAAAATACTGTAAGATTTTCAATTGTATGTCTCTCTTCAAACTTCTCACAGCCAAGACAGATTGGAGTGAAACATTTTCATTAATAAAGTGACCAGTAACTCTTAGGTAACTTTCATTTTTGGTTGACGTCCAACCATCGGTTGTCAAACATGCCGCAAAACTATTGTTCATGTAACGTTTTACCTTTTCGTATGTATGTTGACATAAAAGGGGTATCATGCTGTTAGATACTGTTTTTCTTGATGGCAATTTGTAGCTACTAACATTTTTAAAAAATTGTTAAACTCTTGGTCCTCCACAATGTCAAATGGATAATATCTAAAAAGTTATAGCTAATTTTATTGATTTTTAACAATATAATTTTCAAAATATTATATGTAATAAATCTGTATCTGTATATTAAATATTAATGTTTTTATTATTATTATAATTAAATATTTACCCTTTTACAATCATTTTAGTCAACTGTTGATCAATTCTCTTTTGATGATTAACATCTAATGGCTTTGTTTTATTAAAATATGATGATATTGTTGACTGTCCTTGACGAGCAAAAGTTTCTGTCGTGAATGGACCTGGAATAATTTCAATTCCTGATGGATTTAAAGTTGTTCCTGATCCTGACGGTTCAGGCAAAATTGATTCAACATTAATTTCTAAAAAAAATTTGTGCTAAAAAAAGATACATTTTAAAATATGAATGCACCAACCTTCGATAGGACGTCTTTCATTAGTATTAAAAGGAATAGTACAATGTTTCGACTTCATGTGTCGCTTCAAATTGTTTAACGAACCTCTCGAAGTACTAAGGAGTACACTGCAATATCCAAATTTAGCCTTCTGGTATGCATACTCGGTGAAATGATTCCAAATTACACTAGTTTTAGACTGATGAGGTGCCATAATTGTATGTTTAATAAATTTAAATATAACAATTTGACTCAGAATGACACTAAATGTTAACAAGTCAAAAACAATTTACAAACTATTAAAAAAATCTTCTTACTTAAAACCAATTTAATTAAAATATTTTGATCCCCGCCCCCAATAAAATATATGGTCGTTTTTTTATTAAACAAAATATCAATATAATATGATTAATGACCAATAATTGGACATCTGCTTGGAAAGTAAATACCTTATTGGGTCAAAACAATAAGGTTCATAGAGTACCTAAAGCACTATTTTTATTGAATACTTAGTTACTGTTATTAAATGCTCCTTTTTGTGTATATTATTTTATTGTACCTTAATACTAAGAAATTATGAATGTTATCTATATTCTGTATAAAATATGTTAAATTGTGTTTTGAATACAATTATTTCACTAATGTTTGATGAATTTATGAAAATACAATTAATTGTATAGACTATAGAATATTTTTATAAATGTTGACAAAATTGTTCTTTTCTTTGTATTAGTTGTATACATTTTTTTCATATATACAATAAAAATAAAATAACCTTATGTGGTTAATAAACTTTTAAAATCGTTTTTTATTTCCAAAAACTCATAAGCAAATTATTTTATAACGTTGAGAGAAATGTAGAGTACATTCATTAGTTTAATAATTATAATCAATATTTTTGGGACATTTTTATATGACAAAAACTAAACTCGTTTATGATATATCGTCACTCGTCATACCTTAATTTTTTGGTGACGTCAGTTTCTTTGATTTGTTTTACAATGTTATTTTGACGTTTATCAGTCATTTTGATCACAAGAAAATTGTTATTCTCTTCAAAGCATTAAAACACATAAAAAAAAGCCGGACATACTTCGCACCATGGGTAGGATAATGGTGATGGGTTTAAAGCACCGTATTGTACGATATTGTATTAAATTATTTTGAATTTGAAACAAATGATAAATCATCGGTTTCGGAAAACGATTCTGAGTGAAACTCAATTTATAATTTTTTAACATACACTGATTTAATGACTTTATTTATTAATATTTTTGAAATTCTATATTTAGCCCAAAAGAGGTTAACATTTTTGTAGACATTAGGTGAAAATTTCAAGCTTCTAACTTAATTACTTTAGAAGTTATGACTAATTAACTAAAACTGATTTTATAAAAAACGTGTTTATGGCAAAATTTACTGTTTTTACTCAGTTTTTTGCTAGGTTTTCCTTACTCTCGGAAAAGCTATTGTTGACGGAGCTTTGAGACCCCTCAAAGTACCATCTACATACAATTTCCAATTGATAGATAAAGCTATACATGATGGTTGGTCCAATTTCGTAGGAGAAAAAGTGCTTACATACTTAAAAAAAAAAAAAAAACACATCATTGTAAAACCAATACATTCTTCGTTTCGCTCAGAATCTAAAATAACAGTTAGACAAACATACATCTTCAAATACGGAGACCATGCTATGAACTGTATGAACGCTAAGGGCCGGTTTCACCACCTAGAGTTAAAGTGCGAGTTAGCAATAACTCGGGGTTAACGCATAAAAGTAATTTCATGACCCAGAGTTAAACGGTAACTTCAAGTTAATGAAAATATTTACTCCCAGATTTTAACCCCGGTTATTCTGGGTAATAACGACTTAATTCCTCGTTACGACCACGGTATCAGTGTTGTTGTGGGTGGGATTGATATGATAATAATAATGTAGTCATGTAGATTACATATGCCAATTTTTGTTTAAGTTTTATTTCATCTGATTATTGACAAAACATTTTCATATTCAAATACATCTTCAACAAGATTTCAAAGATATTAGTAATGTATCGTCGAATACTTTACTTTAATGAGGACGATGATGAACAGATTACTGCGATGCAACGACGACCTTGCATCTTTTATGAAAGAATCAACTATTGCGAATTATATGACGATCATGATTTCATAAATAGATTTCGGATTTCAAAAGCTCCGTTTAGTATTATCTTGAGATTGACAGAAAAAGAAATATCTCCTCTCACTCAAAGGAAAGTAAATTTGAATAACAGATACGTAACTTTTTCTATTGAAACTATTATGGACGGCGATCAACTGCCAATTATTATAATACTGTTATGATGACAGTATTGCTGTGGTTTTTTATTTTACCTACGATATTACTTTTTTTTTATTTCAGAAACAGAGCAATATTGGCTCATTTTAAGCTGTACATGATGCTATGACATCTTGATACAGGTTCATTTTTGTTAGCTATTTCAGACTTTGTTGGGATTCACAATCATCAGCCTGTCGTTACATTCACAAAACATGTAGAGCCATAGCTCGGTAGCACTGAAGTTCACCATTTCTTTTGCGCTTCTCCATAGTCACAAGAAAGAAGAAACACAAACAGAATACAGAAAAGTAAAAAGCACAGAAAATAAAATCAAACAAAATACCGCATTTATGACTCCGCGAAAAACAGTAGGTGTTAGATAATAGCATGAACATTAGAGGATTAATGTTCATAGATAATAGATACGCGAAAATAGTAAATACAGAATTGTTATCAACGTTATCTTCAAAAACCTGGAGGAAACGAGGTTAACAAACTCCTACCCATAAACCTATGGTGAAACTGAAACAATGCTAATTCAAAGTTAGACGGTAACTTAGGATTAACCTAATCCGCACTTTAACTCGTACATGGCGAAACCGGCCCTAAGCAATACAATATATTACATAATATGAACGATGAAACGACTGAATCGTTCATTTATGTGAACGATTAGTTTGACTTCTGACAATACGTAATACCATTGATTATAGAATAGATCTATTCTATAATCAATGGTAATACGTATGAAAGATACGTATTACAGAATAAATAAGAACTATGAACAAGTTCTCTGACCTAGTTCATTTTAGTGAACGATACAATTGAACGATACGTATTACGTATTTTAGAGATGTGTCGTTCATGAACGACCTAGTTCAATTGAACTATTCACTTGAGTGAACGATGAACGAGTGAATAGTTCACCTAAGTGAACGATTAGTCCCATCTCTAGAGCCCATCAAGGGGATGGCCGATTACGGACAGTCAACAATCCGATCGGAACCGCCGCAACGGCACCTAGGCGCGTCATAAATACGGAATTCAGTTGTCGGACGACATTTAACGGTTTAAATACTTACTTTGAGAAAATTTAGCAGACAAATGTAAAGTGCTGGACGGACGGCGGGTACAGTGAACAAGCGAGCGACGTTTGCGGGCGCGATGAACCAAAACAATGAACAGAGTACAGACCACAATGGCGACGGTTTGTTTGTGAACGGTGTATCAGTGTATGACACTATGACGATTGACGGCATTGATACGATGTAACGGACCGTCCGATTGGACGGCACCCACACATTGCCGCCAACATTAACGTATTGCCGCGTTTTTTCACCGCCGTGCCGCACCGTTTTGCGCACCAAAACTACAGGACAAATTATTAATCGTTTGAAAACGATAACGATCATTGTTTACCCGCGGGCCGCGTGTTACGAACACGCGGACGCCATCGCCTGTTTGGTACCATTTGCCAGCAATTATTATGTATTATAATTGATTACAAATAATATTATTAAATTTATTTAAAAATCAATGGTATTCTGTAACTTATCGCTACAAATGTCAATAATGGCATTTTAAATGTGTGAATGGAACAGACAAAAATGTGTTTCTTTTTGACAGCCGAGCAAATAATTTGATTGTACCTACCTTAACACCCGATAAAAATTGAAAGTTTTGGCGATGGCCAGCGATTACATTATTACAATAATGTCTCAAAATTAAAAAAAAGAGTGTCAAATGGGATACATATCTTTTGGGCTCTTATTTTTATTCAATAACAGATCAATATACAGTGATATACATTACTATGCACCCAAAAGTCCTAATTAAGTTTTTTACATGTACCTATCTTATTTTCGTTTTTATTATTCCCGTAAGAAATATTTTTCATGGTTTTGAATAATTATAAATTAAATGAATGAATCCACAATGTTACAATAGTAAAAAAACTACTTACTTATTCGAATACTAACTTAAGTCAATCTTTTTTTTTTTTTAAACAAAACATGCACAATTCGTAGGTATGTACTTTAAGTTGAGAATACAACTTCAAATAAAAAATTAATTAAGTACGAAATTATTAAATGTATTCAAACCAAATAAAAATACAATCTTATTTATAAAATACAATAGACTACAATATTATTATTGAAGTATTACAATCAGGTACCTAATAAACTTATACTAAAATAAGCTTTTTTTCTATATAAAACTATGTGAACCACTATATTTATTTGGACAAAGTTATTAAAATACTAAAAAATATGTACAGGGTGTTTATCTATTAATACAGTTTATTACTAAACAATACAAAATAGTAATTTTACTCAGAAAACTGAAAGCATTTTGTATTTTTGTAACAAAATACCCATAAAAACTAACAATAAAATTTTAATTTCTGAATTAAAATGAATATACATTAATAATTGATAGGTACTATATACCTACAAGTTAATATTGGAAATTAAAATTATAAGTTAATTTACAAATGAAATTATATAAAATGTTACTACAGGCCTTAAATAACTTCATATCTGATGCATGTAAGCACTTTTTAATGACTAAACACCTAAGTTTTGTTAATTCATTTACTAAAAAAGTGAAACCAATTAAATAGGAAATTTAGATGATGTACTATAAAATTAATTAAAGATTGATTCGATTTAATTCTTAAAATAATACATTATTTAAATTGATAATGTTACTTAAAGTTCGTCATGTAAAATGGTGAATTCAAAAATCATAAATGTATTTAGTCTAAATATATGTATTTAAATAGGTAGTTAATATTTTGTTTAATGAAGAATGATTAAGCATCATAAAATTAAAAATTAAAACGTGTATCACTTACAGTTCTTATTTATCTTGTTTGAATTCCTTTATTCTTGTACATATTGACTAGAATTATACATGATAAAAGGAGAATAGAATGATGCAAGTACGTATATTGAAGTTTTACCAACTTACGATGCATATTATAAATCACAATGAAATTGTTCACCTTTAAATAAAATAAGATATTATATAATTAATGTTATAATATAAATGTTGGTTTTCTTGATAATAGTAATACCTACTTAGTTTTGTTAAAACAATCAAATAAAAATCAAGTTATGTATTCACTTGTAATAACAATTGTAGTTAACAGAGGCAATAGTTAAATAATTTATTTTTAGATAATTTTACTTTAATTATTATATTATTTTAAATATAATAAAAAAAATTTATATCTTCTATCATATCCTTTTATTTTTTATTAAAATTAAATTATGTTTACACCTTTGTTTCTTAAATAGTATTAACTTTTTTTCATAGTTTTGTTATTTGAATAAATATTTACTACACATATATTTCTTTGTGTTTTGTAACATATTATTTTTTAACTTAATAATGCTGAGGTAGGTATTTAATTTGCTTCTGACAATAGTAGACCTTAAATGGTTTTAAACTTTTAAGTGCTGAAAAAGATGTTTCACCAGAACATTTAATTAGTGCAGCTAAGAGATAAATTCTGAAAACTATACATAAACAGGGAATATATCATCAAATTTTCAAGAAAATTCATTACGAGAATCGAAAACATAATTTTTTCTGATTGGTTAGTGGATTTCAGCATCTTTTCGGAGCTTTTTAAGATAAGGCACTCTGGGCAATGACCTATATTGTCTATACGTTAATCTTGCCCTGCCATTTAGATTGATGAAATAGAAAAGACGATACTGTGGTTAGTCAGAGATCGTGAGAAGCTCCTACGACTTGGTAAATAATCGATTGAAAGAAAAAGTATCAATGTTAACGCATATATTTTTATTTTAGAAATCATACGTACCTACCTAAATAACGATTTTAAAACTTTTGAATACAATATGAACTTCAACCTTATTAAAATGAATAATATCAGGGGTACGACACTCCCTATCTTTCTGTGTTTAATAAATGGGTGACCTTGGATACCGCCAAGTGCGGCCAAAAAGTTATGATAAGAAATAAAACAATTTTTATTCTTGATAACAAATTAATTTATTTTCACGATTTTGTAAAACATAATAATATACACAATTAACAATTAACTTATAATTTATTAATGACAATTAGGTCATTTTACATTTAAAAAGTACTTCAATGTTCAAATCATCAATGCAATTAGCATTTTCTGAATGTTGAAAATAATTGAGACAAAAAAGCTTTTTAAAAGTTCACCACTCGAAATGGTGACCGCAGCGGTGGTGACGTAATCAACGGCTGCGGAGGCGGCAGCGGCAGCGGCGGCGTTTTGGACGGCCGAGGCGGCGGTGGCGTGATCGACATTGGTGTGATCGATAGTGGCGTGTTCGGTGGTGGCATGATCGGATACAGTGTGATTGACATTGGCGTGTTCGGTGGGGGCTTGATCCACCGCGGCTAGGTCGGCAGCTGCGTGATCTGCGGCGGCTAGGTCGACAGCGGCGTGATCCGCGGTGGCGGCGAAACGATCGACGCCGGTGCGATCGAATACGGCTTTGTTTGGCTGCCCTGGACGTACGTTGTTCCAGAAAGTTCGCGTCGTTGTCGAATCGATTGATGACAGGAATAGTGCAATGATGCCGAACATTTCAAACGTTTCAAGTATAAGAGAATAATCATAGAAAAATAATCAAAAATGGTTAATGGCACGCGAAAACCGTTCGTAAAAAGTTCGATATGTCCTTGTGTATCTCCTTGAATAGTGGGCGTTGAATAGTGGCGAACAACACAACCAATACAACAAATTATATTATAACGATATATCATTATTATTGTTATTATTGATTTAATTTAATAATTTGAAAGATTTTTATTTTGTGCCATTGGAAGCTATGTATATCTAGGGTACGATGATTGACGGCGGTGGCGGCAGCGTGGTTGAAGGCTTGTGCTGCGTACAGACGAGCCTCGGTCGTAGGGTGCAGCGAGTGACGCGGAGGTCTCGCGGCAGTCGTGCGTCGCGGTGGTCGCGTCTTCGCACTCTGTGTGACCGGGATCATCCGGACGGAACGTTTCGCTTTGCACAGCGCGTCGGCCCGCTGGCGTGCGGGTCGGACGTCACCCGCAGGAACCATCTGGTGACTTTGTTGGTATCGTTGCACCACTCGAATCAGTGTCGACGGTGACGCAACTTGGAACGGTGACGGCGGCGTCAGCAGTAGTACATACCACCAGTGACGTGATCAACGGAGGCGGAGGCGGCGGCGCGAACGTTCGGCACGGAACAGAACCTGTTCCTGTGTCCTTGACCAACCGCCTTCTTGGTGGACGACGGTCACTCCAACGAAGTCGCAGTCCGCCCTGTCGAGGAGGGTACCCGCAGGTACAACTATAAAAGTATAGTCTCTCAATCAAAATAGCGTAATAAGAATAATCTCAGGTGAAAAATCCTTCCCGCCTTCGGGTGGCATGAGCATGCCATCGGGCGCGTCCCCAGGTTGCGGATAGGGGAGCGCCCTGTAGATATACAGGGCAGCCGCGAAATAAGCCTCCTCCGGGTTGGACGAATAAGCGGTCGCGGACAAGCTCACCATCGGGAGAGCGATCGACCCCCGGTTTTCCCATAGATCTGGCTCACAGACTGGAAACCAGACAGGCGGCGCGAGGCTGCAGGCGCCGTTAGTGGACGGAAAGCTAAAACCAAAATCAATACGACGGAGTCAAAGAATACAACTGAGTCTCGTCATGAGGCAACAAAAAAAAAAAACCGAGCGGGTCAACAAGCCACCCACTAAGAAGGTCATTGACATTGGTGCCCTCTCCGAAGACGTGCTCTTGGGAAAAATCCGTGGGTACATTAACTCTATGTGTGCATTCGCCCAAGCGAACAGGAATGTGCATAAGGAGTTAAAAGAGACCCTCGTGAATTCGAATATACTAATGGCTCACTACGTGAAAGTGGTGAACCACGGGCGAGCCAAGGAGGCGACAGAAGGCAACGTGTGACAGTGCGACAAACCCGCGGAAGGCTACGTCTGAGGCAGTGGCCATCGCTACGGATGAGGAAGGGACGGTACTGGCTGAAATCCGGGCTATTAGTTCTAAACTGGATGAACACGGAGAGCTGATAGCCGCACTTGCTGCCGGCAGACCCGGTGTAAGTAATGCTTCTACGTGGACAGAAGTCGTGAGGAGAAAGCCCCCTGCGAATAAGGACAGGATGGAGCAGAAGGATGACGGTGCTGTGGACTAGGGAAGGACGCAACCAAAGAAGAAGGATATCGCCAGGGCCTGGAGGAAAAAACCACCAGCTATTATAGTGCGCGTTAATGACGGTTCGTACTCGGAGGCGCTTAAAAAACTAAAATTAAACGAACAGGTCAAGGCGATTTCGGACGGCGTAGTCGGTCTTACAAAGACTAGAGATGGAGACTTACTGGTAAGGCTAAACCCAAGGACCGAACCATTGCAACTGGTGGAGGCGATTGGCACGGCTATGGGCGACAGGTCGGTCGTCAAGGAGTTAGTCCACTACCAGAGGGTAGTTGTCCAAGACCTCGACGAACAGGCAGAACCACAGCAGTGGCGCAACTAGAGTTCAAATCTTGGGGGTGCTAAAAAGGTAAACCGTTATATTGTTGTTATTATTAGGTATATTAAAATACTAAAAAATTTTAACACATTTTATTTTTATATACCACTATCATTAATCGTGATCGCTGTTGACCGTCTAATGCATGAACTAAGATATACAGGACTAGACACAGAGCCTTATCAGCCGGTCAGACAATGTTACGAATTTGTCCTTTAAGTGGAACCTACGCTATCTAGTGACGAATTGGTTTATTAATGTTATTATTACTTGGTAACGAGTAACGTTGTAATATATTTTGGATAGAAGCATCAGTTAACATTTTGATTTCTTCATTTTTTTTACTTAGTTCAGATATCTTAAAAAATAAAATAACATTGTTAAAACTTAAAACTATAGATATTTTAAATTATAAAGACATTGGACTTGGGGGTGCTTAAAATAGAGTTGGGGGTGCTTAAGCACCCCCTAGCACCCCCGTAGTTGCGCCACTGAACCAGAGGAGATTAAAAGATGCCGTCTGCAGACAAAGTGGCGTAAATCGAGAAGGTCAAATTACTTTTTTTTGTTTTTTTTATTATAGCCTCTTACCCTGTTAACAGAGGTGCGTGATTGGAGGACAGAAGAGCCTCAACCGCGTGTTCGCGCTCCGTGCGACCGGGTCGTCCCAATTCCCGATGTGGACGGAACGTGTCCTTTTGTGCAGTGCGTGGGCCTGCTGGCGTGCGGATCGGACGTCATTCGGAGGAACCATCTGGTCGCCGGATCTTTGACATCGGCCAGCGACCAACTCTTGGGCACCGCGTGACCCGTGCGACGTCGTCGGGTGGTCTCGTGAGGCGAGCGGTTCTCGTCGACCACCGGTGTGCGTTTCCACAACGACGTCTCGCCGTGACTCAAAGTCGTCCGCTCGGTACTGATGCGCCGCACGGTCCGAGGAGTGAACGGTCGGCACGGCGTAGTACCGTCGGTCGCCTGGTCCTCTGATCGGGTGACCGGCTGCACCTTCGCCCCGGGTGGCGATGTCCTCGGCGACGTCGTCGGTTTCGTCGCACCGCCCGGATCGGTTTCGACGGTGACGCGACTCGAAACGGCGGCGGCGGCGGCGGAGGCAGTAGTAGTAGCAGCAGCACAAGTGACGCGATCGACGACGGCGGCGTGATCGAATACCGTCTCGTTTGGCGGACGTACGTTGTTCCGCAAACCATAAGTTCTTACCGTGGTCGGGTCGACGGATGACAGAACCAGCACAATGATTACGGCCCCGAACATCGTCTAGAACGTTTCGAGTACAAGAAGTGAATAATAATAATAATAAAAAAAAAATGATCAAAAAAGGTTTAATGACACGCGAAAACTGTTCTTAAAAAGGTCGTGTGTGTATCTCTCGTGGTGTCAGAACAACAAAACTAATACAATTATGTTTTACAAACACTTTCGTTTATACTACCACAAAAAAAAAAAAAAAAAAATATAACGAACTGGATCGAATTCGGGACGACGAAGAAAACATTTTTTTTTCTAAAAATGTGGTCTTGACGACAAAGGAAACACACCATACGTTTTCGTATAGCTAACCATTAAAATACGTGTTGTATATAAATATATTTATATTTACTGGTTTAACGGTACTGCCGGTGATTTAAGGCGTCTCGTATAGCAGTACCTAGTTCGTCCCCCGTTTGTCTTCTACGTGTTTATTATACATGTATACACCAAATGTCAAATACATTTATTTTATTTCTAGAAATTCCTATGGAAATATTAACGATAACGTAAAACGTTACATACAATTCTCTAGAATGTATTATTATTTTATAAAATGTAATTATATATATTTATGAGTACTATTTTTTTTTTTTTTTGTATTGACTGGTTTCGAATTTAAAATATTATCAAAGTGTACGTGGCCTTGTATGTTTTTGAAAATGGACGCTTTTCCCGATAGTTTAAATTAACGAAAATAAATGCGTCATTAGAATTATGTTTGTTATTTTGATTTTAAAAAAGACGCGTGTACGGAGAAGTGAGGAAATTAGTATGTATGTATGTATAAATGTGTTAACAAGATTACATGTTCTTATTTTGGATTAAAAACTTCATCAAATTGTTACGTTCAAAATGTCTGTCACTTTGTAGATAATAAATCGTCATATAACGTTTTGATTGAATCGATTATAGTTATCTAGGTGTAACTCGTAACTCATCAATGAAATATCTCAACAATGGTGATTCAAACGTTTTTGTAAGGATTATGTTGAAGTTTGTCAGTTTCAATTATTGTAAAAAAGTCACGAATAACTAATTGATCGTTTAAATCAAGGGTGGCCTACCCGCAGCCCGCCTTGGGTTATTTTATGGCTCATATGATTCATCACACTTTTACAAAATGTGTTTATTTTGTGTAAAAAATTTTATATATTTCAGATTCACGTTTAAATTATTATTATTTTTTGATGTAATATCATCCGATGACTAAAGATAACCATGTCTTGGTGTAAGATTGTAATATATGTATATTATACTAGCTGAATTATCCTGCGAACTATTATAACGTGTTATACATTAAAATGTTTTTTAAACGTGAATAATGCTCTACTTACTAATATAATTATAAAAGCAATAAGTATAAAGAAGACAAAAAAAAAAAAAAATATGAAAACTGTACAAAGATTCGGGTCACCGAGATCGTGGTTCGAACCCGGACACTCTGAACTAAAAAAATATTTAAGTTTCTGTTCGCACGTCACACTCTTTGCCGTATCTGGCCCGTGCGTGTGTGACAAATGTGGAATGGAGTAAGAAAGGAATATGGTCGCAACGAAGTACATAATAATTAAGTACTACAAACCGATTAAATTGCACAGTTATCGGGGTCGGGCACCCAAGGGGGGAAGATTTAAAGCTAAATACAACTTACGTTTACGATATAAACGAGATGGAAGAAGAAAACCAATAAATAGTTTCTTACGGAAGGTGTCTACCCTTTGAAACCTATTCCCCGCTTACCTAACGAGTACGTCGTCACAAGGGTGTCCGCAAGGAGGGGCAAGTAGGGGCATATGCCCCCCCTTGGATTTTTTATGTGTCAATTATCATAATCATTATGTAGTATAAACTATCACGAAATAAATATTTTTTAAATTAAAATTTTTTTTTTAAAACGTTGAGTGCCACGGTCGACAAATTTTATGTGGATCTTTATGAGTGTTTTAAGTCATCGGTTTTCGATGCACTGTTTCGACTTTTATATGTGAATATTTAGTAGGATCTCGTGATTTCATTAGTATCATTGATTATAAATACTAAAATACTATAAAATATAAAATTTTCAAATCAATGATTACATTTTATTTATATAAAAAAATGCATTTGTTAATTTAAAGTTACACAATAATAAATTTACATTAATGTAAGATTAAGTTATAACGTTCTAACTATACACATAATTAAAGAGCGGATTTTTATGTTATTAAAACCTTAAAATATTCTCTAAATATTCCTTAAATTTGTAAGAATGCAAATATGATTTTTTCTAAAATAGATACAATAAATAACTGTTAAGCGCCATTCTCTTGGTAACAGGTAAACTATTGAATAATAAAAAATGTAAATCAGTTGATACATAGCTATGTAAATATAATAAAATATAATTAAAAAAAACATAATAGTTTAATAAAAAATAAAAGATAACTTCGCACCATTCCTTAGAAACATAACCAATTCGATTACAGACAAGTAGATAATTTAATGATTTTGAATTTTTGTCACTCTTTAATCAAATTATTTTTTTTTCTAGAAAAAAATTATTGCTAGAAAAAATCACATTTCGAGAAATTAACAAAATATATGAATTTTCATAAACAATAATAGAATATAATCTAAAATATAAAAAAATAGGCGAAATATTCTCGAATGTCCAAAATATGCTTTATTATGCAAAATTATTTTTTTTCTTCGAACTCTGTGAAAGATAAATCGTCCACATTTTTCACCCTCGTTAAGTTGCATAAAAGCAATAAAAATATGTAATACCCTAAAGATCCACTCTTTACACATAATTATTAATAATTTAATTTTTACGTTCCCTACCTATATGATAGAAAACACGTCAAAAACAATAAGGTTTACTTTATCACTAAGATAAGGAAACAAAAATTGAAAAATTAAAATACCTTGCCCTCCCCCTCGACAAATTCCTGCGGACGCCCGCCCTTGCGTCGTCAGCAGTGGCGGCGGTGGCGGTCGTTCCAACGGTGACAGCGTGGCGGCGTCGACATTACTGCTCGACGAAATCACACGGCGTCCGTGTAACAAGCCCACGGTAATAACACGCGAACTGACCGGTAATGGAGTCGGACTTCCAGACGATCACTGCGATTCACGTGTTAGCACACGGCAGTAATGTAATGCGAAGAATGGCGTGCACTAACAACACCGACAAACATACCGCAGACGCGGGATGACAGCACGAGCCGGCACGAAAAGAATGAACCACACATATTATTATGAACGTACACGTTCACGCGATGTGTGGGGCGCACACGCGTAGTCGCGGCTTCGAACGTGACGAGAAGACAGAACGGACGACAAAAAAAAAAAAAAACGAACGATATCGCCGATACGCTTGAAAACAACACAGCGCTTGTCAGCGGCCCAACGATCATCGGTGACCGTTGGTGATGGACGGGAGATGGACCCAGGGGCGGATCTTGAATTTGCGGGGCCCTGGGCTAATACTGCTGAGGGGCCCTACCTAATTACTCAACCAATTGCCATTTTGACAAGAAACTGTTTTCTGTCGTGATGTAGGTATATGTAATATATGTTAAGTACAGGAAGAAAATAGGAAAACAAAATATTTTATTTATTTATTAACACATTGGAGACGAAGGCCGTGTTAGACACGGTCTGTGTTTTTAGATAAGAGAGACGGATCCATTATTATAGTGTTAAAACATTATTTATTGCGAAATAAATTGACAGGTTATGAATGGTTATATTTAGAGACCGGAATTTTATGCATTTGCATGTTCATACTGATTGTATGCACTTATACGAGGGTTTGAAATGTCAGCAAATCAGACCAAACTGATTCCATATACCAAATTTAAGTTTGCATATAATTGAATATTTGGAGGGTTGGGGCATATTTGTTCATAAATGCATATAATGTGCATATTTATTCAGTCATAGTAAAATAATCAAACTATTTCATGTTTTCATTTTGGAAACTGGAATTTTTAAATATTGGTGAAAAAAAATGATTGTCAACACTCAACCTGATATAGAATATTATCTCGTATATAGTTCGATAAACTATTATCTGACAAATGAAATTATCTACATTAAACATACATGTCTTAAGGTTTTAAAAAATTTAGGATTCATTTATTGGCTACACTGCTAACCCATCTATATAAATATATAATTTTGTTATGTTTTATTTCTTCAAATTATTTTAAAAATCATATTATGATGATGTCATTTTTATATTTAAATATTTTGTTGATTATATACAGGTGTAAAGTAATATAAATTTATGATGCATATTTGAGCATATTTTTCAATTATTTCTGCATATTAATGCATATTTTGACACTTTTGCTTTGCATATTTGCATTATATTTGCCACATTTTTAGTGCATATAATTCCGGTCTTTAGTTATGTTACATAAATTATAAAGCAACCTTTCTGCATTTTTGTGCTGCATGTTCTTTTATTTGGTCATCGCACTGTAAGTCCTTTGTTAAATCGCAATTTATGGAAAGAACTGATAAATGATTTAGTCGATAGTTCGACATTGTTGTTCTGTATTTGTTTTCTATATACGACATCCTGGAGAATGAGCGCTCCACTTTACAGCTATAGGTTAGGTTAGGTTTTTTTTTTTTATAGTGATCGGAATCGTTAAAAAAAAATTTAAAATGGTATAGCAGTTTAGGAAAACATCATGTAAAAAAGTCATGTTTTATAATTCTTTGTACTTTCCTATTGCTTATTAAAAGCAGGAAGTCTAGTTATGCTGAATACTTTCAACTTTAGTAAATTAAAAGAAAGGTCCGGTCCTTATAACTTTTCAGTTATCTATCACTTAGTAAACTGGACACGCACTAAAAATATTTCTAACAATAACAAAGTCAATTCGTTAATATAATCGACGATAGCAGAAGTGCGGAAAAATAACAAAACTGCGTCGGGCGATAAGCGGAGCGAAGTCCCCAGTAATAGAAAATAAACGAAATACACCGACCGAAAACAAGCGACAGGGAATTCCCGTTCCGTTTGATAGATGTGCTCACGGGTTAATTGATCGCAGCGTTGCCAACCTTATGATCGGATTTTTTTTAAATTCTAGATAATTTTTATTATTGACAATATCGTCTATTGTTTTCAGTTCGGTTGGGGGCCCTCTGTATTCACGGGGCCCTGGGCTGCAGCCCAAAAAGCCTTGAAGTAGATCCGCCCCTGGATGGACCGGAGATTAGCGGGAGCGGGCGTGACGGAGCGGAGGTTCAATTTGACAGCATATCGCGCGCGAAATAAAATTCTAATGCCCGAGCCCAAAAACCGTATCGTTGCGCCGAATAGTTTTAAGTACGATACGATAATTTTATGGTTTTTTTAAAAAGCGAAATTATTAAGTTTTTATATTTCTCAAATTTTGACTTCACCGGTGGACTTTCCGAAAATGTTATATAGCCTTTCTCTATAAATGGACTATCCGACACAAAAATAATTTTTGAATTCCAACCAATAGTTCTTGAGATTATCGCGTTTACCCAAACAAACTCTTCGGCTTAACAATACCAGTATAAATAATATTATCAATACATAACCGTTTTTCGGAAAAAAAATTTAAACATAATATACACATGATTGGATTATATTATACCGATAAAACAACATATTGTCTACGGCTAGGTTAGCCATAACCAATCAAAGCATTGATTTTAGAGTAAACTTATCTATTCAATAACTAATGTTGAAAGTAAGCGACGCGTAGAAGTCGGTCTTGCCTATTTACCACCAGAGGGAGACACGTTCAGATTTAAGGGCTTGCACAAGACGCGGCACCTGCCTCCGTGGTATACGCCGACTATCGATTAGTCATCGACAAAGTAACTTCATCGTTTTTTCAAAAACACTTATTCGATATACTTTGTAATTTTCACTGACAACGAAACGCCGTGATAATTCAATAAAAACTCTCAATAACCGAGAACTTGAGTAGTGCTCAGGGGCGTACACAAGGGAGGAGGTTAGTGGTTCAATATCTCCCCTGAAAGTAACCACTGTAATCACAGGGTTAAAATTTCATATCAAAAGTAGTGTCAAAATAATTGTTAAGTTATAAACAATTATAATTTATCAAATTTTTATTTTTTTGCAATATACCTAATATAAATTAATTTTAAATGTTCCTCATACCTAAAAAAAAACTTTTTTTTATATCTTTTGTTAAAATAAGTTGTATTTATTCAGCCGATTCAGCCGACCTCTTGACCAAGGTATAATTAAAAAAAAGTTCTATATCGAAAGGAAATTATTTCTTGATTTTTGGCCTGATTGGAAAATAACGATTTTCCAAATGTAACAATTTTGACCACTATAATGATTAGCCATAAAGCTTGGAATAATGTGACAGTACAAACGATTCGTAACTACTTTGGAACGTGTGGATTTGTGAAAACTATTGATAAAGAAGAAGACGAAATCCTTGCCACTTTAGAAGTTGACGATCAATGATATATTGTCTACTGTTCCAGTCAAGCAGTTATCAACGTTTGAGAAATTCGTAGCTATCGATGATGATTTGGCTGTTTGTGGTTCTCTCAATGACGCACAGTGGGATATTTTCATAAAAACCTGGCCAAAATTAGAAATTTCAAAATGCATTTAGAATGATAATTGTTGATAGTTTATCTAATAGAGATATTATTAAAGCAATTAGGTAATATTTTACGCTGTTATCAGTATTAATTGTATTGCAATAATACCCCAGAGTATGGCATTACAGATGCGACGCGCAGGTCGGTATTATTCTGTACAAAAAGTTTTGTTAGAACATAGCTGATATTTTGTGTTGTATAGTTATTTTTATGAAAAAAAAAATGAACTCGTTACCTGGAGGTATGTATAAAGTATTTAAGTTTAATAAAATATAAAATCAATTTATCTTTATATTTTTATATACAATTTTAATAAAAAATACAAGAATTAAAATAAAATATACGAACACAAAATTCATCATTAATTTTAGTAAACTTCCGAGATAGTCCGAGTCCATACAATCTCATCTTTGTTTAGTGTATGTTATGCAGTTTCAAAAAAATTAAAAAACAATTGCGCATACTTGCGCTTTATTGTGTAAATTACTTTTGATTCACATATACATGTGATTAAACCCAATAAGATAATACTATGGCAAAATCCCCATCCTTCATCACCCAGATATTGTCGACCAATTAAAATTCAATTTATACACGATACCGTAGACATAACTTTACAAGAAAAGGTGTGTATAGAAAATCAAATAGAAAAACTTCAACCATCTATTGTTCATTTTAACGATACTGAAATCATGGTGAAACATATTTTGATGTTTACTATGATTGATGGTAAAGTGTGTAACTCAGTCACTTTAACTAAGTCTGCAATGAGGTGTTATATATGTGGAAGTACATCTAAAGATTTTAATAAAATTGAAAAAATGATAGATATAAAAACAAATAATTTAAATTTAAAGTTTGGGCTTTCAATTTTGCATGCGTGGATACGATTTTTTGAGTGTTTGTTACATTTGTCATACAAAATCGGTATCAAAAAGTGGCAAGCGCGTGAAGATGAAGAGAAAAGAAAGGTTTTGGAAAATAAGAAAAGGATTCAAGAAGATTTTAAATCTAAATTAGGGCTACTGGTTGATATTCCTAAATGTGGTTATGGAACTTCAAATGACGGAAACACAGCGAGGCGATTTTTCGAAAATACAGAAATGTCGTCATCTATTACTGGAGTAGATATTGAAATAATTAATCGTTTTAAAATATTATTACTAACAATATCTAGTGGATACAAAATAGATTTGAACAAGTTTAATAATTACTGTATATTAACTGCACAAACATTTGTCGACAAGTATCCTTGGTATAACATGCAAACATCTGTTCACAAAATATTAATTCATGGAACTCAAATAATTGAGACACTGTCAATATTACCAATTGGTCAATTTTCGGAAGAGTCACAAGAAGTTAGAAATAAGGATATAAAAAAATATAGAGAAGGATTTTCAAGAAAATGTTCTAGAATTAAAAGTTTAGAGGATGTTTTTAATAGACTTTTAGTAAGTTCTGATCCATTTATTTCCAGTCTAAGGCAACTACCTCAAAAAAAAAAAAAAATTAAACATATGCACCCAGAAGTATTGGAAATGATTTTGCCTCCAGACATCAACATAAAAACCATAAAAACAATAAAAACAGAGTCAGATATTAGTAGTGAAAATGAAGTTTCCACGTCGTCAAATGAATAAATTCAACAGAAACGTGACTTATAATGTAATTTTTATGATATCTGTAAAATAATATTATTCTACTAAAATAACATGATATAAATAATTAAATGAAGTTAAAAAAATTGATTTTTAATTAGTATTTATATTTTGGCCAGGTTTTTATGAAAATATCCCACTGTGTGACGATGAGGTTTAAAAAATAAGTGATGATGAAGAAGTTAACGATGAAGAAGAATGGTCCGAAGAGCCCCCAATATCCTCGAAGGAAGCTAAAGTAGGTCTCCGTGCCGTCTTAAAATGTTTTCAAAATCATAACATATGTAGACGATAGTGTATTTGGTCAAATTTTAAAATTAAACAATGCAATTGACCAAGTAAGCGTAAGTGGCTATACACAAAAAAAACCTATTTAAAAAAAAAATGTATTTATGTAATAAAACAAAATTTGATAAACAATTATTCATATTTAATATGTATGTATGTAATTCTAATATGTAATCTAATAAAATATTAAATTTGAATTTTTTTTAAAATTTTGTTAAAATTAATTTTATTGAATTATTCTTTTGATACATCGATCTTTTTCCTAGGTCCATTGAAATTCTTTATATCGCGAGTTGACTGTAGTTAATATGTTTTTTATATTTATCCGGACAATAGCTGCCTTGCTACAACTGGTAAGGTTTTTTTGTTGAAAATAAAATGACGTCAGATTGATGTTTTTGGACATAGAAACGTTTTAGAAGTTAAATTTTTTCAAACGAGATTTTTATAAGGAATAATGTATTATTATCTATTTTAATTCTTACAAAATAAATTGAATGATAAAAGGGTGTTATACCTATTTGAAATATTCGTATATATTTTAGTCTAAATCATTGTTCATCGATGCGACCATTTCAAAATTACATTGATTTAAACGTACCTATTGATGATGTCAGAATTCAAGATATTTCCAATTCAAATTATACATACATATTTATAATGAGTTCCTTTTAGTATGAAATTATGAGTTGTAACCCCCAAAATTGTAATTCTAGTTGCATTAAAGGCGAAGTCGTCCACATTCAGCCTCGCTCGACCATATATCTGGAATTCTGAAACTGCGAAAGAACTTGCAATACCTACTTGGATTACACCTCAATGATTTGATAATTTGATTTGATGTTGACGTGTGTAAACCGAATCAATTTCATTCTGACAGACATATTTTACTAGATAAAATTATGTACGAAAAGTATTTTAATTTTAAATTAATAATTTTATCTTTTAATGAAACAATGTACTGATTTCCCTTAACTGTAAGTATAACAATATTATCAACAATATCATATATAATAGCACTTTATATAACGTAATAATTCAAATAGTAAATCTTTTTTCTACCCTAGAATTTAATTTAATTTATCGAAAGAAGAAAAAATTTGAAAAATATTATAAGTACCTGCTACAATATAATATTTTTAGTACTGGCCAAATTATTATGATCATTCGTTTATTTAAAATATTAAATTAAAATATTTTATCGGTTGCCATTGTTTACAAGTTTGTTTATAATTGTTTTATTTATCCATACAAAGTGAAGTTTATTATTTAGCAATAATCTATAATTTTTGTTAATAAACTAATTTTTGATAAATATTTTTTGCTCTCCATCGAATATTTTCAATTGCTGAGATGAACTTTAAGGCGATTATATCTTCAAGTAAGTAACAACACCATGCCTCTAGAAGAGCAGCAACTGAAGACACAAGTTGTTTTTCGATTATTTCATCAAAGCTGTGACTGATGTTGTCCGTTATAACTTATCATTCTTGCGTAAATCGCTTTGTTTGCATCGCAATAGCGGTCAACGTGTCTACTACACGGTGATGTTTATTGTTGTAATATACTCGTGGATTTGAGAACATGCCCTGCTGACATTATGCGTTTTATCATAATACAAATTCGATAACAGGCCGACTTGAAATATAATTTCACTCTCTTGTTACAGTTTCCGAGAACCTGAGTTCCATCGTCTTCGTGCTATGGGTTTTGTTCACGACCACCGTGTTTTGGTACATGCACAGCGCCACACAACATAGTGAGTATAATACATTTTTCACATAGTTTCTTAAGAGAAGAAAACAATAATCGCCGACGTACGATACATCGTACGCAGTATTCGTCGATCGAATAACCACATTTTCCGAATTGTGCGCACGTTATAGATGATCAAGAATCGTCGATTGATTTCGTTGACATGAGGTGTGACGTAGACAACACTGTCAGATGTGAAAACGGTGGATTGTTGGTGCGCACGGAAGACGGCTTTGCGTGCGAGTGCACACGAGATTACACCGGCGAAAATTGCACAGAGGGTAAAACGGGTTTTTTTTTTATACATATAATATACATAAACGTGTTGAAACTTTGACTTTTGACGTTATATAAAAAAAAAAAAAACATTTTGTGTGTACAGAGAAACGACTGACACTCGCCTTGTGGTTGAAACGCGTGAGAGGCGGACTATTATTCACAGCTACGGACGACATATACGAAATCTCCGGTGAAGTTACGCGGTGGTCTATTTGGCCGTTCGCTTCGGACGTACAAAAGTCGCAGAAAAACACTTTCACGTGTAAGTCGAACAATCGTAATGTCGAATTTTACGTGTGTCCACACAAAATAGTTTTTTCGTTGAATGAATTTTCACTTTCAGTCTACCAAGATAAAATGAAGAGGTTAAGCGCACTGATGACTTACTCGACCGTGAAAAAATATCGCGAGGTTTCGAACGGAAAAAACGTGATTGGCACGAGAATCCTTCCTCCAGCTCGTCCGTTGCAATGCGCGCCGTTACGTGAGTATTTTATTGGCAATTTTTAGTCGTCATAAAATAATACGCTTCGTCGTGACACATGAAAAATATCTTTTACAGAAAATTATCCACCGCAAAGTACACTGTACGATCAAATTTTCCAAAGGGACCCGAATCAATTTTTACCGGATGAGCGACGGCGGAACGTACTTTTCCATTCTTTTTATCAATATTTCGTGCTACAGTTTTTCGACACAGACTTTAATCCATCGGTTTGTTTGAACAGAGCAATATAATTGTGTTTTTGTCCAATTTAATCAACGTTTATTGAAAATGTAACATTCATTTTCATAGGTATCTGCTTCTCAATTGTACGGAGCCGACGAACTTACGCAAAGAGCGTTGAGATCGTTTTCTGGCGGCAAACTAAAAACCGAACTCTTAAACAACGAAATGTATCCACCGTTACTTTCATCGGTAAAAGACGTCAAAATGGCTTATCCCGACGTAAAACTACACCCGAATGCGGAATGGGTAAGTTTGGTTTTGTTTGTAACCCATAGTTGATACGATGTTTAATTTTAAAAACAGTTCAACAGAGTGCACACCGAAACGTACCGCGAACCAAACCTGAAATGGGCAATGGGCCATCCATTGTTGAGCATGAACCCGATGCTCTTCGCTATTTCCACGCTATGGGTGCGAGAACATAATCGCGTGTGTGACGTGTTGGCAAAGGAATACCCGTCATGGACAGACGACAGAATCTATGGCACCGCCAAGAAAATAGTGATTGGCGAGATGATGGGAATAATGATGAACGACATCATAACGGTACACACAGGACGATCGATTCCTTTGAAATTTAGACCGGAAGAATATCACGACCATCTCCAGAACATTATCAATTTTGAAACTCCGCTCGAGTTGCTCCTCGTCACCATGTGGCCGTCCAGTTTACCGGAAAAATTCCGGGACACGTCAATTAACTCGATGCTTTTTAGCGATAACAGGTCAGTCGGGCTTGAGATTAGATATATTATATTCGTCAAGGTACGAAATAGGAAAATCATCAATAAACATACGATGCGTTTCGACTGTCCCGCACAGACATGCTTACGGAAAAATAAGGGTGTAATATCCCTCTCCTTCGGTATTGATAAGTTAAAGGAAAAACGGATATTTCATTGTTTAATTATTAAACTGTAAATTACAAGTGAAAAATGCATAATGTAATATGTGTATAGAATAATACGTAAAATATAGATTATAACATGGAGGTTTTTCAAAGTATAAATCGTAACTGAATATTAAACATAAAAGAAAATAATTGAATCGCATTTAATTTTAATTGAATACTAACATATAGAGAGTTGAGAGGAATAAAAAAAAATACGTGTGGCACTCGGGGACTGCCACGGTAAAGCTATTGCATAGCATTTTTATCAACTAAGGCCAAGCGCCCACCAAAGTAACGTGATGTGTGGCGTGGCAAGTGATATAACAAACACGTAACATCAAAATGACGAATGGTGTGACACAACGCCTACCTATGTATCTAGAAACTAGTAATACCAGTTGTCAATATGTCTTCTTCTTCATCGGATGATGAAAGTTTTTTGGCTTTAGTAAATTTAATCAATGTTAATAACGCAAATAATAAAAAAAGACAGTATTGGGTTTTTTCCCAAGCATTGTCGATTACATTTCTATTACTGTAGTCAGAAATACTATGGTCATGAATACAAGGATTTACTTCAATTACACCAACAAAATGTATGTTAAATTCTGGATCGTCTTTCATTTTTAACTTAGAAAATTATGAAAAGAAAAGTTAGAAAATTAATAAAATAATTAAAATAACAATGTTTTTCAAAACACTCGTCACTCTAGTCGGTAAAAACACGTAACACGTGGCAAAAAATGGAACATGATGCATTTGAATGACACCGAAGTAACATGTAGTTTGTCATATCACAGTCGTATCACTTTAGTTGGCGTTAAATCTATTAATTACATTGTTTTGATACAAAATAGCGTGCTAGATGCATGCTACTTGCTACTTCACTTGCCACGCTACACGTCACGTTACTTTGGTGGGCGCTCGGCCTAAGGAAGTACCAATTATTTTGTACGTGCCTTCAAGTGTGTAATTTGATGTACAAATAAGAAATTTCGTCAAAATGCAAACTTTAAACCCTTGTAAAAAAATATTGTGAGTAACGATTTTCGATATTTTTCCATCATCGGTAAAAATACTTATGAGTATTATTGTATTAAAATTTCAGCTCTTAATATCCAAAGGTTAAAATTTTACGAAGCAAAAACTTCCAAAAAATGAGAAATTTTAAATATTTTCAAAGTTCTATGTATAAGTCAAAACTTGTCGTATCTTTTTGAAATTTTAATTGAGTATGCACGTGACTATTATTAGTAGTTAGTAAAATTTTCAATGTCCTAGCTTTATTATTGATGGGGTTATGGCTAAAAAACTAAAATAGATTTCATAAAAATCGAGAATACGGCATTTTTCTCGTTTTTTGTCAATTTTCGGTAGTTATATCGCCCACGTTTGGAAAAACTATAGGTAGAGAATTCCGAGAAATGAGCTCTCAATAGTACCATATCGACAATATTTTCGTTCTAAAAAGTTGCTTAATGAAACATTTGGACCAGTATTTCGATAAGAAAGAGTGTCTCCATACATAAAAAAAAAAATGCGTGTTAGGTTTTTTTTGTTACGGAATTTTTTGATTCGGTCGCCTCAAAGGGTTCGCCTTTGGTTCGCTCAAAGCCCGCGATAAAAGCTATGCAATAGCTTAAAAATTGTCTTAAAATGACATTATATTAAACGTGGATATCATAATCAAATATGCTGAGAATTTTTCTGCCTATTAACTGTTATTACTAAAAACAGCGTCTGTACTCAATAGAAAAAGCATATCCAAATTTTTAAATTATCTGAGCATGCCACTGGGTCGTATAAATGGTCGAATTCATTCTGTCGTTTTTAATCACGGAACGTCTATGTAACGTGCCTACTTTATTTTTTAGCCAAGTGTTCGACAACGGCATGAGTGACACAATCAAATTCATGATCGACCAACAAATGAGCATGGTGACGCATAATAATGACGGCACAGCGACTGAACGTTTGACAAGACTCATGTCAGACCTATCGAGAGAATATTCCGTGCAAAATTTCAACGATTACCGAAGACAGTTGGGATTGCGCGCCTATGGGACGTTTTTCGAGTTGACCGGAAATCAGGAAACGGCTGATAAGCTACAAGCCCTGTACGGCAATGTCGACGACGTCGAGTTGTTACCCGGCATGTTGACCGAGAAAAAGGTCAACGGGAACTCACCTACGGCAACGATCTTGGCAAATAGTTTTATTGTCAACTCGATTCTCACGAACTCGTTGACAAGTAAACAATCATGGACACCGGCTACGTTTGGTGGACATATTGGCTTCGAAATGGTCAAGTCTGCCAATATTATGTCACTCGTATGCAATAACTTAGTTGATAATTGTGATGGTATGAGCGTAAAACTATATGCGAAGTAGGGAAGTTGGTTCTTAGCTTCCTAACTCGACAGCCAATCTTTTTGCACTCCATTTCTTTATAAGTAGGCACTTAATAGGCATGGACCTATAACTCATAAAAGAAATGATCACTTCATTTGATATTTAATTAGGCTATATACCTAAATTAGGATATATTTATTGAGGTATTTTTTGTATTTTAATTTAATGTACACTAAATTTATTGAACTCGACAGCGACACCATCACGATCACATGACACCATAACGAGCATGACAATTAGTGCTGCTTCGTTTATGTAATTATAATGAATAGAATTAGGATGTTGATGACTTTTGAATTTTTTTTCCTTTGATTCTATACAATGCTATCCTAGCTAAAAATTTGATTCATGCTCTCTTGATGCAGAATATTCTAATTTTATTTTGAATTTTTCGGCATTATTAGCTATAAATGCATTTTTTTTTGTTTTTTAACGTCATTTTTCAACATTTTTAAGACATTTTTTCATTTTTTAGGTCATTTTAGGTAGTTGTTGGTTAATGGGGCAATTTTCGATTTTAGAGCAAGTGTTGAACCCAAGTTTGGAAACAAATTTAATTTATTTAAAATCTAACTTTGGATTTGGACAAGTAGTAAAAAATTACTATTACACCCATCATCACGTCCATATCTACAATAAAAATTATTATTTATAAATACATTTTTTTCACTTACTTAATTAGTTTTTTAGATCATTTTTAAGGTAATTTTTTGAAGATTTTAGGGCATTTTTGCATTTTTTTTAGGGCATTTGTGAGTGTTATTTTGGTCATCATTGAAATATATATATATATGTATAATATTTAAAAATATTTAAAATAAAATTAGCATCAGATTACTTGAAATTAAATAAAACGTATACATATATTGAACACTTTCCGATGCTATTACTACATAAAAATTTTTATTTAAATTAAAATCCGTTCCCTACTCATCAACATCCTAACTCTAATAATGATTGTAACCAGCACTACATCTCTCCTTACTTCATCTGTACAATTTAAAATTATTTAAATAATTTTACAATTTAACGAGTTTTTCCACAGATTAAATTAAAAGAAATTCATACAAAAATATTACAATAGAGAAGAGAAAATACATTAGATTAATATAGGTTCATTAACTTTGTGATAAATATAATAGAATAAAAATTAACAAACTAAACAAACTAAACTCATATTAATTGTAAACATATTAATTAACCATCAAACTTTTGAGTTTCCTCATAAATCTTTTAGATTTTCTTGCTTTCTTCCTTTCCTTTTATGTCTCTTTTTCCTCCCTCACGTTTCTCTCTTTTGATTTATTTAGTAATAGTTGATCAATGTGTCTTGTAATTTGACTATCTTCTATGTCTACTAGAAAAATGACATCTCTTAACTTATCTATAATTTTCCTGTTATCCATTTTTGTCCACTATTGTAATTCCTTGCTAAATGCAAACCCGTTTGATAATTTGTATTCCTTTTACTTAACCTAACCTAACCAAACACCACATCCCAATTTAATTTTACACTTTGATTAAAACGTGTTAATATGAGAGTTAACGCAATAATGTCTTTTATGTCTTTAAAAGCATTATCAAATTTTTCATCTCCAATACATTTATTATCTTTTTTAGTACCAAGTTGAAATAACGAGAATTTCACTTCAGTACTATTTTTATAAATTTATAATAGCAATTCATAATTTCAAAAAATTATTTAACTTGGTTTATATTAATGGGAGTCTAAGTTAACAACTGATTACTAAATATTCGTCGCGATTGGGCTTAGTTGTGTTTATTTACTTCATATCCTAAATACTGTATTTCTTTCTGAAAAAATCAAGTTTTTTCTCCCTTGACAATTATTTCACATTCCTTGAGTTGACTAAAAACTTTCCTTAATTTATCTATGCGTGAGGCTAAACTGATTCGATTATTAATGAAAGGTGATAAGTGACAATTTTTTGAAAAATGACTTTTTTTTAATAAATATGTCCTGTGGGTATAAACGGATAGTTTGCTTTTGAAAGGATTCAACTTCGTATGATATTATTTTACTACAGTGATTTAAACATTTAGTTTATTTATGAACAGTGCTTAGTACCGTAGTTGACCCCATTCATAAATAAATCAAATTGTTCTGTTTAAACTGTTTTGATAATAACAGCCGTTAATTTCCTGCGAATATAGTTGTTTGCTATAATTAAATCTTATCAATGTTAATATACGATTGATATTATGATTTTTGTTATTTTAATACTGATAATATAGGTAAACGATTATTAAATTCATATATTAATATTAATTGTAATTTATAAGTTTACAGTATGATAATACAACTTATTAGTAGTGTTGATAAAATTATGTAAAAACCGACAACATGAAGTCAGATAGTACATACAGTGATGTTGAAGTAATACAGATAACAAAACGTGGTGCTCGTAATACAGACTTGTATAAGGGCAATCAAATTTCAATCAAATCAAGTTTCTCGTGTAAAAGGCATAGAATACACAAATTATCGTGGAAATATTGTAAAAGAAAGAGTATTAGGACCATCATGCAGATAATTAAAATAAGACTTGAACTATTATTAAAATATTACGTTGTGTAGGTATTGAATCAATTTATTTTTCTAGTTGTCCAAAAAAATGCGTTTAAAAGTTTACCAGTGATGAACAAAATGTCAATTTAACGAAATTCAATTCCTTTGGAACAAAAAACGAACAAGGTGTTTTTTTTATGGGTCAGATTGAAGCTTTTCACATAAAAAAAAGAAAGCCAAGTAATACTGATGGTGCCAAAAGAAGTAGTAGTTACAAGTATCACGTTTTCAAACAAGAACTGAGGATCCAGGTATGTAAAAATGCTTTCATGAGTAAATATGCTGTTATTTGGAAAAGATTAGTTTGTATTCAGTCATTTTTGTTGTTAGGACAAACTCCCAGAGGTAAAAGAGGAAAGCAGTCTAATCAAAAACAAATTGATGTTAGCGTTATTCAGCAAATAAAAAAAAGAATTTGTTTATGGTTTAGTATAAAAGACCTTCAAGTTTGGAAAAGAAAATTCTCTCTTTTTTACCATCACTATGCATTAGAAAATCATCTGAAAAATTAACCACATTTCCTATTTTCAATATTATTTATTTATCCAGTTGATGTTATCATTTCACCCGAATAATTTTTTAAATTCAAATTTGTTTTGAAAATAAGTAAATACTTAAATTTATTTTCATAATATAACAAAGATATTGTTGAGAAATTATTGTTAATATCTGAAACATTTGGTAACTTTTAAATATTGATACCATTGTTGAGTATACCACTTTCACCAGTAAGTTGACAATTATGGATTTTACTTCTATTTTTGAGATAGCCTCAGTGATACTGAAATAAGTATGTATTTATTATTGAATAGAATAAGTGAATAATATTATTGATAAAATTTCGTAAAAAATCATACTATAATTATGTGCGTTACACAGCAAGAAAATTATGGATTATATAATTTAGTAATGAGAGGCTTACTTAAAAAATTTTGCTTGACTGACTAGAGTTTAAGAATATTTATTTTGGTGAGGATTCAATAATTATAATGATATGTTTGTGCCATTGTTGTGCAAGGGTTGGCAAACATCTCATAAACAAAATTGATCTATTCGTGCAAACCAACTCGTGACCACAGTTTTCAATATACTAAATATAATACTGTAATTAATCATTAATTGAAAGTATCCCTTAAAACAGGGGTTTTCAACCTTTTAATGGAGAGGGCCATACATTATTTTCTACAAATATCGTGGGCGCATCCGTCGTAAAAACATGTGTTTTATACTAAAATTCAGTTTTACTATTACAATTTTCATGATTCAATTTTAAATTACAAACTATTATTAATATCATTAAAACAGCAAATATTTATAACGTGTAAGAAGGTCATTTAATTTGTTTTATCGCATTTTCCCCTATTTTTTCAATATTGATGGGTCATGGTCGTTTTAATTTTATTGAAATAGAAAAGATGCATATATTTCAAAAATGGGATCGCGGGCCGCAAATGATGACAAACGGGCCACATGCAGCCTTAAAACGTGGTAAATGAATGAGGTCGAAAAAAGAATCCATTTAAAAATTTGTTATGAGAAATGCATAATATGATATTATAATCTTAGAATATATAACCTATAATCTTTTTAAAATTAAAAACATCATCTACATTCTACAATTATCATTGCATTTTTCAGAAGAAGTAAAACAATTTATCACTCTTTTAAAAATTCTTGGATATTTTGTGGAACATAAATGTATTATCTATCTACATAAATTTATAGAAGTTTTAATGCAAAATGTATTATTTTTATAATTAATCTAAACGAATACATAATCTATATATAATGAAGTACAATTGAAGATCACTGAGCAACAAGAATACATCTCCACTTTTTCAAATTTTTCAGGAGTAACAAAAAACTCTTTTAAAAATTAAAAAATGGTTTTAAAAATGTGCAAATAATATATTCAAATACATTGGTAATAATTATAATTGATGTCTTAAAAGAATTAAAAAATTAATTTTTAAATACTAAAAAAAAAAAAAATAAATAATGGCTTGAAGATTTCTTGTTATTGCATCGTAAAATTATTTTTTTACTTATAACTTTTAAAAATAATGTAATTTATATGAATTAAATGTTTTTACCTATAAAATAAAATTGTACAAATTATACATTTTTTGATTATACATTTACAGGGACGTAGTTAGAAAAAATGTCAGAGGGTTTATACATGTCAAAAAATCAATTAGCAAAAAAAGTTTTTGGACAGGGACAAGTTGTATCATGAAGTTTCTTCTCCGTTAAACGGCTAACCGTTGAAACTTTCCAGTTTTTAATTATGAGTTATCATTGATTAGTGATTACTATTGATAAAAAAATCGTTCTAAAATAAACGAATTCGTAGACTAAGTTGTATGGTAAAAAAAAAAAAAATATTGAAAGTCTTAGATAATTTTTAGTTACTAATAAAATATAGCAGTTAATATTTAAATAAATAGTAAATATCAATTTTAGATTGATAAATTAGATGTACCATGTGAATATCTTGAGAAATTCATAAACAATATTGTTTTATAAATTCACCGAATAAATCCCGTTAATATGCCGTTAATATAGTATCTGTGTAGGGCTAATGGACATTATTTTAAGGTGTTTATTTAAATTTTTTTTATTTTTTAGATTGTGTGCAATGCAATAGTAGCACATTTCATTCGCCAGATTCTATTCGTACCTTCACCGGTTATGTAATAAATTATTTATATAAATTATAATAGAAGCTATAAACAAACAGTAACTGTTTAACTGTATTCATCATACATTTTGAAAATAATTAATACTTTATGTTCAATTACATGTTACATACTTAACGTGTCATATGCAAATTAATCATGTCATACAAAACGCTTTAAAATGGCATAGAAGAAGTGTCGTTATCGTTTAATAAAACAAATATTACATTTTCAGAGTTAGTATTTAATTTTCATTATGTGTGATAATATATTTATGACTATACGAATAATATCATACTATATTGACCCGCAATGAGGTCACGACCAAATGATTAAGACTACTACACTTAAATGACGCAATGCTTCGAATAGCTTAACAATGAACTGAGTCAAAAATATTATGCGTAATGAGCAAAATAAAAATATTTACTGTGTTTTTCATGTACTGCATGATTTTTATATAAAATATGAAAGAAATTATTAGTATAATATCAGTAAAAATAAGCCCATAAATATATTATTGTACAACATAAAAAAAATGTTCATCTAACAAGACTTGGAATGTTATACTTGTACAATAATTTTTTTTAACCGTTAAGTTTACGATTAATCAATAAGTTTTTATAGACACCGAGAATGTCACTGCTACACAAAGTTAATATTGTGAGTTATATAAATAATTTTAGAATATTTATAGACGTTTTGTATTGTATAGTACGTATGATGTCGTCATCATGAAAATCTATGAACTATACAACGAAATGATAGTTTTGTGAGTAAATTTTGAATTCGTTATTATAATCATTAAAAATATACTAATTTTCATTATTTTTGATACTGTAATATGAAAACTTATATTTTAAGAAAACAAATATAATCACAATGAAAAACAAAAAGACATTTTACATTGTTTAAAAACAAAACGTGTAAGCCATGCATGATGATCTAATCGATAAAGTATATCGTCGTTGTCAAAACAATATCTCGTATCTCTAAAATGCAATTTTTTCAGGAGACACAAAAAACTAATTATAAAATCAAATTTTGGGAATAGGTTATCCTCATGTTTAATAATGCTATCAAAATATCGTTTATATTCTCTTTGGATTTTGTGTATTATACGTGGTATTTACTATTTACACAAATCAAATTGTTTTTTTTTCCGAAAAATTTGATGTATATAACTCATTTTTGATTTTTTTGGAGCAGGTGAAATCAGTTTTGCATTTTTGAAAGGGTTTTTATGAATAAATTACCTACTAGCATAAAATGATTTCTAATTTTTTTACTTGAATTGAAGTGACTAGATAAATATCAGTGGAACGAAGCTCTTCATTGACTCTTTCCTTACCGCATGGTCAAATATTTTCTTCTGTAACTGGCATTTGTTGTACGGCCATGCTAGTCTAAATCATAAAATATTTTTTTCAACGTGTTTTGCAATAAAGATATTTATTTATAACTACAGCCTAAAAAACTTTCATGTTTCACTGTAGTTTTCCAATTGTATATGACTGAAAAAAATACGAATAACGACATACTCAAGAGTTGATTATGTTATAGAATTTACATTACAGCATTAGCGAATAGGCTATGAATATAGTTGAGTAAAAAGTATAATAAATTCTCATTTGATGTGCAATGAGTTAAAATTGTTCGATGAATTGGTCCAGTAAAACTAAAATGCTTCAACATAATGTGGTTTCGTCATCAGTAACGTCTACGTTTGCCTTGTCAAGAATCCTGGTTAGGGTCAGTCTAAACTTTTTAGATTTGTCCTAAAATATAAAGTTCATTTCTTTATTGCCCAATAAAAGTTCTTGTTCACGACATATTTTCTTTTATCAAATTATCACAATACAAATTTCTATTATTTAACTACCTACGTGTTAAAAATCTAGTGTATTATCCAATAATTATTAAAAAACATATGTTATGTAGATGAAATATCACACAATCACCTTTAATCTCTTTTCAAAATACTTAAACCTTAATATGCATATAAGTAAATTATGTCCTAAGGTAAAATCATAATGATTATATACCTACATACTCGTATACCTATGTACTTACTACAAAGAGAACATCAAAAGCTATGAGAGAGACCACATAAGAAATGGGCCTACTAATGAATTAATGTATAACCTGACATATTGTAATATTTCTCGGTAAAGTGGACAGTTTTTGTACTAAGGTATCATGCAATAAATATATTGAAAAATTATTTTATGAAAACCCCAGCTGAATCCGGACACAGTTCACTGTGGCTTAGATTGATATGTATTATTATGGTAGTAAATAAAACTGTTCTACTAGTAGCTATAATACTTTGTTATTGCTAATGTCATTATAAATCATTTTCCTACAAGTGTTTGATTTATTTACTTTTAATAATGAATTTCTTTGATATAAATGATTTAAAAGTAATACATTCTCATTGCATTTTGTTAATTTTAAATACGTTTGGCTATTTTCATTAGTAAGATGAAAAAAATTTTTTTTTTTTTTTTAAATACTGATATTCTAATATTTGTATTATTGGACTCATATAATAAACTATATAGTATACTTTCAGCTAAAGTTAAATATTTAACTGTTGAAGAATAGAAAAACAATCATGGTATACTTTTATTGGGTACTATTCACTTTGTTTTTACCCTTCAAATAAATGATTAAAAAAATAAAGAAATCTCGAATATTTCTTTTTATTTCATAATATTATCATATAAATAGTGATTTCATAAATTTGACATAACTTAAAACAAAATTGATTATAATAAGTATATGAAGTTAACGCAGATATATCAAGAAAATACACGTTGATCATATTTTTAAAAACAATTTGATAATCAAAATATATGAAACCACTACATATTTGTTGAAGACGTAACAATGATTACAAAAAATATTGATCTATAAATTAGATATATTAATGTATACAATTTATGATACATTCGAATTGTTGAAAAAAAAAATTTCATATTTTTATGATTTGTTTTCAATATTACACATAATAATCAACATCATGTTTATTAAAAGTGATTAAAGTAGTTGTATTTGTTTTATTAAATATAAAATATTCTTCATAACATCAATTTTTTTCCCTAGAAAAAGTACAACCAAACCCACGAGAGTAAATATAAAACACATTATAAAATAAATAAATGTGCATTGATTGAAATAACAATACTTTTTTAAATTTCAGTAAAATATGCAAAGATATATTTTATTTATAATGTAGTCTGTTTACACAAAAAAATGACAGTTTTTAATGATATATAATAAAGTCTTGTACAAAGTTGTAAATGAGAAAAGGAATTTTCTGCAAACTTTCAACAGTCGTAAACGTACTATGTTAAATGTTTGTGATTAATTTATTTAATTTCACTAAAAACCGTGTAAAATAAGGCGAGGATGTATTACCTGACATTTTTCGTTGTAATTATGAAGTTTACTGCGAAAAAAAGTTTTGGGTTAAAAAATCATTGGCGAGAAAGGAGCATATTCAATGATTATGATATAATTACTGACACAGAAATCGCAATATTCAAAATGATTGAGATGCAACTATTCATGTTAAAAATAAAATAATACGTATACAATTTGTATACATTATTCCGTAATATGTTATATTAATTTTACTGAAGATTGTGAACGTAAGTCAAATTCACTACGACAATCAATTTTACAATAAGTACAAATATCTATTTATACAATGATTTTTAACGTATTATTACGTATTGTTTTTTATGGTCCAAAAATAAAAATTGTTTATACATCAGCAAAGAAAAATAATTGAAGGGCAAAATTTTGAGTGGTTGTCTATTGACCGGCCACTTTCACGGCGAAGGGGTCATTCGGCTAATCCCGTTAACATAATAATGGTATTCTCTTTTTCGATGAGAATGTATCAAAAGTAACGTAAAAAAAAAAAAAAAAATGGAGTACTATCACGTATATAATGATTGATCAGTTGTTAGTACCAATTTTTCTTTTATATTATTAAAGTAAAATAATTGTATTATCTTTTAACTAAATTCATTATCCAAATGCCTCTTTCTTTACTTCTAATTCTGTACCAAGTCAAATAACCATAAATAAAAAATATAAACGTTTATATACCAACATTATAGTATTTATATAGTTTATGATGTGAATTGGATTATATTATTTTATAATTTACAATAATATTTAAAATGTAGTTATTACGTAGTGATTATAAGTTGTTTAAAAAAAAAAGCAAATTGTTGTTAACTTTTGAACATCTGTGGAAAAATATTTCAATGCTTATACATCATGATGTCATATATCTGAGCTAATTATAAAACAAAATTCTGACCAAGTAGTACAAATTACGATTAAAATAATAATATATTATACAAAATATATTGTAGTTATCAAATAGATCTGACTCATCCTTTACATATTTATATATTTGAATATACAGGATTCAGCAATTTAATATTGCTAGATTTAATTACGAACATTTATTAATGCAGAAAAGTATAAAATTAATTTCATAAATATAGGTTAATCATTTGAATATTTATATCTATTATTGTAATATACAAATTGTGTGTGTGTATGTGTGTGTGTGTGTGTGTGTGTGTGTGTGTGTGTGTGTGTGTGTGTGTGTGTGTGTGTGTGTGTGTGTGTGTGTGTGTGTGTGTGTTAAATAAATTGTGAGTTGAGTGTCGTACGCTACGATTTTATTACTATAGTAGTCTTCACAATAATTAAAATTCTCAAACAAATGAATTGAATTTATATTAAATTATAATGAAATATGTGGAGTTGTCCTTATAAATTGCAGTTTCAATGAAGCTCACGAACGAAATATTAATAACATGTAAATTTCAATAGGAAATTCGCAATTAGCCTTAGCTCGCGGGAGCGGTGTGTGGTTTTGTGCGAACATGTACTATAGACATCAAAATGATACACCACTGACGTCAGTTGAAAATCGACTGCTTGACAAATACTTCGATGATATCGCGTGTATCACGTGTACGGAGTCCGCTGTGCCGAGCAAAGTAGTAGGACAAATACGATGTCGGTAATAATCAAATAAATAAATAATAATCGCGAGGAGGGAGTGCGGAAAAACGGGTATATTGTTCAACACATGTGACAGAGGCCCCCGGAGACGAGCACACAATAATGGGCTGGATTACATTTCGGTTCACTTACTGCAGCACTGCACGAACGGCGCAACAGGCAATCGACATAGGGAGGAAAACTGTCGAAAGCGTCCGTGAACAAAACGACGACTCCGGTGCAAAACGTCGTTTCGTCGGCAATTCCGTTTTGAGGAAAAGAAAAATCAACATTACGTTTGACGAACGTCGGATCAAATCGTATTACTTTTTTTCGAAAATAAAACGAAAATTAATCGTAAATATAATATAGGTAACTGGATTTTCAAAATAACTACAATCGAATAGTAGTAAAGTCACAAATTTTAATAATTATCACTGTTGTGATTTCGATAATTTCGTTTGTTCCAAATTTGAGTTTACCGGATATTTATGGGGATTCGCGTTGTTGATTCCAATAACCAATACCGTTTGCGCGCAGAGAATCAAACGAAAACGTAAATTGTTCGCTCTCCGCATTGCCTCGGAATAAATTGTCTGTTTGAATCGTATACGTGTTCCACCCCCCCGCCTCGGTTATTTGTTATTAAATGTTGTTATTATTTTATGATTATTATTATTGCTTTTTTTTTTTTTAATTTATTCGTCCACGCACGTTTTTAGTCAGTTCTCTACGTCGACTCGGAAAACTAAACGGAAAGGAAATAAAAAATAAAATGGAAAATTACAGCTATTATTCATATAAGTTGCAAGCAACAAAAAGTATAGGTTATAAATCGTTATTACGTATCTAATAATATATTACCATGCGGATAAATCGCACGGCGCAATAACGCGCTTCACGTACGAAGTCGTCGCACGAAAACGTGCCACCATAATTAATACAGAATAAATGTAGTTCGCCGATGGCATTGTATATGCGATTTTGAAAAAAAAAATATATATACAAAATAAATATCACACTAATGACTCGCGTAAATATAAACATTTACATCGTACACGCGGCGACTATGCTAAATGTATTGCAGTTTAACGGTCACGCCATTTTTTACCGTGTTCATGCGTTGTAACGTTGCCGCGTGTACTTACCGTGTCCTCTACACCTCCCCCTCTATGCGCACTTTCTCGTCGTGACAAACGGATTTAAAAGTATAATAATTCGTTCGTGTTAACACGAATTTATGTTTTCATTTAGGTTTTTATATTTTCTATTTATTTATTATCATAATTATAATTTTATTTTTTTTTGTCCGTCCAAACACGGAATAATTATAAACGTACTACAAGCGTAGAAATTCTCTCCCGTGACGTAATACATTCTAAATATTATTATCATTATTTCGCTCTACCTCGAGCAATGACATCGTTTAAATATTATTATATTCCACTGCTTATCATTCCGTCGTCATTCGCAACGTTCGAGCCAACCGTTTAATCAGTAGAGGGATTCGTGATCACGTCACTCTGTGTGCGTATTTAATATTTCTCGTACAACCGTGTCGTGCGAGTACAAACGATCTCGTGTTCTGTATTGTAATAGTCGCTGCATTCGAATTCGGTTATTTTCGCGGTATTATCGTATGATTAATTAAAAAAAAAAAAAAAAAAAAACAAATTCACGAATTCATAACCAAAACGTAATCATTATTACGCGCAGAAATTTTCGTAAAGCAATTTTCACTCCGCTCGGCCCGTGGTAGACCGTATTACACTATCACCCCACGGCGGACATATGAAATACACATCAAAAAACCTCGCTACGTAAAAAAAGGAAATTCGAAAAACCGACAGAACACGAGATTAATGTCTATTCAAATTAAACGAGAAAGTTTTGTGTACACGAGTAACGCGCGTTTTTCTAGGGTACATAATGACGTAGAAAGTTGCGGCGAAATACTCTGGTTCATTATTCGATGTGTATTCGCGCGAGTGAGAGTGGAACAAAAAAAGACAGTGTTCAAATTAAATACACACAATTTAATTTTAATAATGGACTACTATGCACGCGCGCCTGTTTGAAATTGCACGCTTTTCGCGGTGTTTTAATCAATATTAATGTGTGTGCGTTATGATACAATTAATTATGAACGTACCCAAAATATTTATACGCGTCGCGTCATACATTATAGTTTATACTCGTCGAGTAATCAAACGCCACTCGTTTGTATTTGTAATAGAGAAAAAAATTCCGACCGATTTTTCACATTATTTTGTCCGACAATAATTTTTCACTAAGAATGAAAATAAGCTTTCACCGGATCCTTCCTTTAAATCGAAAGAGTCCGAACTGAAATTAAGTTGTGTGAAGTCGTGTTTTCAGTGATTGTTCTCTATGGCCCACGCGTGTAAGCATTTTTCCAACGAATGCGAGTTTATAACTTTGACCATTTACTTTGTCACGACAATATTCAAAAAGATATTTGATGTCTAGATTTTTTTTTTTTTTTTTTAAGAACCGTTTCCCCAAATAGTTATTTGCAAAAAATAAAATACGTTATTATATAATACATAAATAAATATATGTTTATACGTATATGCCTATTAAATATTTACATACAGAGTCCTACGGATATTCACAAGATAGAGTTTACAATTTATATATATAATGTATATAATGTATAATGTATATATGTAATATATATTATATATTACATAATATATAATATATATTATGTATAATAAAGTTCAATTCTTCCAACTTAAATTTAAAACACTAGATGACGTTGCTTGTCCACAAATGAAAACTATTTTTTATTTTAAAATTATAGTTTATATCAAGATTTCCAAGAAACATTATTCTCATTTATTAAAACTTAAAATATTACGTAGATGAAAATATTGTAAAACATGATTTTTCTTCATTAAAATATGTTTCAGTAAGAGCTATAAATTCTATAATGTTCATGAAAAAAAAAATAAAAAATAAACATTATTAAGGATTAAATCACTTTGTGTAAATCACGAGTGCACACACACACACACACACACACACACACACACACACACACACACACACACACACACACACACACATTTGTATGTGTGTGTATACGTTACGGAGAAATGACAAAAAAATCTAGTAAAGTCAGTTGATGGTTCAGTGAAAGTGATGGTATAAAATAAAGTCGTGGCGCGATCAAATATGATACACCAAATCATTTTGAAACTAGGATGTGAATAAACATATTATGATTCTGACAAAATTAAAAAACATTAATTTTATTTTCGCATTTTATTTGTAAACGTGTCGACCCGACGTGGTTATGCCGCATTAATTTTCAATAAAATGAAATGCTAGTCGTTCGTTTCTCACACTTTCCATTTCACTTCTCGAGATTCCCGGCGAAATGGAAATTAAATAAAATGCAATTTAAAATTATGTAATTGTTTTCACAGAGCTACCACGGTGGCATTATTATTTGAACTGCACGTTTGCGACGGTGACGGCGGCGGCCAGGTGGGGAAAAAAACGGAGCGCGCGTAACGCCGAGTGCGTCCGTGAACTGTTTTCCAAACGTAATTATGTCTCGTGATAATATTGTATTATTATTTTGCTGGAAATTGTGAGTTTAACCGCTTTAAAATTGAAATTTATGGCCGTTACAAAACGTTTGCAATAATAAATTAATTCCCTCGTCGTCGTGCAGTGCCCACGAACGCCCGGACGTAGCGATATTGCATACACACTGCGCCGGTCAATAAAACGACGGCGGTGGAGGCACGCTGTCGTTCGTATACTATACTATTATTATTATTATTATTATAACGCGACCGTACGGTTATATTTTAATATACGTACTGAATACAATATACACAAAACAATAATAAAAAAACGAAAAAAAACAATGAATACACGCATAAACACATGGGACAGGCGTGTGCAAAGTTTTTGATCACGTATTAGTTTTGCCTTGTTTAGGTGTATGAAACGTTTAGAAATCGTTCCGTTACCGAACTACTTTTATTGAAATAAGTGTATTTATATATATATCTACAGCGAGAGTCATACCTATTTTACAAATCCAATAATTTTTTTATATTTTCATTATTTAAAATTTTTTTTGAAACAAATATTTAAGTTATTCACATGATACAAAAAATTGCATTTAAAGTATTTTTTTTTAATTGATTTTTAGAATTTAAATTTTAAAATGTTTTAGAGTATTTTACTGTTTTCCAAGCAATTTAAAATAACTATATTGTGAAACGGATAATTAGAAAAATGTTAGTACTTAAAATTCTAATAAAGGTTATTCCATTATCTGTTTACGATTCATCTAAGTTTGTAAAAAAATCAACAATTTTATTATGTTTCGCATTATTTTATTATTGTATTTTACAATGAATTAAATGGCTAATCAAAATTCAATTATTAGATTTCTGTTACCACTCGTAAATATTATCTTATTATAATTTACGAAAATTTATATTTATAATTACCAATCACGGAAAGATTATCGAAGTCACTTAAACTTGATAGAACGAACTATAATTTTAATTATTTAATTTGCATGTTTAATGAGTTCAAAAATTCCCAATAAGTTAATGACCAAACTTTAATTTACTAATAAAATAGTTTTAATACCATATTTTTTCAAAAAATATGGTTTGCCAAATGGTTATTTTTTTTATTGTAAAAAAATATTTAAAATTTTAAAATTTGAGTTTCAATAATGAAACAAATATTTTAATACCATTTTCTTAATATTTATATATAAAAAAAAAGTTAAAAAAAATAATGAGAGAAAAGTTAATTAATTTGTCAAATACATCTGACTCATCCTGTATGCGCTATGTGTGTGTGTGTGTGTGTGTGTGTGTGTGTGTGTGTGTGTGTGTGTGTGTGTGTGTGTGCTTGTTTGCATTCAACCACTCAATCATTCAATGTGCATTGATCATTATTCACTCAAATTTACATGCTCCAGTCTGGTTATCATATATCACTTAATATCTGATCTATTAATATTAATCAGTTTAATAATAATATTATTATTACAATAGTATAACAATGGTATAGTTGCTGTGGCTCTGAATTGAGCCTGCGAAAATTAGACCATGTGTTTTTTATACATATGATAGAGTTTGGCTGTTTAGAATATAAAATATCAAAATATTTGTGATTCATACCTTGTACAAATTATACACCACACAACCGGTGACGGACTTAATCTTAACACTAAAAACCAATACGAGCAAATTGTATAATTTATAACATTTTTTTTTTTTTTTAATTACTAAATTGTATTAACGTAGTAACGTAGAATTATATTTCATGTTATATCATTATTATGTAATATACGAATATAATATTTCTGACGTCACCTTCGCATCTGTGGCAATACAACATGGTGACGCCAAATCTATGTTATTGTGATAAAACAGAGATTGGATTTCTGTTATTTTTATGGTTAATTTTTTTTTTCGTTTGATGTCTCGTATCTTTGTATTATTTTGTTTTTTTAAGAGCACAGTTAGTTGATGTTTTACATGATACACACACTAAATTCTCATTGTCGTGTAATTTTTATTTTTTATTGTTTTTTAAATAAAGGTACATCTAGTTTATCTAGTACATGGAACGATACTTTTAGATTTAACTATGATAAATCGAAAAATACGTCCCAACAGTAAATAATATTTTAGTAAAATATCACTTGTGTTAATGGATTACAATTTAGACAATCGTTTCTAAAATAATACATTTCTCAGGACGATATGATTTTTAACTATTGTATCATAACGTATCACAGATGTTTCAAAGCAGAATCAAACAATTATATACGTACATTAATAATCATAAAAGTCAAATCAATTTCAAATTTAATTTGTGCACATTTTTTTCTTTCTTACTGCACACTCAACTTTTCGTACAAAGAGCATTGTACATTTGTAAAAAACAGCCACCTCTGTTTTGAGGAGTATTTGATTTGAAGTTTAAAAAATAAATAAATAAATATTTTTATTTTTTTGTTTCAAATAAATTATTGATTTCGTAGTGTTGGCCCAAGAGGTATAGCACGAGTACCATATCACGTTGTCACTATTTTAAAACCACCAAGCGGCGACCGCGAACGCTGAGTTGTTTTAATGGATACAGTGATGAGTAGTGCACATGAACTTACCTTTGATTGTTTTAAATGTATTTTCTGTACTATTTTAGTGATTGTGCCTGTCATATAACATTTTATTATCTTAACTAACTAAAATCAAGCCAATCTGTTAATATATTATATAAATATATATTTTAAGCTAAACGTTTTACATGTCTTATTGAAACTTTATTTTTATATTAGTTTTTTATTTAAATTTCAAATAGTTATTTTCAGATGTGAAATTAAACTAATTTATTTCTATAATTGGAAATAAAAAAATAAATAAATAAAAACATGGGCAAACCAGTCATTTAAATTTACAATTTTTCAGTTCTTTTCTTATCCTTCTTACAATGTAATTAATATACGGTTCTCAAATATGGAGGTGTTCGAAAATTGTCTGCTCCTCAAGATAGTGGTAAATTTGAAAAAAAAAAGTAACAAACACTGATATATACGAATGAAGAGACGGGCGTGAAGAAAAACATGACCGTCAGTGCTACAAATCGACGTAATACTTGACTAATAGAGGGCGCCATATTTTATACATTTACATTTTCATCTCTGCTTATAAACAGTTGAACATGTTTAAAATCAAGTTGCTTTTGATCGCGTGTAATATGATAGAATATGATAAACCACAGTTTACGCACAAAGCCGTATAAAACAATTATAACATATTTATATTATAATGTCGCATATACTAGCTATATCGTACACCGTATGTTTTTTGTTTTAATTCATTCATTTTTTTAAGGGAAAATAATGTGTTGAAATTGGTCATAATCGTTTTATTAAAATGTATGGCTTTAGACAATTAAACAAATTTGAAATGACGTTAATCATGACGAATACAGATACTGATAAACTGTTATACACGGCAGTTAGTATTACTTAGGCCAAATAATCTTATGTAATTACCACAATAATCGAACAATTATTTTATGTTATTATTGTATAATATCTAAAATTAAAATTTTATTATATTTATTCACGAAACTTCGCATGCGTATTATATTATATTATGTACTGTTTCTGGTACTAACGTTCTTTTCAGCGTATTAAAGTGTTGAAAGACCTTTTAGGTATTTATTTCGTGTCTCTATAATTTAATTCAAAAGTATTGATTTACCTATAACTTAACACTGTAGGTTTCCGCAGTCTTCTCAGGATTAAAATCCGACTAAGAAATACAGTGATGTAAGCAGACTGAGTAGTGTGGCGTAAAACAAAATACATACCGTTTAATATTATGACGAATAATATCTGTTTGACTTTGGGGAGAGTCATAAATATTTTCAGAGAATATAATTATATGGGCCCCTACTACTATTTTCAAATCAACTTCATACTATTTTGTTTTATACAATAAAATATTTTTAGTTTGTAGTGTTTTGTATTTAAAAAAACTAAGAAGGTGTTATTAATTATTGTAATTTTCTAAAAATAAAAAATAATTAATAGACACCTTACAGTACAATAAATGTTTTATATTTTTGGTACCGAGTGCGAATAATGGCTACCGTTACCAATGAATACAGACACGTTCCACAGTGTGGTTTTGCTATCGTTACTTGTATTCCGAACTGAAATATTTAGAAATCGACGCAATAACGACAATTTGTTTAAAACTGTTGTGTTCTTATGGGTTTACGTGCATTTTTATTTAAAGTAAAAAAATACAAAAGAAAACAAATAAAAATAACGTACTATGCACCATGGGTATTCTTCGCTTCTCGAAAAAAATAATGGAAATGGCTGTATTGAATTTTAATAAAGTGATAAACAATAACGTCCTGACTAAAATGATTCCAAACAAAGCTTTAATCATCATATAATACTATTCATTATCGTTTTATTCTAATTTTCGTTAGGTCTTTTTTTTAATTGAAAAATTCTAGACAATTTTTCTGATTGCATTTTTAATTACTTCGAGATTTTAAAAAAAATTTGCAATGGACATTTCATCTTTAATAATGATTGAATTGTACCATTCGGTTTTTGTACACATATAAATACGCATAAAAAATTCATGTAAAACAATCTTTCCGTAAAAATCGTCTTTGAATATAGCTAAAAAAAAAAATCCCAAGCAACAATTATTTGAATTTCTATCCACTGGGTTACTTAATTTACATTGAAAAAATTCAAAAATAAAAAAAAAAATGAAAGTATAAAAAATGGTGTATTTTGTAAAAAAATATTTGTCTTTGTTTGACACTGTCTATAATATTACACATCATGTCTGTATATAGACATATAGAGTATACATATAGAATGTAAGCTCGGTAAATTTTTGCCACGTAAATTTACCGGTAAATTTACCAATTATGTTTTTAGGTACAAGTAAATATTTTTTTACCGAAAAAATTATCATGTGACACCATAAATTAAACGTCTTAATGAGTTGAATATTCATAATATATCAGTAGAATTGAATAGTTGATATTATAAAATTCAAAACGTAAAATATCCTATTTATTACTAGAGAAAAAGACAAATAAAACTAAACAACTAGAATTTATTTTGTTTTTTTTTAAATTTTTAATGTTATGTCAAGGAACCTTATGAATCTGATTTGATCGATTTACAATTTATTTTATAGGTACATTTTTAACATTTATATCCATATAAAATAATTTAAAATACAAACAAAATTGATAATAGTATATTACACTACAATAGGTACTTATACAAAGTCATTATGTGAAATTTATAACACCATGAACACACTAGCTATCCAGTAAATAATAATAATAATAAGCGTCACAATAATTAAAAGTTCATGAAAAAGAGGAAACGTGGAGTTCTTTAGGGTGTCCCTGATGTGACATGCAAAAATTTTCAAAATTTACCAAATTTACAGAATGTTAAATTAACGTAAATTTTACATCTCTAACTACATGTAATATATATATATATACGTATTTATTTGTTTGTTTATTAATTATGTGCGTGTGTATTTGAACTCTTCCTAAACCGATGATGTATATGCAATTTTGTGTTTGTGTGTATGATAAAGATGATTTGAGAATGGTTTGTACTTAAAAAAGTTTTTGGAAAGTCCTCCGGATAAGTCAATAATGTGTTAAAAGAGAAGACAATTTGCAAAAAACCTGAAAATAGAATCTGTGATTCAAAGTTGATTACGTTGCATTAAATGGTTTCTATGTATTCTATTATCATATTCTACGGTCAGATGTAACTTTTATAGCCAATATACTCTATGGATCGAAATGTCATTATACTCGTATACTCTATGGGCATAATTTTTGTCTGACTAACGTACTAAATATTGTCATTTATTCATTTATTTGTATTTGGTGAATTTAGGTGCTCTTTTCGATTATTTAATAGCGGTGGCTATAGGACTCACTTTACTTCAATTTTTCTAATGCCGAGAAGAAGAAGAGCTGATATAGAAGGCTTCTTTTTGTACGTGCATATTTCGAAAATTGTTGGTCGGATTTTTCACTAATTGACCGAGTCACGGTGAAGGTTGTAAAAATCAATGTTGTCGGTTAAATGGCCTGATCGTATCCCTGTTTTAATCATATCTTCGTTCAGATATAACACTATAGATTTTACCTGTATGACAATGAATGAAAATGAGATTATCGGAAGATGAAAGGTAACACCAAAATATATGATGTGGGAACAGTTCAACATCTTCACAATTTCGCGCCACACAACTTACGGAAATTTTTTTTTCTTTCAACCTATTTCATATTAAACATTTTTTCTAATTGCAAAGTTTAAAGAAATAGTTTGTGTAATTTTAAATGAGATTTAAGCACAACTAGTGATCAACGAAACTTTAACTGTGTTCAAATTATATTCGAAATAATCTAATATCTAGCTCCGATATCGTTAAATAACTAAAAGTATATATCGCAGATAACGCATGTATAAATACTTCGAATATTAAACTTTAATTCGTATGATTTACATATTAAAAAATCGTTAACGCAACGATATATGTTTGTGTTTAGGGGTTCGTATTGGTTTTCTAAAAACGCATGCGATATTTAGTCGAGTTTTCTCTGAACTCTGATCCAGCAGAATAATTTGATTTAGAAATAATTACATTGATACAGAAGTAATCTGTATGATGTGAAAAAAAAAACATTTTCCGTCCCGTGTTTGCAGCCGTTCAAACATTTCGAAATCGCTTTTAATGACGTTCTCGGCCGTTCGTGTCGTTATTTTCGCCTCTGTAGAAAACGCACAAAAAATTACCCTTTACAAATCGGGAGACGTAAAAAACCCATTTTTCCAAATAACTCAGTCACAAACTACGGTAGCCGTTATTCCCCACGTCGACAGGGCATAAATACGTTTCAATATTCACCCCCACCCCCCATCCCACCAATATTGGATTCGCTCGGGAAAACAAAATCAATAATAATTATAAAGTCATCACGGCGACTACGACGATAACGCGTTACCATTATCGTTTATTTTTATATTTGATTACGACTAGCAAGAATTTTCACTAGAATATTTCGGCACACGTCGTTAAAAGAATTTCACACACATACACACACACACACACACACACACACACACACACACACACACACACACACACACACACGAGCGCTCGTGCTAGTATATTATTATAAGAGAGATAGTCGAAAGCGCGCACATAAGACCACGCGTTATCTCTAAACAATAGTTTTAAATAATAGGATTACGCGCGCCAAAGTTGGTGAAATATTACCACGGCGGTGGTTTAGAAATTAATTTTTATCACGCGTGCCCCGGGGAATATCTTTATAAAGTTTTCGGATTTCAGACCACGGTATATATACGTCGTCAAAAGTTAAAACGGTCTAGCGGAAGAAAAAAAAATAAATAAAAAGGGGAAAAAAAGTATGAAAAAGCGAGCACGCCGCCGTCTCCCAGTAGGATTCTATACGCGCCGCCGTAGTTTACGATTTGAAATTAAATTCCTTTCCACCGACGTTTAATGTTATATCGGCCAATCAAATCCGAGACGCGCGTGTTCAAATTAACATTGTTAAACAACACTTGGTTCGGTCCCGACGGGAAATATATTATATATTACGGGACCAAACGTAAGAAATTCTACTGAAAAATTTGAACAATTATAATTGTCGATTCAATTTAAAATAGAAAACAGCTCTGAATTGAATCGTCCGTGTATAGATTTTTTTTGAATGATGTTTTCTAAATTTAAAGTCATTAACCCACATCAGTTTTACATTCTTTTCAATTTATACTCACATACACAACACATTTAAAATGTATCTCTAAAATTTACACATACGAATGTTTTTTAAGTACTTAGGACGAAATAAATATCAAAAGATTTAAAGTTTTTTCCCTTCAATTTGTATAAATTACTATCAAAACGAAGTACAAGATATTTTTAATCGACCAGATAAGGTTAATCCATAGGTACTAACATTTTTACACTTTCCAAATGTATGGAAATGTTACATACAGGTATATACATTATACATATATACACGGTGCCCCATAATAATTCGCACATTTTGGTATCCCCCGAGTAATGAAGACAAACAAATGTATTTTTTTATGACTTAAAAAGGTAATTGATAAAAGCATTCATTTTATTTTTATATTTTGATAAAAAAAAAAGCATTATTATAAATAATATTATATTTTGATATTTTTAAGCAAAAATATTTCATCTCGATTTGTTTTGATTTCTTCTAAATTTGTTAGAGACAAATGAAGATCTTCTAAATTTTTTGGCAATTTAGGGATCATAAAAATTTACTCGCTCGAAACTCCACCCTATCATATAAATACTGCGCACGCAATTCGGTCGTTGACCAAAACTGCTCATTGTTTTGGCAAGCATTTCGGATGCAACCGCGATACCTCGATCGCCGACCGTGATGACTGATGACTCATCAGTGATGAGTATCGGTTATAGATTAGATACCAACCACTACCGCTGGTAATAGATTTTCCGCCGACGACAGACACAATAATGGGCACGTATTATTATACTATCATTGTTATTATGACGTGTACTGCACAATATATATTATCAACGTAACATATATAACACACACACACACACTTCACTGACACACGAGTACTTTGCACGGAGACGACGTGTGGAAATATAGCTAAAACAAACCAGGACTATGCGTATTATATATTACGCCGCCGACACAGAACACAAAACACAACGCACGCGAGACGCGAACCTCGTACGTGAGATATTACATTATTATAATAATATGTCATGTAAGTCTTGCCCGCGTATATCATAGCACGCACGTGTATAAATCACGAACCTAACCTGAGGTGTATACACGTGCAGCCCACAACGTGTCCCGTGTTAAAATCACCGAACTTACTAGTTTCGGACTAAGCGTTTTCCTATTATGGCTCGCGGCGGCGTCAAAATGACGTTTTCGAATAGTGCCATACACTAAGGCGCGAGAGCCGTTTCAAAAACACCTATGTGATACAGAATGACGAAACGTGCTTTTTGTCTGTGCAGTCACAGTGAATTGAATTTTCGTGTAGTAGAAGTCGTTTTACGTTTCCGTAGAGAATATATTTTATAGATCATAAAAATTGTACATATTTGGACTTAAAACTAGTTATTTTTCGATATTGTGTTTAGTATTTTTTTTTTCAAACATAATGGAAGAATATCAAAAATTCGCTTAACACCGGTGAAATATACCACTTACTTAAACCAAGTATTCATGAAATCGATTAATTTTGTAATTAACAAACTGTCGAATATTAATACTCCTTTGGTTGATTTAGTTGTTTTTAAAACACGAAATTCGTTTTAAATGTAAATTTATACAAAAATATTGCATATTTTATGTAATACGATACAAAATATATGTTTACATATTGACTTATATGTTTTGTTGATCAGGCAGTATTTCGATAATTTTATTATTAGGAGTTGATGTGAATGAAGAACGCCAACAAGTCTGCATAAATTCAAAATGTTTTCCAGCGCAAATTTCTGCTTATGATGCTACTGGAATCGTTTGTTTCAGAAAAGGGATAAAATCTATTTTTTCGCAAAATTTCTTTTTTTTACAAATATATTCTGTCACTACATAGGTTGTTTTCTTTTGAATAAAATGAAACGCTGTTGCTGTATGTCGTTATTTCTGTGATTTCTGTTATGATAGGAAAGATGTAATAACGAATCAAATCCATTTGAAGAAAGAAAACAAGTTTTTATTTTGTTGTTTATATACTTTAAAAGGTATTATAAATATTTATTGGTAGAATAATTTTATTTACATCACTATATCGACCACAATATCGTTTTTGAGTTAGTTATCCCTATTAATATAAAAGAACAGCCCTTTTTTAGGTTCCGATTTTGTGACGACACTATGTAAATTTTTTTTCTCAGAGTTGTTCCAAATATCCCCAGAGTGTTATCAAGTCACCCGATGTTTTGTTTTTTTTTTGTCTAAAGGGAGGAAAAGGGAGGATTGTATTTAAAGGTTACGGTTTTTTAGAGTATCATTTAAATAATTTAACGATTTTATGTCACAAGTTTGTACTAAATACTCCAACGAGTGATCTGTTGTTTATAATTTCATTTTATTCGTGATTTCAGTTATAACTGTTTACGCACTCTGTCGTAAATAAACACTGGTCCAAATTATGTATTACAAATTCATAAAACAGTTTTCATATTATTAGTGTTGTATGGAAAACAACAACAACCACTTCATCTTTATACCACGGCTACCTCAATTATGTAAATTGCGTTATCGAAAAATAGTCATTTGTTATTATTATTATTTTTTTTCATTTGTAATTCTGCTATTTTTACTATTTAGAACTTGATCAACTATACATTTTTTTCTTCTTTAAAACAGAACTATGTGTATTGATTCAAGAATTTAATTTAGAGAAAACAAAAAACTGCACACAGGTGAAACCGGGTAATTCAGTTAGTGTTATATATATATTATATGAAAAAATCAAAATCAGTCAAATTTAAACTAAGTTTTTAGTTGAAAAACACAACTCGAAAAGTCGGTATTCAACAATATTTTTCCAAGTAAAATATGGTATGAGAAAAACAGTTATTTTTAATTTTTCCGAAAGTTCAACTCGTCGGACTGAACCTCTTTCATAAATGATTAATTCACTTATACGGTCCAAAACGAAAATCGCATAAAAAAATTAAGTAGTACACCATACACTTATTGAGTGAATTCGTCGGATGTAAATATAAACATTTGCATCTCGCAAATGTCGGTCTTCACTTAAATCGTACCGAAACACGGTTTGACTACACGATCAATATTATGCTCAATATTTGCTTCAATAATATTGACGGAACCATATGGTTCACGAGTATTGATCGTTTAAAAGCATATTGATTGTCAATAATTCAGGGAGATTGATAGAAATTTTGATTGACGCGTATTGACGGACACGATTGACAGTACACAATGAATATCTAGGAACGTTTATTGTCAATATTTCCGTAATTTTCATTATTAATGATTTTTAATTATTATTATTTTTAATATTATTTTAAATTACGATCTATCAGTCGAACAGCATGGCGGAAATAACGAAACCACGATCGAGGACCGAATGAGTATTGATGACTATCCTTGACGATAAGATTGAAGTACATTGACGTATTCGTCAATTTAAATTGTCAATATTATTGACAATAATATTGATCGTGCATGGGCTATATTGAAGGATTGATCAATATATTGAACAAATTAAAAATTTTTGATTTTTATTGACGTGCTGTCAATAATATTGTTCGTTGGTGGCACTGTTCAATATTATTGACAATAACCCCGGTGGTATATTATTATCATTGGATATTGATAAAAAATTTATTCCAAATAATTACATTGACTTATGTGATAACTAAAAAGTTATAAAATATTATGAAAATTTAAATAACGATTAACTTCAAAAATGAATTCAACAATTAAAAAAGAAGAAAAAAACTTCATTTTGGAGTGTATTCAAATATATAGAGAATTACCTGCGCTGTGGAAGATTAAATCTGAAGGATATATGAACAGACATAAAAAAAGCGAATCATATGATATTTTATTAAAAAAGTATCAAACCAAATATGAGAGTGCTACATTAGAAGATGTAAAGAAAAAGTTCAATGCATTACGAACTAATTAAAGAAAAGAATTGAAAAAAATGATTGACTCTTGTAAATCTGGAGTTGGTTCAGACGATGTTTACCAATCTAACTTATGGTATTTCGACGAGATGAATTTTCTTCAAGATCAAGAAACTCCTACAACATCTAGAAAAACTTTAGATGCTAGGCCATCTAGGTATGAGAGTACTGACAATTTTAATAATAATAGTGACAGTACAATATGTGATAAAACATTGGTAAATATATATTTTTAATAAATACCTACCTACAATAAATTATTAATTAATGAATAATAAATTTTTATAATTGATTGTTCTGTATGCATAAAATATTAACAACCCACAAAATGTTATCATTGACATAATATTTAACTAATTTAGGTAATAACAAATATTAGTACCTTTAAAATGTAGGAAAAATTAATTATTAATAAAAAAAATCAAATTTAAACAAATTAAGCAAATTTAATCTAAATAAAGTGAACTTAGACTAAATTCCGTACGTTCGATTACGCGGTGCCGGATAGACGGTTTTCGTTTGCGGCCGTTTTCAATTAACCGTGACGAAAAACGCGTTTGAGAAAAAAAAAGGCCAATAATCGGCTGCCACGAAAGAACTTCAAACTGTTTACCGGTTCAACAAACGTCGTCGTTGTCGTCATCGAATTATGACGGCGCTTTAGGCCAGTGGTGTGCAACCTTTTTTGATCCACGACCCCTCAAAATGATTTATTTTTATAATACGACCCCCCTCCTACCAACATTATGTAAGTCTATAATATATTTACTTGATAGTCTTAATGTATACACACATTTTATTCATATTCATTAAATCGTTAATTTTAGGCAATTTTAATATTTCTTTAATTTAATTAATCAAAAACACGAAAAAAAAAAAATACAAAATTAAAGTTGTATAAAATCTAAAATTAAAAAATGTATTATTATAGTGATAATCAAAATTTTAATATTTTTAAAATTATAAAATTACTATTTAATTATTTTAATGAGAGACTTGAGCTTGCATTGTAGACATGATTGATTCTATGTTTGGTTAAATATTTGACACTGCTACTCTTAAATCAGCTTCAACATTTAATCTGGAGCGATATTTGTTTTTAATTATCGTTAGTGTTGAAAATGCTGTTTTGCATAAATAAAGTTTAGGCGATACCACTAACACAAGTCACTGATACCACCCAGGCAACGTATTGCATTTTATCGCACGCCGAAATCGCTAAAAACACAACATTTTAGTCGTCGTGTTTTTATGTCGGTTAAAAATTAATACACGGCATGGCATTTGTGTGGGCTCGCGGACAAGTGAATATTTTTCTGCAACAACCGGTACACGCGTTTTGAAATAGGTCGTACAGGTGCCGAACGGTGCGACGCAAAACATTATTTCGAACTCGGGAGTCGGCAATAAAAAATGCACTCGACAATCAAAGACGGGAAAAAAATCATTCGAATGGTTTCAGTGTGACATCAACGTAGGACTTTTGCATAATATGGTCGTGCGTTTTTATTTCCACGCCGATGGACCGTACTGTGCGCTTTTTCGTGTAGGTAATAATGCTTTCACTATGATTTCGTTCAGTCTGATGAAAATAACAATTAATCAATAGTCGGATTTTCATTATATATAAAACCTTTTATGTCCGTGTAACTCGTTTTCGAGAATGCAAAATAAAAACTCTCGTTTCTGAATGTAAAGATGCGTTTTTATTTTCCAAAGACAATTTATTTTCATTTAAAAAATCGAACTCAGAGAGTCCATATGTTAATATAATTTATATCCTTTTTATATATTATAAAATGTGTGTTGATTACTGAACTGAATATTTTATGTTAACGGTAGATTTCTTGAATAAAAAAATAAAAAAAAATTACAAAATATTCATTATGTACTATGGAAAATTGTATAATAGTGAGCCAAAATTATAATGCTTTGTATACACAGTGTGCGTTTTGTTGAAATAATATAATTATCCGTGGCGGCCGCGGACCAACAATCGAAATGTCGGTGAGCACGTTGCGACGACGGTCGAGTAAGAGCCTTTGTTAACGTCCGTTTTTTACCGGATACCGGTCCGGTGTAAAACGGATGGTTTTGTTGACGAAACGTTAAAGTAATGGATATACTTCCGTTTTCTGTAATATTTTATCGATTATCTGTAATTAAATTTAGTCAGTTCCAAACAAGAAGCGGCTGAGTATAGAGTCTAGTCAAATGTTTACTAGAAAGAAAGAGTAATGAACACTAATACTGGTGATAATAATAATAACAATAATACTAAACAGGTATGGAACATAATAGGGGAGGTTATCAACAAAAATGTCAAAAGTAGCAAACATATTTCACAAATTATTCATGAAAATCAACTGATCAATGTCAATACGGACACAAATAAATGTGTTAATATATTAAATAACTATTTTGCCTCTGTGGGTGAAACAATTGCAGGACAAATAATTCATAGTGATAACGAAATATCTAATATAATTAATTCTACAATAAATAATACTGAGAATAGAGATAGTTTTAATAAAGATAATTTACATTATTTAAATTTTACAGAGAAAGAAATGCTATTGGTTATTAAAACATTAAAAAAAGGGGCATCACCCGGTTTTGATAATATTTCTTCAAATACATTATTACAAATAGCAGACCACATTATTATTCCGATTACTTATTTAATTAATTTAAGTTTCTCAAAAGGTGTATTTCCACAAATATATAAAAAATCGGTAATTATTCCAATTTACAAAACTGGTGATGCGAGAGAACTACACAACTATCGGCCAATCTCGTTGGTATCTGCAATAGCAAAAGTCATAGAAAAATGTGCGAAACTTCAGTTGCACAGGTTTATTACAGACAAAAATGCTTTAAGTATCAATCAATACGGTTTTAGAGATAATGTGGGATGTCAAGATGCAATTGTGTCTTTATCCAATTTAATTTATAAATCTTTAGATAGAGGTAAAAAATATTTATGCATATATTTGGATATAGCCAAAGCATTCGACTCTATATCTCACGATTTACTTTTACGTAAACTAAAAATAATAATTGGAAATAATAATTTCTGGTGTTGGTTCAAATCTTATCTTCTTAACAGACCACAAACAACTGAAATTAATGGTGTTATAAGTGATTCCCGAACTGCTAAATTTGGCATCCCCCAAGGTACAGTGCTAGGACCTATTTTATTCTCAATATATGTGAATGACTTATTAAATTTAGATATAGGAGGTAAAATATTAGCTTTTGCGGATGATACTGCATTGTTTTTTGAAGCTGATACTTGGACTGAGGTAGAAAAAGGTGCTAATAAAGGTCTAACAGTGGTTAGTAAATGGTATACTAATAACAGTTTAATGCTAAATAAAAAAAAATCAGTTTTTATCCCATTCGCGCTATCTAATCAGAATTTACCAGATCAAATTATAATTCAATTTCATAATAATAAATGTAAAAACATAAATATAATGAATGAATGTAATAATAATTGTTACCGTATATCTAGAGTAACTTCGTACAAATATTTAGGTGTAATATTTGATGAAAAATTAAAATGGAAACCTCATATTGATATGCTAATATTACGCTTAAGGAAATGCTTTTATATATTTAAAGAACTTCGTAGTATCTTAGACATCCCGAGTCTAAAAATGGTTTATTTTGTATTAGTTCAGTCTGTTTTAATGTATGGCATACTAGTATGGGGCTCCGCCTATAAAAATGTATAATACTTGAACCACTTAATGTAACACATAGAACTCTCGTCAAAGTAATAACGAAAAATATTTATAATTCCGAAATTAACACAAATACTATATTCCAAAAATTAAAAATATTATCATTGGAACAGTTATACAATAAAACATCAACTTAAAAAATATATATGAATAAAACAGTTTATGAATCCCTGAATATATATAAAACAAGAGGAATGATTAATGGAAATTTAAATTTAATCAAACATAACACATCCTTGATGGGTAATTATTATATAAACAGAGGGATAAACTTATTTAATCGACTACCAACAAATATCAAATTGATTGATAATGATGTCAAATTTAAAAAAATATTAAAAAATATGTATATGCAGTCCTTTGAAAATCTAGTTTAATATCCGTCTTTATAATAACACCAATTGTATTTGTTATGTTTTATGTATTAATAGTTTAGGACTTGTTTCAGTTTTTTTCCTTCTTTGTATTCATTATTATAAATATTATGTATTGTAAAATTGTGTATAAATTATTGTAACTAATTATTAAGACTCCCTACTCTCACCACAAGCTGTTGCTTATAGAGAGTAGGTATCAACTTAAAATGTTAATTTAAAATTTAAATGTTTTCTTATTATGATAGAAGAAAAAGGTTATAATAGCGTACTATTTGTACAAAAAAATTAAGCTGTTTAATTTTGTAACATTCTGAAGTTTTATCTCAAAGCACAGATCTATTTTCAACTAAGGAAATAAACATTTCAATGTCGATATCAATATCGATATTCATTTTTAAGTTTGATTTTGGTTTTAAGTTTGATTTTAAATTGAGAATTGAAAAAAAACGGAGCGAATACCAGCGTTGTCAACACACTCGTATATAGGGTGTTTCACGAAGATCTGACATGTTAAATAACTTATTTATATATTAAACATTCGATAATCGACAGTGCAACCACATTATATGGTTTGCGTGTCACTGGGTGGTTTCCAATTATTCACCTTCAAAAAAGCAATTAAACATTTATCGATTTCATTAACCAACACGAAACGCTCATTGTTAACAGTAATTATTAATATACTATTCAAACTGTTTTGTGTTTCTCGAGTGCTTTTGAGCGATTTCGAATTTCCACTTCGGCGTGAATTCCGTTTGATAAGTTATAAATTCACTTAAATAGAATTCGTACTATTTCAGCCGGTTTTATGCAAACTTCGTTTGTAGTTTTTTTTTATATTACATGATTTAGTCAATTCACTATTCTGTCATTTGGTTTTTCTTGTTTATGGTTTTTAGTAAGGCTTTAAGTGATTGTATCGTCACTATTTAGTTTCAAATAACACTTACGGGAATTTAAGCTACCATTCCATCGCCGAGTGTCGTAGTTGAGAAGTTTATTAATAATAATAATAATAATAAAAATATACATTATTTCATTGCATATGGTTTAAATTAGAAAGCCGGCACTGATAATACAATTTGTGATTGAGTTTATCAAAATGGGGGACCGAGTGTTCAGGAGGAGTTTCGTATCAGGTCTTGGGTAACCAAGTGAAGCAGAGAGCGAGAAGAGAAGAAGTCTACTAGAATGAAGTGAAGGGCAGTGGAATAATAGGCGATTGAGGTCACAAATGGCTTCTGTTAGATGGAGAGTACAAAGAGGAGAAGAGTTTAAAGAAAGGCGGAAAGAATGATTGGGAAGTAGATTGTGTCCGATTCTGAGGCAAGTAAAGGCGACAATAAGTTGTCTAGGGATGTTTAAACCTCTGAACCAAGTTTTACCGAATAAACGGTTTGATTTCACTCGTTCGTCATTACTCCCGTCGTTCAATTGCTAATATATAATATAATATTTCGGGACACCAAAATTACACACGACACTTTGTGACCACTTTAACGATGGTTTTCACGCAGTCACGAATGTCTACACACAGTTGCGCTTAAAACATGGTCGTCCGTTAGGAAACTAGCTCGATACGATTCGTGTCGATAACCAGGAATTTCCAAACATCAAACACGTTTTGGTCGAAAGCTGTAGGTATCAATTGAGAAACACGTAGGATTGGGTTTACTGGTCGGATTAAAATCGTCGGGATTCGATTTACAGGTCGATACATTTGACTCGTCAGTAGAAGACCTAACGATTCAACTAGAGACCCCAGGCGTGAGTGTGTTGAGTAAGTAAGTTTGGTACGACTATGGACACGTTAAAATCATACCAGCGGCGTTTATAGTCGGTACACGGGTGGCAGCAGCTCGCGAATATCTGTATCGACGACCCGTTCGTCGTCTCGTCTCGCGGGCGACGCTCGCGCGTGGAGGCTCTTGACGGTGCCGGGTCAAAGCGTGCAAAATACACCTCCGAGTGGGTCGCCAAACAAGTCGACGCACGGTCGGTCGTTTCGCCGTACGAAATCACGTGTCGTTGATAATACACTGCAAATATACGCGCACGCCCACACGATTTTCGGTCGTCTGACTGAGTGGTGTGCAAAGGGGCGAAGACAGGTAAGGCGGTATAGGGAGAGCGAGGGGGGGGATTAATCTGCGTAAAGATCGGTCGAGTGAGAAGAACACGGTGTGCACGGGGAAGAGGTATAAAACGAGATGCGAAATGAACAATTGCGACTCGCATCAACACACACACACACACACACACACACACACACACACACACACACACACTCATCCACACATTCGTACCTACACTACACGTCAGGGGACGGTGGAAATGTCGTCAGACGTGCACAAAATCGCGTGTAAATGTAATAATGTTGTGTATGTATGTATTTAATAACGTGGACGTATGTGTGTGTGTGTGTGCGTGAGAAAATATTACGAGTCTTAAATCAATGATTAACGAGACACGCACACCTAAACCGCAGCAAATATATATGTATATAGCAAATATATATGTATATACATTCCGGGAAAAGTTTGAGTTCACGGAAAACTTTGGTTTTCGGTGTATTGCAGTCGGCATCGGAACGACGTGACGACGGTAACACGGTGATGTATAAAATAATATTATATAATGTCATTACAACGATGATGAACCGCGGCGATATGCCGGGACGGTTCGATCGAAATGTTTATTGGATTAAATAAGACAAAACAGCAAAAAAAAAAAAAAAAAAGAAATGTATTATTTAATTCTAATCGTTACTGTATATATTATATTATAACTATTATAACTAAACGTTGCGTGTTATTAGAAAACATCATGCGATTTAAATGGTTTTAAATTAAGTTTTATTTTAATTTATTTAATTTTTTTTTTTTTTTTTGTTAAAATTTAAATCGAATAAAAATTTAAAAGTTATGACAGTAATAACGTTATAATAGAATGTGTATAATATAAAATATATGAATACGAATACACGCGCGCGTGTTTTGTGTTTGTGTCGATAATCCGATGCGATCGTGTGCTGTCTGGCCTCTGTTCGACGTCTCACTGGTGCGGTTTGACGACCTTGCTGACCGGCGGTGGAATCTTCGTGAATCCGGCCGAGTCGAACACGGGCAACAGGTCGCGTATGCGGTGGCCGCTAGTCGTCACCAGATCCATCAGGCGGCTGAAACAAAAACGCGTGAGATTAACAAAATGGCGTTATATCTATATAACGAAAATTGCACACTCTAAATCTCTAAGGGCAGAACATTCGAAAATTTTAAAATCTAGGGGGTCAAAAATCAAACAAAAAAAAAATTCTTAAAATTATTATCAATCGGCATTTATTTCAACTTGTTATTTATTGTATATAGTATATTATTCGCTAATACATAATATGCGTTTTACATTTATTACAAAAACTAAAAATAGTTTAAAAATAATTTGTTTGTTTATTATTAAATTATTTATGCTCTAAATTGTATAAACGACGTACTTTATAGACATAAAATCTATTTTTTCAAATATAATGGTTGATTGATGTTTATTTCAATACTATATATATATATAAATGTATTACTAGATGTGTATAGATAATAGATACACATTTTCTTAAGTTATTTTTGTTATTAAATTTCAAAAGACAACGTGGGGTAGATAAAAATCTATTGCCAGAAGAATGTGGTCCTCAGGACACCAGTTGCCTATTCTCGCTATAAAATATCGTATTAATGTCACGGTGGTGGTGGATCAAGTCCTGGGCTACCCATGCGTTAAGCACGGGTAGCACAGATTGGTATTTATTTGCGAAAAATTTCAAATACAACTTGTTGTGATGTTTTGTTCAGAATTGTCCAAAATGATTTGCTCTATTTGTAAATTTGATCATGTCGAGCAATTTACGTTTTTAGAGATAATTTAAGTAGAAATAATATATACGGCCGGACGTAAAAAAATTGAGTTTTTATTCTTTAACACTTATTTATTGATAAAACAAGATATTATACATAATATAATGTTCATATATATATATATATATATATATATATATATATATATATATATATATATAATATATATATATATATATATATATATATATATATATATATATATATATATATGTATATATATATTTATCATGATTTTTGTTTTATAAAAGGAGATGTTTACTGTCACCACTTCAAAAGAAAAAAAAGATGAAATCGAAGGATTTTAGAGGACAACTCTAGGCCAGTTCTTCTTCATATGACGTCAAATATTTATAAAGCTAGTATGAATGTAAGAGTGGAATATTTAGAGATTTCGGGTGATACTGATCAATTTTTAATTTTGAGAGGCTGGAGTTAGTAAACTTGGATCTTCGTGAATGTATGTAATAATTAACGTTCCACCGTTGGTAGTCAATATCCACTTTTGAAATTAGTAATCTTAAGTGTTTATAGTTGATAAAATCAAAAAATATTTATGTTTCTTTTCTCAACCATGTGTTTATAATATGTCAATTTTATTAAATATATTTAATTTTGGAATTGTTATTTTTTGATAATAATTGTATGTGAATAATTTGTTATTAAATTTCTATTTAACTGAGCTATAGTAAACAGCTTTAAAATAATTAAAAAAAAAAAAAAAAAAAAAAAAAAAATGAAATCATTTTTAAATATATAAAAAAATGTACGATTGATTTTTATTTGTTTTTCAAAAAATCAAATTGCTCATAATGAAAAGAGTTATACAATTTATTTGAAGAGGATTTCTCCGTGAGTTATGGTCCGTGTTCATAATATGACGCCGACTAATCACTTCCTTTTTGGGTTCATAATTGCATAGTGATATTTGATTCCGTAAACTATTTTTTCAAGCTTTAAGTCAAAAAAGCATTGAAAACCGTCACGGTTCTTTAACGAACGATAATTACGGACCGAATGAAAAATTGAATCTATTTAAATCAAATTATGAATATAATTGAATATAATTTATATTTTATTTTCTTCGTATAAAATATGGTGTGACGGTATATTTATAGGAGAACAGAGTCAAAAAAATAATTTAAGACTGAACGAACCATTTCGTAGAACCCTACGTATTATACTAAACGAACGTGAATGTTTTTCTTTACGGAGTCACACGGCCAATTCGATCACTCGTCGAGAATTCCGGTCTAGAATGTTTCCTTTCTGTTCTCCACTTAGCTATATGTTTCGCTGACAATTTCCAGATCTCCCGTCCCGATGAATCGCATTTACAAGGGCGCGTTACTCTGATAGATGATTTTCTGTCTGACCGTGTCCGATACGATAGCTAATATTTTTTTCCTTTTCAAAAAAAACCTTGTAAGTTTCATATGCATTTTGTGATGATTCGATCGTTAATGGTGGACCGTCAGAAGATGTGCAAATTAACGATTCGTGATCGTGTCATTCGCGAATTGATTCGCATGAAAATATACAAACGTACAATATTGCAATACTTGCAAATGAGGATAACTGAAAATACAATTAGATATAAATATGTATATATAGATATAAATATCGCCTATAAGTAGTGCATATGACCATTTAAGCATCTATTCTGTATAAATTCAGTTTAATTTTAACGTTATAAACGATAATCGTACATGCGTCGATAGAGTATGAAGAATTAATACCAAGTCACAATAATCTATAAAACCATATTTGGGTTTAGGATTATAAATAAAAAAATAAACAAATAAATAAATAAAAGTTATGAACGGAGTTTCAAAACGTACGCTCGTTTATTTCTGAAATTTACGATATAACAATGCAAAAGTTGAAATATTATGATTCAGCATTTTCGAAGTAAAGTTCAAAGTCTCAAATACGGAGTTTTATCGGCACGGACACGTGACAGGTATGTAATACCACGCGCAAGAACACGAGACGATTTTTTCGAGTTGTAGCTCATGCTCTCGTACTAATGCAGAAAGAAGTAAGAAAGAAGAGGCGGTAAAATTAGCATTTTTGTCTCTACTAGTCTTCGGATTCGCCCCCGTGCCTCGTTTTGACGTGATTTATCATTAGACAGCGACAGCGCTCAAAACGCGCTGATTATTGCGTACGATTATTATGTTGTGTAAAATTACCAATGGACGATAATTGACAACAGCGTATGGCATTGATTTTTGTACCGACGCGTCAAGTAGGAAGAACATAATATAATTATTATTATTATTATTATTATTACTGTGATAAGGTACAGACAAAGGCCGTGGTTTGCGTATTATAAACAACATGAAACTCAAAAACTAATTCCAACAACACACTCACACACACACACACACACACACACACACACACACACACACACACACACACACACACACACACACACACACGTCATATTCGTACGTGCAATGCGCACATGATGTACATTACAATGCATTACAATTAGAGAGATCTACATCCCTGTGGATTTTTAGCTTAAACCTTCCCTCGTCTCGTCTCGCACTGTCGACCGTATTCTGACGTGGTCTTTCACCGTGACTTTTGCACGCGCGTGCAAAACAAAACGTAATGCTCAGCAGAGGTATAAATTAGATTATACGAGAGACGTAGATGCGTGTTGGTGAAATTATATATTTCACGTACGCTGGTGTTAAACAAACTCGTGACGTACAATACTCTTAACATGTAAAATATAAAACGTGAGTGAGTGAGAGCGTGTTTGTGTGTGTGTGTGTGTGTGTGTGTGTGTGTGTGTGTGTGTGTGTGTGTGTGTGTGTGTGTGTGTGTGTGTGTGTGTGTGTGTGTGTGTGTGTGTTATTCGTATACGCGTAAGATAATTTGAAAAACGGATGACGGTTGCTCGAATATTGATTTAGTTCGAAAGAGAGAAAATCGGCTGTGAAGAATGTAAAGAAATAATATTTGGGAATAATCGTGACCTAACGGCTGGCTCGTCATTTTATACGACTACCGTGGTAGACTGAAAGGCTCAGAAACAGAGTCCGATAATACAACGTGGGTACAGATAAATCAAATCGAGTTTTGAGCAAAAAAAAAAAACAACAAATTTTTGAAGAGAAAATAGTCCGTTTGGATGATTTTTCGTTTTTCAACGATACAATTCTAAGTCGGTTGCAAATAGAGAAATATAGAATTAACAACTATAATCACTGTCGAATTATGAACTATTGTCATTGAACAGGAACAATTATTGTCGTTGAATTTATCTGCATCAATGATTTCATTATTTTGTGTAATGTTCGCAAGAAATGATATTGTCGAGACGTAATTCGACTCGCATTAATTTTAACAATCTTTATCCGAACGTTTGAAGATGAAATGGTTCAAAACTAATGGTATGTTGGCGATGTCAGGCACCCGCAGACGTGTTTACTGACACAGAATGTTATGTAAAGTGTTTTGAAAGTACTGTGAAATACAATTTATTCGGCAATAGGTACTATATGTTATTTAAATTGTACCTGCTTCTTGGAAAAAAAAAATGGTGTGGAAAAAACAAATATTTTCCAGGTAATTTAACTTAATAATTTTAATGTTAATATTTTACAATTTTTTTGTTTAATATATATCTAGAATTTTCCACTATTTCGCGTTATTTAAGATATTCGCTTATCCATACTAATCACTGTTTACAAATAAAAAATAATAAAATAAATAAATTATGAACTCTATACTAGCTTCGTCAATCTTTCAGCAATGTTAAATTTAAAATAATAATAATAAAAAATAAAGAAAATCATACGGAAAACTTTATCGATGATATTCTTATCGATTTACGAAGGTTTTAATTATACAAATGACTTCCTACGACGCACACATTAAACAGTAAAATAGAGTGAAACTCGTCTAAAACGATAGTCAACCATAAGAACAATCAATCGTCTAACGGCGACCGAGAGCAACGCAGCAACAAACATTTAATCTCGTTGTGGCTCCTATAAGGCCTCATACACTATGAACCACGTAACGTAGTAGTTGTATTGGTGCACACTTTTAGATTCTCGTCAAAACGACCTGGGTATATTGATTCCGTACAATGACGTGCTTTGATACGATTGTTTTTCCTTCGGAAAACTCTTTTGAAGTACGGGCATTAAAGAAGTTGTACAATTCATAAAACTTATGTAGATTGGAGATTGATCACACTTTGTACTTTTTCATAGCCCGAACATTTACCGAGTCCTCGAGAAAATCGTGAAAAACAACAATAAACGTCGGTGGCGTGTAAAGAAACCGTACTTAGTACGAAACCTTGATCGCTTTGTAAGTAAACCGTTCTTCACCCCGGCATTGTGTAGACACAATAGTTACTGTAGACCAGTGACTCTCAGCGTGGGATCTATCGCTCTCTTGAGGGAATTTATAATTTTGAGTGGGGCGTTTTATTTAAAGGGGTACTGAGAATAACGACACTTGAACGACTTCAATTTTCATTGTTTATAACTTATTGCGAATGAAATGTAAACTCCAAACAACAACAAAAACCGTTTCAATTACCGAATTGTATCATTTACAGAATTACGTAAGTATGATAACTACGTCCACTTTAATAAAAACGAAGTGGTAATAAACATATTTAATGACAATAACTTATCGTACCGACGCCGATTAGCTTCATTTATGTTCATGTAGTTTATATTTTTAGTAAATATTTACATTTAAAATTTAACATTGTTTATAGTATAAAATTAAATTTTAATTCAAACCAAATAGCTGATAATAAAAATTAAACTATCGCTTTAATTTTTAAACGGCAGTAGAGAGGATGAGATTTTTGTAAATATTTAAGTTGAATCGAGTAAAAACAGATTGGGAAACGCTGCTGTAAACACGTCAGTTGCTTATTTATATTGATTTATTCGATAATTTTGATATTGACCCGCTGGACTTTAATATCGATATATCAAGGTAGGGCAGTCGTAAAGAATCACACATCAACTTTTAGTTTCTACATGGCTAAAAAATAAGGTGCACAAGTTTCTACGTAGATATACAAATGAAATATCATCCCAACTTTTTACATTAATATTATAAAATGAGACGTATGAGTCAAACTCCAAATTAAAGTTTTATGTCAAATACTCTCGCTGTCGTTCTACTGGTTTCAAACTATTTTGGACCAGCCTATTGAGTATTTTTTATTTGTCACGACTAGTGTTAAGTACGTAGCGCAAAATGTGAATAAGGAGTAACAACAGTATAGAGTATGACTTTCGATAAAGTTGAAATAGCAAATCAATAATTGAACAATTATTGTTTTCAATATTTTTTTTTCAAATTTGCATTTTATTCAAAATGACAATATGTGAAAAAAAATGTTGGTTTAATAATGATAATGATTTTACGCAAAATGACGAAGGTAAAACGTCGTCTTCTCTCATAAACATTTGATGTTTAGTTTTGTATGTTTATGTTTATACTGTTTTTATGTTATTAAATTTTAATCCGTGACATACTGAAATCCGTGTAAGAACTAATTAACGTATTTCTTTGCCATATAACGTGTGTCGTGTAGAAATTTTTTACAAATCTTTGTTAATCCAAATAGAGCGTATAATTCTCGTGAAAAACAAATTTAAATATAAAACAATTGATTATATTATTATATTGTTTTTATAGCCTATCCGTCTTAAAATGTTTCAACAGTCATTTTGGAATAAATAACACAATTTAGCAGTATTTTAACTTCTACTTTACATATTTTGTAAGTGGCCTAATTTATAATATCGGTGATTCGAGAATTTCCATTACAACTTCATAATTTACCTAAAATATTTCAGCCAATATACATCCATTCTGATGGTAAAATTGTATAATTCCAATCTTTTTCGAAAATCTTCCTTTGTTTTTACACATCAAGTGATAATACCGAATGAGGGTATTTTGAAGAAACCAAGACTTGGTTAGGTTAGATTAGGTATAACATTAAATTAAATGTGTCTACTGAAAATATCATCATAGTTTGAACTTAACAGTCAGCGATGCCATACTTCATGATCATTATGAAGTTTAGTTTTACGTGTTTCCTAGCATTTTATATTAAAAAGGCTAGTGAATACAAACGTCGAATATAAAAACAGATAGGAGTTAAGACTCTTTTGATTCGTCTGCACTGTTGTCTGTTATACAAATAATTAAAATACTGTTCCAAAGGGCAATAAACCACTAGACATAGAAATGAACCTTTTGCCATTTTATTCATTTGCATTTTTCCCAATAAATATCTCGAGTCATGCAAATGACTACACACTTTTCAATCACTCTGACCGTTTCATAACAATATGTACATATTATACATGTATATAGATTTCTTATAAACCAAATGTCAACAGACCGATAGCCATAGCATTAAAAAACGAATTATCCACTTTTCGAAAACAAATATCACGGTATAAGTGAACTACAAACATCAAGAGATATTTTCGAGATGTCTGCCCCTTTCAATCACTTTGTGCAAGTGTAAATATTCGTGTGGATGTGTGTGTTTTAGAGAAAATTGCGATTTCGACAAACACGAATATGTACTTTCAACTTGTGTTGTAGTATATCTTTTATATTTTATTCTAATTGTATTAAAAAAAAAAACACACAGAAGTTTACCGAACAACGTATATCGATTTCGTAGTTATTGCATGAGTTATGACCCTAATTTTTAAATGAATCACATGTGCTCTTTAATTTTCATTAAAATTTTATCCATCAATTCTTTACTTATCCCGGTATAAAATCAAAATAATAAAATTAATGTAAAAACGGTTGGCACTGACACATTGAACCACGTGATGAATGGGATATTTTTGAGTGGTGCATATTAATCCAAGAATGAAATTTAACACTGCATCCATAAATGTTAAGAATGGAATAATTATATTCTTACTAATACATTCCTGTATTCGGCCGATGTGATTAAAATTAACCGAGTATTTATATGATATGGGGAAAATGCGTTTTGCATAAAATGTGCGGCTGTATTTTTCTCGCATAATAATAATGCAATCAAATCTCGAAGTATTCATCATACCTAAGTACATAGGAATGAAAACAATGAAAAATGGTTTTATACGTTTGTTCGTGAAGTACATTGTGTTTTAATCGTCTTTTTTCGTTCCCGCCCGTGGCTCCATATTGGCTACATTATGCGTCCGTCGATTTCAATTTCAGATTGCTTCTCCCGAATCGGTGAAATAATTTTCTATTATTTGTTTTTTTATTATTATTGATAATACCGCCGAGTGCGTCGTACAGACGCGAAATAATATCAATGCTGTCACGATCCGCAACGCGATTGTTATGGTTACCCACCGATTACCGTACGTTGCTCACCAGACTGTAGTGAAATCGCTGATATTTATTTAGCGATTTTATCCACAGAACGGATTCACATTAATTTCGTATGTACATTACACAATACAGTTTCCATTTACTGTGTAAATCAGGGGTCGGCAAGTAATTTCTATTGGAGTCCGGAAACAAAAATAATACATAAACAGGGTCCAGAAAAAAAAAAGTATTTCATTACATTATTCAATAGTTATAACCAAAACGTCAAAAATTATTTGAAGAGTAAACGTGCCTTGTGATTTTACATGAAAAATCGAATTTCTCGTCTTCGACTTGAAATAGGCAACTCTTGTAGAACATCTAATACGTTATATTATGTCCTCGAGGCTCAAAGTGAGAATCCGTTTACTTTGTTCTATACACGTTTATAAAAAAATGTATTTTTAAAAAGCACGCCTTTTTCAATAACCGCAATGGAAATTAAAGCGACGCACTTATTAAACTATTAAAGAAAGGTGTGTCAACTGTCTTCCGCGGTCCGAATTCGGACCGCGGTCCGCCGGTTGCCGACCGTTGGTGTAAATCGTCCGACGACTCGAATCGGTTGTCAGTGTGGGTTTTTTTATACACCATACACACTTACATTTGGATGTGATACCGTAATGTCGTATAGGTACTTTTCATTATAAAAAGTTTAAGGCAATGTTGCAAAATGACATAATTTCTATTATTTGGAGCGTTGTTGAACCAGAGTACGTGATTTTAATAGTTTACATTTTTTTGTAAATATATTTTATCGTTTTAAACCGTCGCTTTTATGCATAATTTGATTTCAGTCAGATCGTAAATGTAACAAAATGTCTCTGATTTATTCCAAGTTCACCCGAAGAAAATCAAGCTCAAATGCATTTTTTTTTTTTTTTAATAACGATTTTTGTTTTAATTAGTTTCACATTTTTTTTTGATAGAATATTTTTGATTTCGAAAAAATATCATGTTCTTTCGATTGTATACAATACTATTTTACATGCACGCAAAATTAAAAAAAAAATTTTACAAATATATATATCCCTGTACAAAAAGTTGTAGCTAGGAACTATAGTGATGTGTTCATAATTTGATTAAATTCACGTTTTATTTTTCATTTATATTCTTTTGCCAACATATAATACGTGTAGTAATAGTAGTTTAAATATTGTAGTAGGGGTAGTAGTAGTAGTGGCAGTAGTAGTAGCAGTGGTAGTAGTAGAAATAGTAGTTTTAATAAACCCGAGAAAAGGGAAAGAACATAATAATATGTAGTATTAACGAATTAGTTTGTTTTCAATTTATCAGTAAGACTGTTTCAGAGCTATCGGTTATGGTGTTGGAACTTATGTTAAAATTTGTATTTATGTTTTAGTTTTTAAGTTTGTAAGGAATGTAATGCATGCGTGCTTACATTCATACATTGCATGCATGTGTGTGTGTGTGTGTTTTGTGTGTGTACGTGTTTTGTGTGTGTGTACGTGTGTGTGCGTTTCAGTGGTGGTTACATCCACGTGTTGAGAGGGGAGGGTCAATATCGAATCAATGTGGGTTCATAATCGTGCTCCTTATACAATATTCGCCAGGGGGAAAATTATTACTCTAATCAAGTATGGAAAATATTTTAATTTTGGTGGTTTTATAGCAAAATTGTGTTCTATCTCTTTCATTGATAATTTCTTGGAATACTCCGGATCAAATCTTCCATTATTTTAACAGTTAAATCGTAGATATTTCGTTTTAAAAATAATTATTTACACGTAAAATAAAATAACATTGAAACGAACACTTACGTTTTAGTGACTTAAAAAATGTATTAAAAATAAACAATAATCGAAATTTGTACATGAAAACAATTCGGTGGGTACCTCTGTTAAAAGAAAAGAAACGTATTGTATGAAATTATATCGTGATTATATATTTACGACAAATCGGTTATTATTTTAGTTTACACCACGTGGTATTAAACAGATATTGTATTATATTAAAAAGCGTAAGTATAATAAAAAAAAAAAAAAAATAAAAAAATAATAATAATATTGATAAGAGGAATATAGAAAACGTTTACGAAAACGAAAAGAAAAATTATAGAATAAATATTTTATCGCGGATTTCCGTTTTTGAAAACATTTCATTTTGTACGATCAATGTCAACACATTTTCATGTCGTATAGGGACTAATATAGAGTGAGAAAAACTCAAACGGGGGTCAGTTCATCCACTCGTCGCCCCTGTCCCCGTACAACTGCCGTCGGCATGTGCACGCGCGCGTATATTTTCATACCTGTTGGGCGCCAGCGGTTTCTTCTTCAGCGCGACCGGCGAGGCGGCCTCCACCGGGAAGAACGTGGCCCCGTAAAAGTCCAGACCGTTGTGCAGCAGCACGTTGCACTCCTCCATGGACGCCAGCGTGATGCGCACCACGGGCGGCGCCGGCTGTTGTTGCGAGATCGTGGACGCGGTCAGCGACACCGACGACACCGGTCCGCCCTGTTGCTGCTGCTGCTGCTGCTGCTGCTGCTGCTGCTGCTCCCGCTCCCGTTCAGCGACCGCGGACGTCTGCGCCATGTACGACGGCACGTTCTTGTCCTCGGGGCGGCGGTAACCTGCGCGCGAACAGAACGGACCGGTCAAACGGTATAATAACAATATAGTAGGCTAGTGATGGGCACGACCGAATAATTTGGAAAACCGACTTATAGTTGCCTATATTTTACTCCAGAAAAAAACCCTATATTAGTCGGTTATAATTTCCATAACCAACTAACCACATATAGCTCATAAACTAGCAACTAACAAAAAACGACTAACGACTAATAACTAATAACTAAAGACTAATGACTAGTGATGTATATAGTGATATATGTACTTACATATATATATTATACATTATATATACATATTTATATATTATTACATTTACATATTTATATATATATGAAAGAACAGGCCATTTTTATGTACCAATTTTGTGACGACGCCATTTAACTTTTTTCCAATTTTTTTTTTTTTGACAAAGTTGTTCCAAATACCTTCGTGAGTGTCACCACGTCATCCGATTTTCAAAATTTTGATTTTAAAGGGTTGAAATCGGCAAAAATAAATTTTAACGTCTTGCGTGTGCTATGCCCGCATATATGCAGGAGATCAAATATAAAATATAAAGAAAATACCGGTAAAGTTGTTATCAGTTGGGATATTATATACACGTGCTCCTGAATTCAACGGTGTTTCCCATAGACCTTATACTACTTAGTATAAGGTCTATGGTGTTTCCAGATTTGTAATATCAACAATATCCAAAGAGATATTAAGTATTATATATTTCCAACTTCTTTGTGGTTCTCTAACCATGTATCCATGGAAATTATTATTAAATCCGTGTATTTTAACGCGTTTAATTTTACATTTTTATGTATCGTACCTACAATTCGTTTACATTACCTATAGTTTTCCACAAAATCTATTTGGTAACAAAACCATACACTATATTAATATGAATGTTACCGCTTTGCGCAAGTTTAGTAACTCATGGCCGACAAATACACATTGAGCTGTAACTCAGTAAGTTTTGATTCAATTTTTTTAAAATTAACTATCTCATTTTCTACATGCACACATCTATCAGTTTAAGTTTAAAAAAATTGTTTAAAATCTGCAGCACAGAGAGGTTGTTAGCTATTTTAATGCTCAGCAGTGAAAAGGTTAAACGTGTTACGATCCATCAGACGCCGAACGCGCGCCGATTGTCGGTTAATCAGTGTACTGCGATTGTGATCAGTGAACATTGCACTTTTGTATTGTGTTTCCCTAAATTATTTAACTACAATTTAAGAGTATTGTCATTTACTTTGCAACATTATGAGTACTGTCTTAGAAATACATAATTTGTATTTAAACGACGATGTTATCAATGCGTTTTTAGACATCGTAAAATTACAAACATCATTTATTCCACAAAACGTATTGTTTTATCAAACATCACTTATGTATTCAGCCGTTGAGAACGTTTGAGACGGTTTTCAAATTTTATATAATGGTTCTATTGGAATCACGTACACTTAGTACGCACTTAGTTTCATTACGATAATACACACATAGCCAATGCCCAATAGCATCATTTCCAATAGACCCATTATATAAAATTTGAAAACCATCCACGTTCTCAACGACTGAATACACAGTGGTGTTTGATAAAAAAATACGTTTTGTGGAATAAATTATGTTTTTAAATTTCTCGATTTGGAAATACCTATTTCTCACACGGACAATATGTATGTGGCGTTTTCTAGAGTTGGAAGACCTGACCATTTGTACGTTTATGCACTACAAAATAAAACTCTAAATGTGGTATACCAAGAGGTTTTGACATAAACCGTATTAGAATTGAGCATCTACGTATCATTTGTAAATAATCATAAAAAAAAGTTATATATAATTACAGAATCATTTTTTAATTACAATATAAGTACCTATAGAATCATTATCATTAGAATCAATAGAACCATTTGTAAATATTATTATTATTATTATTATTATTATTATTTTTGTTGTCTTTATAATTCACTACTACTATTTAGTACTTTATACCATTAAGTAAAATACATTTTTTTTCTTTTAAACACAGCAATGTGTGTTGATTTAAGAATTTCATTTTGATACAACAAAAACTACACTCGGGCGAAGCCGGGTAATTCAGCTAGTATATATATATATATATATATATATATATATATATATATATATATATATATATATATATATATATATATATATGAGGAATAGTAAGTTCCTACATGAAAGTAGCAGGTAAACAATTACATATGTTAGTTCCTACAAATGCGATGTGTTAATTCCTACACGCATATAACAATGAGATGTGTTAGTTCCTGACTCCTGTATCCGATTCTTCCAATTTTACTTTTTCATATAAATTAATTTTTTTATTGAAACTTTAAATTATGCTGGTACAGTGGTATAACTAGGGAAACCTACGACTGTCGTAATTTAAAGATAAATCTTATCGATAAACCTTTGATAAGTTTATATAAATAAACCTGTGAATTTGTGAATCTGATTTTTAGACAAATATTCGTACTTACATTTCTAATAGAGGTTCATTCATTATTTTTCAACGATTGTTTAAAGTTTTCTGAAAATGTGAAAATTTTATCCATCCACTGTTCTCTGGTAATGATAATAGTAAATAATATAATGATTAATAAAATTTTAATCACAGCATTTTTATATCTGTTTATTAGCTGTTAACGTCAGAAATATGAATAATAATTAATAAACAATACAACACGTATTGTCTATGACCATAGTAAATATAGAAATAATTTGTATCATTTGTTTTAAACAGGTGGTAATTATGGAAAATAAACTAATACCACTCATTTAATCTTAATTGACATATTCTATAAAATACACTTTTTTTCGAAAAGTTTGAAAAACCATAGTAAATAAATCGCATAACATAAACACGACATTTTACCACCAAAATGTTTCTAAAAATCATGTTTACAAAATTACTATATTGATTTTTGTTTTTCAGTGTAGGGGAGAATTTGGGTTTCAAAAATAAAAAAATAAAAAAACTTTTAAATACGTTTTTATAAAGGTGCAGTGTTCGTTAAAAAAAAAAAAAAAATTGACTAATGTTGAATAGATAAAAGTTATTGCATTTGTCAAATCGTTCTGTGACATTATGTATGCCGATAATACAATATATTAACATATTACACTATATTTATTTTATACTAATCTATGGTGTTTTGTGTACATTTCTTTTGGGAGGAACACAGTGATTATTGATAGGTGTGTAAAAAATTGTTTTCGTAAGAAAAAAAAATCGCTTACTCATACAAAGGACAGCAGTGCGTGTCTCCGTGCCTCCGAGAACGTTATTTAGAAATAATAAATATTTACACTTTCGTTATGCGAATTATAACACAGTGTTTACATAATCATTTATGATTGATAGTACTTTAATTTAATATGTATACTGTTCAGTCAATGAAATCAGCTATGAATATTCAACATTGTAGAAAGTGCAACGCTAGTGTGACTTGACGATAAATCTAAAAGTATTATTTATTTATTTTTTTAAATTTTGTACCCAATATAGCTGTTTTTTTATCAACATTAATAATATATACGACGAATTATTACCGTAATACATTAAAAGGGATCGATAATTAATGGTAATTTGTCGAGTAATTCCATAAAAATAAAATTATACACAGGTGCAATTTATTATTACAATTAGATTCAAACCGATGAAATATTATAAAAGGAGAATAAATTCGGTTGACTTATTCCACGACCAATTACCGAATGAAATAATTCGATGCCCCTGAGCTTCCGCTTAATCGAACACTACATTATAATAATGTAAATTGGCGTAAAATTAAATGAAAGTGTAATATCGTCCGTGGTGATATTGAAAATAATGTATTCGACTAATTGATAAAAATATCAGTAATTGATTTCCGTTCAAAACGATTGCAATAATTTAATAATTAAAAATTGTAATTCATTTGTCTCTCAACATGTGTTTATGAATAACACCACACGAAATAATATTTATATTTACGATGTGATTTACATTTACGTCATAGATAATTACGAATAAATCTTAATACCAGACAATCATAACAATAATTGACCATTTAACATAATACCGTATGCATAAAGGAAAATGTGTTCTCATAAATGATACATAATCACATACATGTGGGACGAGCTAACTTAATACACAATACCCCATTTTGAGTCTTCATTTACCGGTCAAGTTAACACATAATATTTTAGTTACTATTATAATTTAGATTCTGATAAGTTTTCAATTTGCCTTTATTATTATTATTATTATTATTATTATTATTATTATTTTTGTGTTTCCGTGGAACCGACTTTACACTTCACAAGTGTCATCCATGATACAGATATTTTGTGAATACAATTAAAAAGCACAAATGAATAAAATAACGAAAATCATCGTACGACGCGTAATATTCTTAAGCTTATCGAGTCATTAATGTTTTCGGCACCTAGAAAACAATAACTATTACTTCAGATGATATATCAGCTAAAAACGCGCAGTTCTTACAACGACGGATTCCGTGTTCCTGAAAATGTCAGGGCTTTTACTTAAACATCATCTGTAAATTACTATGTAGTCTTTGTCAATACGTTGCAAAAAACGTATTTTTTTTTTTTTTTAATTCATATCGATAATTTTCGCATTACATTTTGCGTTGTCGTTAGCACAGCGGGTCGTCACTTTGGCCCGATGCAGCAGTAATACTCCGCCGCGCCCGAACTGGTAACACATTAATTTTCTAACCACGTGCGCGTGTTTAAATATGACTGCGCTAATTACGACCACGGTAATAATGCCGCTGTAAATATCGTGCGATACGTCGAGTTTCAACCAGGATTTCGTATGAAATCCGCAGGCATAAAAACGTCGGCTGTTGTTTGAGCGCACGGTTCACCCGAGAAAATATGAAAAAATCAAACATGTGTCCGATACACTAAAACTACACGCGGACGTATTGTTACATACGTCTATACTGCAGTAAGTACGTTAATACAAAGCCGAACGGAACATAATATGTGTGGTGAAATGCAATCAAACCGAGTACGAATATTTTAATTTTAATTAATTAATTTTTTTTTTCACTACACTACTTGTTTCATTTATTTTACCTACCCAAATAATAATATGTTGTTACGATCGTCATTAAATCATCCCTGAAATCTTCGTTGAATAGATGAACTATCTCGCTTGAATTATTTAAAATATTATTATAATTATTATTATTATTTTGCTGGTCTCATGATTTATAGATGAAAAATTTATCCGGACCGGTGACTATGAGTTCATGTACGTAATAATATTATGTAATTTTTATTCGTACCGACGCTTTTAATTCCTGAGAAAAACCACTTACCGTGCGGAATACGAGAATTATTTCTATTCGATCGAATAGGTGATTTTTATTCCGAAAGAAAATCCATTAGAATTTCTCTTGAGTGGACTCTCGTGTATTTCGTCATTCGAAATAAAATATGACGAACCCGAGTAAGTATACATAAAAACACCATTTGTCGATAAAGAAAAACATTTAAGTTTTCCTAAATCGAACACAAATTTCCATTTAAGAACAACAATGTGTATTACGTGTATACCTATGTATAACTATGCGCATTTCATTATTTGGATTGTTATTTGGAGCACGTTGGGTTTTTTCTTCACAAACACCTCAAATGAAAACCATCGACACATAATTCATTAATTTGGCTATGTTCGACGGGCGTTTTTTTCAAAAAAATAAAAAATAAAAAATAGAACGTCATGGAAATGAACTGTTTTCGAGTGTAAACAGTAAATAATAGCGAACGTTCAAAACGTGTTATTGTGCGTCATTAAGCTCACCTACCGAATTTTTCTGAATAAAATTATGTTAAGTTTGTGTAATTAATTTGATTAGGTAATACATGAAAATCGCGTACAACGTCCGAGTGGAGTACTCGAGTGAGTCGACGAAACTCTTATATGAAATAAGTTAACGGAAAATTTTGGTCAAATATGTGCTGGAGCGTTTTCGTCCAATCAGGGGTGATTAAAAAAAAATAAAAATAATTTCAAAAACCGACTATCGTAGTATGGGTACGTGTACAAAATGAAAAGTTAGGAATGTTTTTCCGCGAAAATGAATTTAAATAAACGAAAAACTCGTGAAACTACTTTGTGAACGGTCATGTTGTAAACTACGAGACGGATGTTGGGCAGGGGATGCAAACATATATTTTGCCGTAATGCGCGCAAATCGAATACGATGTAATTATTATTATTACTATTACGCGTGTAAAACGCCGAACAGTAAGTACGCAAAGTCGTGCGTTTGGTTCCGTACAGATGGCGCGTCAAATTAGAATCGACACTGTGACAATATCAAAAGAAATGATTGTCATCAGATATCAATTTGGGTCTGACATTAATGTACTTATACAACCATAGTATTACATGGATAAATATATGACGTGCTAAAAATTCTCAAAATGAGTAACATGACAATACAATTTATTATTGAATTTATGGTTTTTTAAGTATATTTAATTAAAAGTACACAGTACAATAGATATCTTTTCCAAAAATTAAAAGGATTTATACATATATATATATATATATATATATATATATATATATATATATATATATATATATATAGGTTATATTAAAAAATAAATTATTAATCTCGATTTCAAATATATGACAGTGAGAAGTTTTAAATTATTGTGAGAAAATTATCTAGCCAATTGCATGTTATTATTTCGCAATGTGCTGATAAGTACAATATCATATTAGTCTAACAATTGTGAGAGTTGTCTAAATATAATATGAAAAAAACGTGATTATTACAAAATATGAAAAAATTGACTATAGCTCATTTCATTGAAAATTATGAAAAACGAATTGATTGCTAGTCTAAATTAATAATATATCAAATTGCAAGAAAAATACGTATTTATAAATTATACATAAACATATTCATATATTCAGTAAAACTTCCTAGAGACGGAATCACTTGGGACCAAGAAATTTTTCCGTCATAAAGAGATTTTCGTTATATAAGGAATTAACAACTATGTATTATTATTATTATTATTATAAAAACCTGACTATTGATGTATTTCGTTTTAAGACTACTGGTTTTGCAATATTTAAGGCTGAATCTTTTTTTTTCACAACAGTTTACACATGAATAGAAAAATGAAAGGCCAAAATCATCTCACGTTTAATTAATATGTATGTTTAAAGATGTATAGGTGGAAATAATAAAAACATAATTTTACATAACCAAGTATTCTAATAATATTATGGTTACACGATGTTAGTATTAAAAAAGAAAAATCGTTCAAACGGTTTTAAAGTGATTGTGCTCTTTTTCAGTTGTGGAAATCAAACAAAATGTATCATTATTTAGTAAATAATAACAATTTATAATTTTTAGGTAAAAAAAAAAAAATCATAACTCTACGGTGTAGAATAATGTAATAAAACAATACATCTTGTCCTTTTTAAAACGTAACGAAAAACTAAAACGTCAAATCGAGTTTTACGAGCGTCCGGTTTCACGGTAAAGTTCAAATGGTGAAAAAGCCAAGCTTTAATTGTGTCGCCAATCCGTCGATTGCCATTCGAACGGCGACACACGGCATAACGACGCCGACACGAATTTCGAGATCTATAGTCGACGGATCGGTTTTTTAGGTCGCGGCTCGCGTTTCCGTGCGTCGTGTAGAAGCGAACGTACCCGTGTCTCGACCGTTTTACTGAAAACTGCCTAGCGGGACTGTGACGTACGGATCGCAAAACGCGCGACTGAAATATAGCGGTAGGCAACGCACCCCGGCGAAAAGCGTCGTTTCGGTTGTAACCGAAAATTATGGTGGAAAAAAAAAATCCAAACGAAACTTGACAGCGTGACGCCTACAAATGTCGGTATAAAATGTTGTATAAATATATCGGGGAGCGCATGTATAAACGTCACGTCATAATAGTGCACAGTATACAAGTACGCGAGTGTTATTAATCATTCATGCGGACACGTAATAATATCATACGGTATACAACACGGTGTAAGTGCCGAGTGTAATAACAGGATAAATCGCATCATAATAGGTCATAATTCCAGGGTTTTTTTTTCCGTCCAACATTAACGAATTTAAACATGTACAACCACAGCTCGTTATTCTTTTATTATTATTTTTTTAATTTTATTTATTTATTTAAGGCATTCCTAGCTAGTTGCTATCTAAGTGTACTGATGTAAATATAAAATATTTTTTTTCACTTTTATATAAGTGCGATATAATAATAATAATGGTAATCATATTAATAAGATTGTAAATGGAGTTTACTCCGTATGAAATAAATAAATTAAAAAAAAAAAAAAAAAAAGAATAGGAATACATTAAATAATTATATCTAAATATATATGTGTTTTTTTCACATCTTAGGCAGTAGCTAGTGGTGGTTGTCGGACTTTTCGGTCACGGGGTCTGCCTCTCTGGAGTCGTCGAATCACTGAAGGGCTTACATTTAATAAACACATCTCGTTTAAAATCATCCGTCCCGAGCCACACGCGTACACGAAAAAAGAAACCACAGCAAGTGTTGTACGACAAAAGAAGAGGTGCACACGGCGCGACTCAAAATTAAAATATTAAAAACATCGGAAGGATCTTTTTTTCTACCCCAGAGGTTGAACGAATTGTTATGTGTGGAAAATCTGGTGGTACATCGGGACGAATAAATAAAAAATATGTTTCCATCGTTATTCGTTGTGTACACATGACGTGTCCGGAGTGTATGCAATATTATTTCACAACGAGTTTGACGATATGTTACGTAAAACGTAATTTTTTTTGAAGTTGTAATGACAACAGTTATGTCTGATATTTTTTTGTTTTATATTTGATCGAGTGTACGTCATATGGATCGTACTGGGTCGTTTTGAGAAAACGCGAGAGGGCATTAATGTTTTTCACATCCGTGGAAAAACGTAACCATGCACAGACATTGATCAATAGTGGAATGCGGCCAATGCGTAGGCAATCCAAAGTCGTAAAAAATATAAAATTTACAAATAACTTTGATATTTCACAAGAATAAAAACTTTCATGTTATTATTTTTATTTACTAATTCGAATAATGCAAAAGTATTAGGTACGGTAAATTGTGGTGAAACGGTTGCAATGTGAATTTCGAATCACTCTGTACAGCGCATATGAATACAGCCGACTGGGACGGAGGGTGACGGAGATTGCGGCGCCTGACTACGGGACCGAACCGTATGTGTCTAGTCGATTGTAATTAGAACGACGACGACGAAAGCCCCATTGACGGCGACGGCGGCGGGAAAATGTTTCACGGCGACCGGCGAGAAACGTGGGAGGAAAAGCCGAAGGGGGTGAAACGGAAAACTCCGTTAGTGCCACCCGCCGTCTGTTTTACCGCCACTACGACGCCCAACGGATTTTTAGAATTCAATTATTGACACAACGCGTATACACATACACACGCGCTTGAAAGAGCATGTGTGCACGTGTGTCGTATATTGGTGTTGTTTGTACACACACACACACACACACACACACACACACACACACACACACACACACACACACACAAACACATGCGCACGCGTGTCACGGCGAACCGTATCTGTTTACGAGACAGAGGCCCTGTCGCCGATAAACAAAACGGACAACGTTGTTATTTGCCCGGTTATTTTTTTTTTCAAACCATTTGCAGAAATCGATATCTTTAACGAGAGTCACGACGTATTCGTGGTATAATATATTGTGTACATACACACACACACACACACACACACACACACACACACACACACACACACACACACACACACACACACACACAATGCGCGCATAATATGGCGGTACGGTCTAGAAAGTTTTGAGACAAAACTATAATATTATAATATGTTTTTGGTCGACCTCACGCTATTCCAGAGCTTCATTTCATCTTTATTTTGTATTTCAACCGTTGCAATTTTTTAAAGGTGATTTTATTTTTATGGGAATCCCGAAAAAAAACCAGGTTCGTTTTTACGAAATCGATTCCGTGGTCATTTTTTCGTGATTCCAACAACAACAATAATAATAACGTATCGATAGCCCTTAGTTTGGAACGCATAAATTATCCGTTTTATTGCTCTGCAGATCATAATTTTCAATCAAATATGACCGCTCTCGTACGGTACCGTTTTGCAGTTACTGTATGAGAGCGATGTAATAATATTGGAGATTTATGGGATTTTCCTCGACACTATTTTCGTATAAAGCTTTTATAACAATCTTTGATTTGAATGTTTCACAAAATTACAGAGCATTAGACGATTTTACGTTATCGAACTTTCGAAAATCTTCGACAAATTCGATTTCGTATAAACTTTTTAATGAAGACATCATTTACGCAAAATGGTGATTATAATATCAAACGATTAACAGACATTTTTATTTTTATTTTTAATTGGTAAAAAATATAAATATTAACAACTTGGCTGCCGCGTATTTTTTTGAAAACTTCAATTGCCTGCCACGAGATCCTATATGGGGTCTCACCAAAACTTCAATTGCCTGCCACGAGATTCTAATTGGGATCTCAAACAGTATGTTTTAAAAAAATTGAGATCTCATTAGGGATCACATTTATTAGGTTTAATGCGGTTCAGTTACATTCTACAGTGTAACCAACACACGCCGGTATATCATTAGCAAATGAAAATTAATTTTTTTGAAGGAGTTATGTTGTTTTTAAATTTATATACTTTTACTATGGAAATATCATATATTGAACCACAGTTTAACTATATATTATAATTATTATTATAAATTTATGTATATATTCTATTTAAATTATATTTTTTATTATATTTTTACCACTTGAAATTCAATTCGAGAATACTATACACAACGCAAACGCACACGAATGTTTACGGAACGGGGCTAGAAGCGCATTACGAAACGTACCCGATAATCGATATTTTAATTTTAGTTTTTTTTTTTAAATTTTCATGTTATCCGATGACGGGAAAAAGTACATAGATTACCTAAAAGGCCTGAGGATCATACAATATAGATATTCGCAGCGGCCACCGATTTATGATACGCGTCAAGTGCCGCACTGTTAATCGTGAGTACATCGAAGTCTGGTAACACTCACCCGTTATATTATATTCCTTTTCGTAAAAACCACGTCATAATTATTGATTTTAATACGATTACCGGTATAGATTTCGAGTTCTCGAATAAATATCGTATTTACGAGCGTACAACGTAACGTAAGCGCACGTAAGCGATGAAACTGCGAAAGCGACCGCTCTCGTGGATAAATCATTTTAATAAGACGATCATCGCGGTATAAGTATCGTTTTTTTTTTTTTTTGTTTTTTTTTTTTTTATTGAAACCATATCTTTTCCCGAAGGAATTTGATACGCTGCCGTGCCGAGGATAATATCAAGAACTCGCGCTTAATAATATCGCAAATTTATACAGGGTAACTTAATAATTTTTCAAAAATCTATACCATTTTTCGCGGAAACGCTGTCGTCGTAGACGAACATATTTTACACCACTGATTAGAGAACGTAGAGTCTCGGATTTTCGGGTTCTCGAATTTCTTGTTAAAAATTTGTCCGGGGGTGAAAACTACTGTGCTCGTCTTCCTGGGCTCTACCGTCGACAGGACGGAAAAAAGACACGAGAACAAAATAAACGCTACGGCGGCGCAACTATACTAATTAATCATTGGTGGTGCACTGTCTCATTCGCTCAGCAGATGTTTCGTGAACAATCTGTGTATATTATTTTAATTCCATTGTTATCGTCGGTGTATATTGTGTCGTGAAAAATCGTTATTATTACCACACTATTATTGCGAAAACAAAAATATTGTAATTGTACCCGGTGTGTTCGAAATAACAGTCGGGATTCGTGAAGGACCGATCTATGTTAAAAATTATACAACGAAAACTTTTCCATTGTAAGGAAAGAGAAAAAACTGTCTTTTTTTGTTGTTATTTATTTTTTTTTATTTTTAAATCGGGTTTATTTTGTTATTCGATTCTTTCATCTCGCAACAGTTTTTAAATTACTTTTTTATTGTCATCTGCAAAACCATTTCTAGATTAATTACTTTTCGATATACTTTTTTTCGAAACATTTTCAATTTATTTTTTAGAAACTTTTCGTTTTGTTTCGTTCGCCAATAACACCGTGGTAGTAATGCAAGTGTAGTTCAAAGTAATATTATGATAAAAAATTCTCTCTTGATCAATTGTACGCTTTATAAAATATTTTAATTGAGCACAAACAAATGTACGTATTTTGAATAAAAGTCGAATAAAAAAAAAATAAAAACAAAACTTTAAGCTATTTAAATAAAAATGTAATACAATCTGTGAGAATCTGTGTGTGGTATTGTGTGTGTGTGTGTGTGTGTGTGTGTGTGTGTGTGTGTGTGTGTGTGTGTGTGTGTGTGTGTGTGTGTGTGTTTTCAGTACACGAGTATATAGGCATGGAGCAAACCAGAGCCATAAAAAATTGTATAATTTTAAGGGTAAAAAAAACTAAAAAGTATTTAACATAAAATACGCTTCCAGCATAATGTACAAAAACATTTGTGTATACCTACTCTGAATGCGATTAATGTAATCTTTGCTTCGGAATATTTACTATCTATCGCTGTTTCGGACGGTATTATATACGCGTTTCGCGTTTCTTGATAGCCACGATACGTCATCCCGGAAAAGAAGACTGAGATATCCGTCGATAAAAACCCACCGCATCGTGTTCGTATACAAATTATTAAGCTTTAATCCGTTTTCGTAAACAGCTATTTGTAGTTTTATTGTGACTTGCGAGCTAAACGCTCTCCGAGTATTATTAAACCGTGCCTTATAAATAATGGAATCATTAAAAAAAAAAAAAAACGGTTTACTTATTTTATCGCTTTAGTTTAATATTCAGGACTAGGCGGTGATGGTAAAACTGAGAATAATAATAATAAAAAATAAAAAAACATCGAGAGAACGCTTTCATCAAAAGTAAATAAAAGTTTGGTAGTTATGTTTATTTCTCATACAATTAATAATGGTACAATATTAAATACAAAAAAAAAAAAAAAAAAATCCAAAAACAAAAATCACGCACAAATGTTTTACGTTTATACCCTCGACTCTCTCTCTCTCTCTCTCTCTCTCTCTCTCTCTCCCTGAGGCACAGCAAATCGGCTAACCGTCGGACCGCTCGATTAAAACGTCGAAAACGAAAAAAAATTCCCGACTTCTCGAGTTAATTTATCGGATCTTCACCGGAGTTAAATCACATGTTCTATCTGATTGTTGTCGTGCTCGATAAAATATGTGACGCGCAGCGATTACAACGTATTGTGTATAGTGTACGTCGAAAAGACGTGACGGTTTCAATCGTTTTGATACACCCTGTAGACCGTATGTGTTTTACACATATTAGGTTACACGTGCGATTGTTTCGACGGGAAAAAAACGCTCAGCATGAAATACGTTTTCCGTGGGCGTAAACTCGTTTACCTATATCGTGGACGCGGGCGTGGTGGGTGACAGGGTGATGGTGGTGGTGGTGGTGGTAGGTTATCTTATTACTTGGCGGCGCGTTTGCGAAAATTTCCAGTCGAATCGATAACGAGCGGGCGTGCGGGGGTTTGAAGAAGGGAAAAAACAACGTGCACGCGTATAAACCACATATCTATGTCTAATACAATATAAAATGTGTATTTATATATTTATTATAGAGTTTATATCTCGACTGTCATTCGTCGTCGTCACTTCTCTCGCCTTCGTAAATTGAGTGACTAGTTGGCAACCACTGTGATCGAGAAGTCGTAATGAAAAAACCCTTTTAAAAACCGGTGTTTTCTCATCGATCACGAATAATGTTCCTCGATCCTTGCCGAAAACTCTCACGGTGTACGGAGACATACTCGTGCACACACACACACACGTCATATCCACTACGTTGTATTCGTACAGAGACGATTTGATTCGCGAAGATGTTTGTGTGTGTGTGTGAAAAATATTGTAATCATAAGAGTATTATATTATGTTTTCTATGTGGCCCAAGTACAATTTTCCCTATATGGGGGGGTATGCAAATTTCAACACCCATATATACTTCATTCTTTATTTTCATATTAGTTTTTATAACAAATACTTTTCATAAAACGAAGTCCAATTTTCTTGATATCAGAAAAAAGTTTATGAGTTGACTTTTCCAGGCATAACATTTATATTTTGGTGTATTTATATAAAGCATGAAAAATTTCGTTATTTACACAGAAAAATTTAATCGCACATTAATCTTGAAGTTATGTTATATTGTTAGTAAAATTTGCTTGGCTCGCTGTGTTCCTTTAATAGATTTTTAAATGTTGAAAAAGTACTCTCAAGAGTGGCTGTTGAAACAGGTAGTATATTTCAAGTAATTTACGTTGGAAAAGTTTATGGATCACAAAACGAAAGAAATTCAAGACTACTTTTAAGAACAACTTGCAGTCTAGCTTGTTTCACTTATTTAACTTGAACTCTGCTGCTAAATTACTAAAATCTACTAAAAGCGTTTAACGAATTTCGAGAACAACATAGGTAGTTTTTCTTTCGAAGTATGAAAATCAAAATAAATTAATCACTTACTTTTTCATAGGTATTAATTTTGAAACTGTCTCGTTATGTTATGATTTTTTCCGTATAGGTATCACATTGTTTCCACATTATTCACGTATACGTAGTATAATTTCAAAAAACCTACCAAGGAGAAGGGAATTAGGCGATCCTCTGTATACCCCTCTCCCGTGAATACTACTATTAACAGCTACGTGAATTTCAGTCACCTCCCAACGCCCGCACGAAAACGATGTACCGGTCGAGCGGAAGGGGAAAGAAAAGGGTCGGAGTTTGAGGGATTCGCGGGGTGCAGGCTTCGGTGGCGACGGGTATCGCAGCGGAATCTCGAGTGGTATGAACCGTAGGTGGTGCGGTACCGTGCACGAAGGTGACGGCGGGGGTAGTGACTGCGCACGGGTAGGACAAGGTGGAGGCGGCGGTAGGGCGATGGCAGTAGTGGACGGTCCGTCGTCATTCGCGTCGGGGGGTCGTGCGAAGGGGTCGTCGCCGCGGCGGACCAGAACAGTTTCACCCCGGCGCGGCGTCGTCGAAAATACGCGCGTGGAAAAGGTCACGACTCACGAACGTTACGGGAATTCTTTATTAGACCGTCGGCGGCGACCGGTCGTTAGTCTCTCGTCGTCCGCGTACCCCGTCCGTCCGTGCTGCGGACAGGTTTAAACAAATGATTCGTCGACGGCGCCGGGAAGTACTGTAGCGCTATATATACGTCTTATACTTATATATATGTGTGTGTGTGTGTGTGTGTGTGTGTGTGTGTGTGTGTGTGTGTGTACACATTTGTTTTTTGCAAGGGCGAAAGAGTGCCTCGCGGCTGTTGCGCGCGCTGTCCCCACCTCCACCTCTACCTCCACTGCGACTATCACGCTCTACTACCCCATTGCCGTACGCGCGTTTATACTTTATACCGTATACAACCGCAAGCGCGTGAAGGTTATTGTGTTTCGGGGGAGGAATACGGTCGGCCGCGTTTTCCCGAAAACATTACACTTATCGACGTAAATCCACGTAAGACGTTTGGACATCATTATCATATAGTCCACGACGACGTTTGAGCGCGTACGCGTCCAGTTATTCAAAAACACGGATTTTTGTTTTCAAAATTGTATGAAAATCGTTTTACGCTGGTACTAGTGGAATATTTAGTGTTTCGTGTTCAAATCTCCACCGGTCATGACACTAATATCATAGTCTTTTCATGCTTCATGACAAATTTGAATTCCATATTTTCGAGTTTATAAAAACGGCAGAAAAAAACTTTTGTATAAAATGCTCGGCAGTTTAAAGACAAATCAAGAGCACACACAAAATCAATTAACAATCACTGTACGTATACTGCCGTGGCTTTAACGACAATACGTTGCAGGTATAACGATACAGCATCAGTCAAATTCATAGGGCAGTGGATTTGTATTTCGGAGGTATTCGTATGGTAAACGTCTAAAGCACTTCAAACGGTTACCGATTTAGTTCGGATCGGTTCTAGTTCTACTCTCGAACGCGTTTACAATGTTCAGGCAAATTGTTGATAATGCGCCAAAACGCGTTACGCCCAAACAATAATAAATGGTCTGACCAAAAAAATACACATACAATCACGGGCACCTTTTGGAGATGAGGACTGACCATCAAAGAGGGGCATTAGTCCACCTAGAATTCAAACTGTTTTTAACGGACCAAAATGTAATTTCACCTCTACACGAAATAGAACAAATCAAAAAATACATTTTATCGGTAGTGTTTGTATCGTGTGGTATACGTCGGCCGTGTCGTGTCAGCCGAGATTACTCAATCACTGATTATCAACGTGCATTGTCTTTTGTATCCTTTCACGGTATTTATCGGTCGTTTGTGACAAAGAGACGACCAGATGTGATTTACAATGGTATTTTTGGAGGGTGCTCAAAGAAACAGCTGATGCTCAGAAAAACCGGACACGGAATTAGAATTTTCTCGACGGTGCTCGTATGATAGTGGGAATGATATATTGCAGAACGTCTCTTTGCTGATTCGCAATATACGCGTAAAACGGGAATACGACGTACTACGTCTACGTGTGTGTGTGTGTGTGTGTGTGTGTGTGTGTGTGTGTGTGTGTGTGTGTGTGTGTGTGTGTGTGTGTGTGTGTGTGTGTGTGTGTGTGTGTGTGTGTGTGTGTGTGTGTGTGTGTGTGTGTGAGTTCACGGAAAGAGCCGTGTAGTAATGCGGTGTGGCGGTCGGTCGGTCGTAGGTATTTATATATATATATATATATAGATATAGGGTGTTTCACGAAGATCTGACATGTTGAATAACTTTTGTTCTATTCAATATTTTTAACTTTTTTTTTTTTTTTTAATGAATACTATAGCCTAGTTCTACAATAAAATTACATTAAAAATGTATTTTTATTTTTAAAACTCAAATATCAAAATTTTAAATTTTATTTTAGAGTTTGAAAAAAAAATCAAAATTTCCATTTTGTAAACATGATTTTTAGAAACATTTTGGTGTTTGAAATTTTTATAAAGGTTGATCCGTTAATTTTCTATGATTTTTTAAAGTTTACGAAAAATCGAATTAAATGGTGATATTATCTGATGACTGATAAACGATACATATTATTACATTTTTCGTAAACTTTAAAAAATCATAGAAAATTAACGGATCAACCTTTATAAGAATTTCAAACACCAAAATTTTTCTAAAAATCATGTTTACAAAATGGCAATTTTGATTTTTTTTTCAAACTCTAAAATAAAATGTTCAATTTTGAAATTTGAGTTTAAAAAAAAAAAAATTTAATGTAATTTTATTGTAGCGCCAGGCAATAGTATTCATTAAAAAAAAAAAAAGTTAAAAACATTGAATAGAACAAAAGTTATTCAACATGTCAGATCTTCGTGAAACACCCCGTATATATATATATATATATATATATATATATATATATATGTACATTTATATATATGTACATTTATATATATGTACATTTATATTCACACCCCCATCCCCATGGTCCGTGATAGCTGCTGCCACCGCCGGTAGTTCAGCCCGGTCCGCGGAAGGTACTCGCGTTGTTTCGAGCGCAACCCTTCCGCGTGCCCCCGGTCGACTACCCTGTCGCGGCCGGCGTGCGGAGGTCGCGCTCGTGCGCACGTGCGCGGACCACTGACGTGTGATGAACGGACGTGGCCGACGTTACGAGAACGCCGCGTGAATCGACCACGGGCGCGCGCGCCCCCGGGCACACGCGCCGGCTGCGGTCACGTGTACACGAGGTGTACGCCGTCATGCCGCGTCCGCCCTCGTACCGAATGAACGGGGTGATTTTTCACGAACGCTCGGCCTGTGGTATCGACCACCCCGTGTAACGACGCGTACGTTTCAGATTTTTACACATATCGCGCGAAACGATTGAAATAAACGAAAAATAAACGACCGCACGCGAATCGCGTCGCGGTTTGTTTTTAAAATAACGTCACGTACGACCTGTATAAAACACGAAGTCGCAAACTCTTTAACGAGGTTTTAGATCATTATATTTATTGGTGTTGTGATAGATTATCGCAATAACTGATAGCCTAGCAACAGTGGAAAAGGCAGCAAATACACTAAATGGACTCCAAGGAGAATCCGGAGTGTGATAATAAAAAATAAATTAAAGGACGTACTAGCTAAAAATGTTGGTTGACAAAACATAAAAACTATTAGATGTATCCTTCCAAATACAAATGAAAACCCATTAATGGATATTGAATTTACACCATCTGATATGTCAAATATGAAATATGCCCCATTAACCTCGTTTGACGCGGAACGCTCATTAAGCCGATACGAATCAATTTTAAGACCTAACAGCCGAAAATTTAAATTTGAAAATCTTCAAATGTTCGTTGTTTCAAACTGTTTTGAAGACGACTGCAATGAAGATGAATAAACTAAATTATAAAAAAAAAAAAAAATATATGTTATAAAGGAGAATTCTATATCTATATTAATTTTTTTAAATAATTCAAAATTAATTAAAAATACACATTTTTTGTTGTTAAATATTTAATGAATTTTAATACATATTTTGGCAAAAATAGCAACATGAATATTTACATAATATGTTGACTTTTGTATCACATAAAAATCCGCGCCCTAGTGATAATAATGTTTTGTTTTTGGTTTCCACATCTGGTAGGTCACTCATTACACGTTCGGCGCAGTCGAAATTTGCCATAAAGAGTTGAATACAAAAATTAAAAATTAAACTATATAGGTATGAGTTCACGCCTCAACGGAATATATTCGTACGTTTAAATTACTCATAAACTCGTGTTCCGATTCTAGGATTAAATCTATTTGGAACGGATTTTGTGTGCAGTGAAAATAGTTATACAACCGTATGTGTAAGAATACAATTTACACACGTGACTTTTTTACATTTTAGTTTTCATAAATCATAACAAAATATTATTATGAAAAACGTTTTTTATTTTAGATGTTCTGAAAAAAATTATAATTTTTAAAGAAACATTAACTACTGGTTATCACTACTCTAAATTTAATACGTTCACATCGCTTATTATATTATTGTTCTAACAATGTGAATTTGAACATGAAATAGTAAAAAAAAAAATTCTTTCGTACTATTGTGAAACGAATTGTGGTTAACAGTTAAGAAAACCGAAAACTTAAAATACACTTGCGTCAAAAATCGTAAAACTAATTTTTTCCACTAAAGAATAGTTATGAAAGTTTTAAAATTTTATGTTTAAGTGTTTTAAAAGTGCTACACAGGAGTAAAATAAAGGGGTGAACACATAAAATCACCCAGTTTTATCTATAAGTTCATTGTACACGGTCATAGTACGCGCACGCGTGTGTCGTACACACGTACACACGAAAATCATGCATATGTATACCGGTATACTTCAAATAAATCAACCCCTTCAGACGGCCCCGACACGGCTATGGCAACGGTTCTCGTAGGAAACGCCGACCGTCCTTAAACCACCAGTCCAGCCTCCGACACACGTCGTCGTTTCGTTGTAGCAGAGATACACATCATCCGCGTTCGATGTGCTCCGTACACACACACACACACACACACACACACACACACACACACACACACACACACACACACACACACACACACACACACCCACACACACACACACACACACACGTACACACACACGTAATCCATACCCTTATCGAGTGCGTAACGTGTATATGTACACATGCATAAATATAAATGGACGCTTGGTCTAGAAATAGAAATGTCGACCCCCGCGCGGGGAATTTCGGCCGAAAAACAATCCAATCTGCCCCGCAATCACCTATTATCGTCTCCGTATATTTGTATCGTCCGTTCATGCACACACGCAAGAGTGTATGACGTATGTGTGTGTGTGTGTGTGTATGTGTGTGTGTGTGCGTGTGTGTGTGTTTGTGGGTGGGTGAGTGTGTGTGCGTGTACCATGCGCATGCGTATATTTGCGAGTGTGTTTGAGTAACATACATTATGCAAACACTTTTCGGTCGGTGCATAATATTGCACGCACACATGCCCACATGATATATCTGTGTACACACGTGCGAGTAATATATAAATAAGTATTATGTAGACTGGCGCTGCGTGCGCGCACACACACACACACACACACACACACACACACACACACACACACGTGCCCTGTATACAGACGTGAACCTCGTGGTACGGCGTGGACGGGGGTGCGGAATAAATAAAAAGTAAATAAATAAAATGTTGCTTTAATCAGTACAAATGGACTTGGCGAGGGCGCGAGCGCTATTAATATTTATTTTTAATTCTCACTAAGTGTTCGTCCCTCCTGCCCACTCAGTTTTGTAAAACCGGAAATTATAACAGCAACAACAACAATAGCAATAATGACAACAACAACAATAATAATAATACATTTGGTATGCGCCTCCTTCGCCGCCGCCGTCGGATTGACGAAAACGTAATATAGGGGTCGATCCGCTACGATATTAAATAGTAATTTGAAACGACGACGAAAGACGTAGAATATGAGTGAGCGTGCATATGTGTGTGTGTGTGTGTGTGTGTGTGTGTGTGTGTGTCGGTCGGAAACCACAACGCCATCACTGTTATAGTATTTCGCGCGATTTCATAATAATTAAAATATAATTAAAATATTTATAGTATAATAATAATAATAACGATTTGGAAAAACGTCAGCGTCGCACATTAATTATTATTAATCGATTGTTCGTTATCGTAACCGTTATCATTATGATTTACAACGCACCGAGCGTACATCGATATCGTGCCGACGATCGTGAGCGCAAATTAATTTCGGAAACGCGCGCGCGTATAGGGTTTCGCGCGCCCCGCGTGCTATAATAACAACCGTTTCCGACGATTCGCCTAATGAACGCGCGCGTACGCTCATATATTATTGTGTTCTGCAACAACGGCGTCGTCGTTACTGTACTCGATCGCCGGGACCGGTCTGTCGTCACACTATACACATAATTATTATTTATCCGCTCGTTTTGAAAGGCTTCGTCGTCCGAGATCACTGCTTCCCCCAGGGTACGGTGGCGTGCGTTCGCGTTTTATGACCGCTCTCGGCGACGACGACGACGACGTGGATGACGTGAAACCGCGAGGAAACCGTACGCAGGGGCGAAGGACTCGACGGACGAACACCGTGGACCGTGACCGTGCCCCGTGTGAGCCGTGTTCGACTTTTTCGGCTCGGAAAATCTGCGAATACGTTTCTGCACGGACGCGGGATACAGACGGTACTCCACGTTTTACCGTCCGTATCCAGTCGCTGACCCGGTATATGCGCGAACCTTAACTGGTCATCGTTTCACGTGGCGATTTCATTTCGGTATTTGCTCGGTGATCGTGTTCATGGTTAGACCATACACTCTCGTTTGAGCGTTTTGAAAACACATTTTCAAACGAGTGCAAACATTCGGACAGTTTTGAGGTCGCGCAATGACGTACTAGGGCCACACCCGGTGAACCACTGTGTTACGATATTCGTTACCGTGTCTCGTGCGACACCCTATAATATACGTAATTTATGATAGGTATATAATTTGATAATATTTCATATTATACTATACGTCTATAATACCTACCCTACATGAGTCGATGCGATTTGTTTTCGCGTAATACGTTCAATTTATGTATACGCAGGATACGTATCTAATATGGAATCACGACGTAGGGCGACGACTAAGAGTGAATAAATAATTTATTTTTAATCAATGGTACTAAGCATTTTACGCGTTATTTTCATAATTTATTTACTCAACATAATGGTATAATGAAAAAATAAAAAAATAAATATTATTGTCATAAAAATTAAATCTGAAAATTAACCAAATCGTTTTTTTTCATCAATTGCGCCATTTAGAGATAAAAAAAAAAATCACTCATACAATTAATTTTATAGTTAGTTTTATAGAAGTACCACAGACCATTGATTAAATATATTAAGTATATTTAATCAATGCACAGACTATGCATTTGTTTTACCATGACAGTTTCATAAAGCCTGTAGTTTTATACCAAACGCTGTTCCGTCAAAAAAAACAAAAACAAAAACAATCGGAGTTCTATTAATTTTATTGTTAACTACAACGCCTATTATCTAAACGTTCCTATAACAAGCAACACGTTTCGGAAAAATAATATGGTTCTAATTATTACTATTATTATTATTATTTTATTTATCTAAGACATTCCTATAGCTAGTTGTTATCTAAGTCTACTGATGTATGTATACAGTATTTTTTTTTCTTTTACATACGTGTGATATAATAATAATGGTAACAATATTAATACGAATAGGAATACATTAAATAATTATACATATCTAAGTATATGTGTACCTATATATGTTTTTTTTCAAATTAATACGGTTCAATAACTAGTTCTTATCCGTGCCGTCGGCTCATCGGCCGACCTTAAATCATTCGCCACCTAAAAAGAAATGGCTTTTCGCCGTCGTCGTCGTCGTCGTTGGTTTTTCGATATAATCGATTATCGATAGAACGCGTGTCACCGTGTTCCGTACAACAACACTGTTTCGCCGAGGACGATTTATCGCGGCAGACGTGAGTTCTTCGTCAGCCGGTTTCAAGTGTTTCTTATCGCGTACCGATACCGCGTCGACGGTCGTACGATATTGCGAATTAAAAAGAATAAATACGGCTGCGTGAAAACGCGAGAGGGGTTTACACACACGTTTTATTCGATACGCATACGCATGTGGTGTTTCTCTATTGTGTCGGCCGACGGGCGACGGTGTTGTTTCCACTGTGCCAAACAATTGATAGATTTCGATTCGAAACTTCGTCTGTTTTGCGATTATTTTTTCCATAAGTGACGGCAATTTGCGAACAACGCGGTATCTGCATCGTCAACCGCGTGCGTGCACCGTCACACGCTTTAGATCGTATAGACGGTACCGGATTTCGGGGAGTGGGGTAAATCGCGCGTCTCTTAAACGTCGAGCAGGCTTATTCGAAAAATATTGAAATAACGGCGGCCAGACGTAGATTTGATAATGAGTCTGCCTTGTCACCGTGTCTCCGTAGTCAGACTTTCGAAAAACACTATTTTCAAAGTACAAAAAAGGAACGTATCGATATTGTACAAAGAATCTTTTTCTACTAAGTCGTCGCGGGATTCTGATATTTACGATATTTAACTTTTTCAAATACAAACTCTTTTTTGTTTTTAACGACAATTCGCTTCAATCATAATCGTATACAGGATATGAAAAATGAATCATAATAATAAAATAATACACGGTCATCTAAATTACAAAAAAAATCGGTCGAAAATTTAAATAATACTATTATAAAATGATACAAATTTTGAGATAAACCACGAGTAAGAATAATTTCGTGTTTTTAAACGAATTGAGTTATGTTCAATAAAATTGAAAAATATATGAAAAAAAACTTATATGAATTGCATTTACTAAAATGTATTATCTAGTACTATTGCATGGAATAAAAAATAGACGTGATAAAAAAAAAAAACAAAACAAAAAATGTCTGTCCTTCAAATAAATGTCATAAAGGATATGAAACACGATGACTTCCTTTTCTAAGAAAAGTATTTGTTCTATATGAACCATCTGAATAATAGTCATAACCTATGACTGTATACGTATTGTTGGAGTTCAATTACATGACACTAAGTGACATTTTCATACATTTTATGAGGAGGAAAAAATGTAATTTAAACCTACAGATATACTGCCACGTTTCTCGAGTATTATTTTTCATTGAATCGATAAAAGAAAAGACGAAAACAGTTATATTCAAAAAAATAATTTTCGGGTCATATTTATTAGCAATGAAACAGACGATTTCGTAGAAAATACAATTTATCAATGTATCTAAACGTGAATTAACGTAATTTTATTCTAAACGTATTTACGTTATAGTTAATGCTGTTTCCTTTTATACGGTTTTACACAATTTTAACTCGTTATAATGCGGTCTCACTGTGCTATCCGTGTACAACGCAGTGCCATGTGTGAGTGTATCGCCGATGATCTGTGCGGTGATTAACGATAAATCTTTTTCTACTTCTACGTCGTCGTCGCGTCGTCGTCGTCGTCGCCAGCTTAACGGTTCTTCTCGTGGAACACCCGCATGCACTAACCTCCGCACTATTATCCCCGCGATGTATTTATTTATTCGTGGAGGTCCCCCCACACGAGACTAAACCCATATCGGTGATCATCGCAACACTCAACATTGAATCGTTAAACTGCACTCCTATTCGAATCAAACAATCTGACTATCTACGGCGTATTTCCAGTAGTAATAGTCCCCGGCTGTCCCGACACGTGATGTCATCTACAATACCGACCGACGCGACGTCAATAATACTCGTACCCGACAAATGTTTCATAATACGATCATACGAACAAAAGACAAAATACAATTTACCGATTGCGTACGTACAAAATAATTCGCTTACCACTTCGTTTTCAAGATTCTTAACATCGAGTGTTTTGACACCTTGCGTTCCCGTCGTATACTCCTTATTTGTGCATAGTTTCGAGGGACATTGTTGACGCTCGAGAGATAAGTCATTTTTTGTTTTGTTCGATTATTATAAATTTTATACTCGGACATCGTTCAAAACCGTACACTTTTTTTTTACTAATGTTAAAAATAGATATCCTAATGTAGTATCGATCGTTCAGAACCGCATACTTTCGATTAACAATGGAAATAAATTCAAACGATATCATTTCGTAGGGAATTATTTTAGTTTGTAATTACATGTTTATGATAATGAAAATTAATACATTATGATTTTAATTACAAAACAAAAATAATGTATAGCTCGATTGTTGTTAAATTTTTGAAGTTATAAAGTTAAATTGAATATTTTAAAGCTTCAATTATAAATAAATACATAAATCTGGGCATACAAATTAAAAATAAACAAAGATGTACTGGCCTTCATAGCAACATGAGTTTATTAAGTATAAAAATTAAAAATCCAGATTTAAAGGAAAATATTATTTGAGGGTATCAAAAATCTGCAACTATACATCAAGATATAATTAAACCAAAGTGACTAAGTAGACTTATCTATTCAAGGCACAACCTACACAAGTTAATATTTAATTTGATTATAACTGTCTCTGTAATAAAAGCTGTGTGGTTTTAAATTATAATTTTATTTCACTTAAATGCATAATATGATGTTAATGAAAATATATACGCGTTTTTGAAAGACGATAATTTAAAAAAAATTAATTTTGGTTTTTCAAACACATTTAAGCATATAACATATACATGTACAGAGATTGACATAATCAGTGATTTGTATTAATTGATTTGTGTATATTAAGGGATTACGCGTAACTAAATAACCTTTCGTTTTAAATAGTTGAACATGTATTTACGCCACCTACCATGGTCGAATTAGCATCACCCGCATCATCCGTGAATTGAATTTTCACGGTCTCAGCACAGCGCCGTACTCACCCCTTATCACATTTAGACTTAAGTTATTTATACAAACGATTTCGCAACAATAAAGACGAGAAAATAAAATGAATCCTTTTACTGTATAATATGCGCGCGCGCACACACACTCACACACACACACACACACACACACACACTAGCACGCGCAAATGTATATTATATTACAACATAATATAATATTATAGAGAATCTGCGAATGTTATTTTCCCGGGAATAATGGATTTGGAAAAGCGTGACAATAGTCTCGGCTGTCGAAGCCGTAAAAACGGATATAACGCTTCTCCGTCTCCGACCGCCTCTTCCTGTTTCACCGTTATTCCAACCATGTAACGTTCGAATTCTTTTGTGCGTGCGTGTATTAGTGTGTGTGTGAGTGTGTGTGTGTGTGTGTGTGTGTGTGTGTGTGTGTGTGTGTGCGTGTGTGCGTGTTTGGATTATATGTAAGCACAACAGTACAACACACCCTTACGGAGACTGTATAATATAAAGCTCACGGTAGTACAATATAATATAATAAGTGCGCAGTTTGTTCGCGTAATAATACGCCTAATATACCGCGACGGAATATTTCAATTACATTTGCAAGAGTATTACGACGACAGTGATGATGAGAATTATGTATGAATTTTGCATATAACATACTGCTCAAGATAGTTTAAAACGCTCGATATCTCTTCAAATTCTCAAATTGGTTTTTTAGTTCATTTGTTACAAAAGTGAGGAAGCACACAAATTCTCATTAGTCATTATTACTTTTTTTCCATCATTTTTATATTTCAATATTTTTATTGATTCGTGAACGTGCAGTGTAATAAGTAGTATTCCTATATTCATTTATGTCGCAAGTTATTTTTAAATAAATATATTTTATATTCACTTATTAACATGACGTGCTTATGTCAATTTTATGCATTATTTTACATGTTTGATTAATGATTTTCAGATCTTTACCGCGAGTAAGCATATTTTCTTTCCAACTAATTTTATTGAGTTTAAAATACCCCACAGGATAATACGATGAAATGTTGAGTGACGTTATCCGATTAGATAAAAATGTAAAATATAGTTGTTAGTTTGTGTGTCTAGAAGAGAAAATTGCTCACAGCACGAAGCAACATTTTTGAAAATTATGTGTTGCTGAAAATTAGACATTTTATTAAAATTCTAGTTCAATAATTTTCACAGAACATATTTTATGGATTAAAAGCTGGAAAATCATGAAAATGTCCACGGACAATGCTGTGTACTAATTTAGTTTTTTCACACAATTACAGCAAAACAATTTACTTTAACTAAGTGGTATCGAGTGTTTCTATACTATTCATTATACAAATAGCATTTTAATGTTAATTTTGAAAAATCCAAAATTTATCTACAAATAAAAGTAAAATTGGTGATATTTTCTCCGCTAAATTCAAAAACATTGAATCATACGTATATTTTTGAGTTCAGCATAATTATCTAAATAATAATTGCAAACATATAAATAATTAATGCTTGATAATATGTCGTTGCTAAAATTATCGCAGTTCGTGGAAATTAACTAGTTTATTTCAAATTTCAAATTTTTATCGTTTTGATTTACATATTCTAAAACAAAAGTCTAAAGGATTCATTGCGTGCAAATACATCGGTACATATACATGATTTGTGGCTTCTATGATTTAAGTCGACATAACAATTTCGTAGCTCGTTATAGAAATTTCCTACTCAAAATCGGTCACGAAAATTAAAGTTTTTATCCGATCCAAATAAAGTATACATATATATATATATATATATATATATATATATATATATATATATATATATATATATATATATATATATATATATATATATATATATACATTAATAAAAGTAAAAACGATAAAATCATTCCAAAATGTTTTGTTTTTTTTTTCTTTACCGTACAATGTGATTCGCAGAGAAGAGGATAAGTTAAAGAAAACAATAATTTTATTGATTGTTTCTTTCTAAAAATTTTAGCCGAAAAAATAACACTTCGTTTCACTCGGGTTTTCGGCGTGCTATATATGTGTCGATAATAATAATTATTAAAAGTAAAAAAAAAGTGGGTTGTGCCGCTACAAAGAAAGCGTCGAAAATAATTTTTCTCGGTAAACATTCGAGTTTACAAAAAACCGGCTGTCAACGTTGTCTTAATTATTATTTTTAATTGAACGCCCACCGGACTGCACTGATTAATTAAAAACAACGTTCGTATTATGTATTCACGCGCATAAATACGACCGGTCCCGGTCGATACGTATATTGTCGATCGGTCGATAAATCAGCGGATTTATCACACAGTTAGCAGCACGGCTCGGGTAGGACGCGCGTTCTCGACGGAATCCAGTGATTCAAAACAATGTGTTATTATAACTACGTCCACTGTACGCCGCCGCCGGCCGCGCGTATCAGGTGGTTCGGTCAGGCCGACCGTATTACACGACCCGTTGTTTCGAAATTTAATTTCACGTGCGTGCGCGTATAAAACATACACAACGCCACGTATTATTTTACCGTCGCTGTCCTCGTCCGTCCGAAAACAAAAATTAAATCCCCCGTGTACGAATTATACACGTGCCATAATTTTATTATTTTCCACCAGAGTGAAGCGCGTGTGAATGTGAGTGTGTGTGTGTGTGTGTGTCTGTGTGTGTGTGTGTGTGTGTGTGTGTGTGTGTGTGTGTGTGTGTGTGCGCGTGTTTGTGAGTGTGTGTGAGTGTGTAACGGTATTTCCCGGAATCCGCCCTTCGTTATAGGATCTCTCTCAAAGGCGTGTGCGGTGTGCTCGGGCACAAGACGTACTTAATTCAATAATGATTTTTGAGATGGGCCTCGGAGCATAACGTAAAGTAGTATCTATCTATTTATCTATCTATCTATCTATCTATCTATCTATCTATCTGTCTATAGGTATATACTATATATATATATATATCATACATAGGGTTTTAAAATTTCATGACATTTATTTTCTTGAAACATTTCATTATGTATTTTATTTGGGTTAAAACTTGACACTAGAATAAAATTAACTACATACTGCATCATGATAACAAATTCTATATATTAATATATACGTATATATATAAGTACATAATACGATTGAAGTGGCAGCATTTACCAAAGTTGATAATAATTTACTATCAATATTTTATGTGTAATTTAAAATAAATTATCTCTTCAGAGAATGTAAAAAAAATAATATTTTTAATATATTTAATTGAAATATTTCAAAAAGAGTGAAATTTTAATTTTGAAATATTTCAAATGAAAAATTTCAATTGAAATATTTAAAATTGAAAACCCTAATCATACATGACTACGCGCTCGTGTCACCGTATGATAATATATTTGTGTTAACAGTTTAAGATTTTGTTTAACGTGCTTTCCCTTTACTCGGCTCTGGTAAGTTTTATTTCGAAAGAGCTCGATGTAGATATTTTATGTGTCGCCATGACTTGACGCCAGTGCGACTGTATTCGAGTGCGGCGTTCGCTCATTCGAGTCATTGTCGCAATACAGTAAATCGTACGGTTATATTTTTCCGACAAACAGCGGTTCCGATCTGAAACGTTGTTTGCATAATAATTTCCGTGAAAATTCGACGTAACGCGTTGTCGATTAGGTAAATTAATTTCGTACGAAAAACGCGCGCTGCCGCCACGCAACGTCGATTATAATTAAATTCACCCACGGGGATATAATATAATATAATACAATATTAAAACGAGAAAGTTACCTAACCCGTCGTCATCACGTCGTCGCGCAGCTGTTCCTCGGACGTCATATTTACGCACGCGGCAAATATCGTCTTACTTTTTACTTTGCGCCGGTATACCGTGTGTACCACAAAGTTATAAACAAAACCGAAAACTTTTGGCGCCACGAATTTATACGTTTTAAGTATTCTCTCGCGGTATTTATACAATGATTTTAATTCAATTTTATGCACGCGAACTTTGCGCGAAAACCATTGAAAAACACGACGGATTTTCGAAAGTATAATTAAAAAATAAATAAACTTTTTGCGCTCGACGAGTTCCGTCGAGACAATGTGCAATGTTCTCTAAATCCGTATGACGCGACCATCCCCCCCCACAGGATCGGGATGATATTATGTCGTTCGAAATCCACGTGTTCTATCGCAGGTTTCAGAACTCGTTTTTTTTTTACCCCGCATCATTTCCTCGTAAAAGCAGTTCGATTCCATAGATATTTCGGAAAACACAAAACAAATATCGGTAACCCAATTTGGTCATGCAAATGTATTATAACCAAAAACAGTCACCTGTAATGTGCGCGAGTACGTACACGCTCAGGGTTACAAAAATGTTATTTTACTTATGTATTGTCATTCGTCCGATAGTTTAACAAACGTCATACTATGGTACATGACTTTGAATTTCGATTACGGACAAAAATAATAAAATCAAAAACGCTTTATTCACTCGTATCATTTTTACAATATAATACTGAACGGATATTTTAATGCTTTCTTAAGCTTAAACAAAATCGTGTTTCAATATTAACTATAACAATTGGAGATCTTTAACGAAATATTTGAATAGTGAATACAAATGTTCAATGTAAGTACATGAATCGATTTATAAATAATACTTCATTCCTTGAAATTTTCATACTCCACAACATTGAATTAACCTTATTTTTTTTTTAACTTAACATTTTCTAACATAAGCTAGAAATTAAATTTTGTTTGGGATGAAAAGTGTTACAAATATCACTTTTTTTTACGCTCTGACATATTTTTCTATATTAATTAGCCAAAAAAATATACATATCAGTAGGCTGTATCATTTGTATATTATTGGTATCGGCTTGACTCAAATACGTTGGACTGTTTTTTTTTCAAATTTAATATTTTACCCAACAAACACTACCTTTTTAAGTGGCAGGTCAAGAAAACTCAAATATAAACACTTAAAAATAAAGTACTCGTAAAAAAATGTTCGATTATAAAAAAAAAGCACATAAATAATGAAAAAAAAACAGACAGAAATTAATTTCACCCAGATGGTTATATCATACCAAGCCACCGTGATTATGTTCCCAGGTAAAACTTCTAATAAAGACGAAGTTTACAAATAGAAAGAAGTATTCAAAAAATAAGAAAATACTTTTTGAACTCAACATTGGAAAATAACAAGCCGATAGCCATTAAAAAAAAAAAAAAAAACTATCGTCTAATGAGCATACCCGTGTAATCCGACACGGTGAAAACAAATAATGACAAATATAGTACATGTCTAGAATAGGACACCTTCATTTGATTCACGCAAGTCTTATCGACAAACATTCTCGTCCACCGTGAGATAACTTTACACGTGCATAATGTCCCTGAAAATCAACTCCATTGCCCTGATGCACTTCAACGTGCCACCTTGCCTAAAACTCTTAATGAATGTAATATAATGACGCTCTTGGGTTGCACACAATTATTTAAGTATTATGTAGTTCTTTAAACACATCGTTCAGGGCTCCGAGGTGGATACTCGGGGGCTCGTGAGGTGGCTAGTAATTGAATAATTTACGTATTGTTATTAATGTTGCAGTCATTTTAAAATTATACTTAAAAATTGTTAATATATTATACATTTTTCCATGGTCTTATTTTAGATACATTAATATAGACAGATAATACTAATAGTGATTTTTGTTTGATTGATCGAATATTAAACCAAATAAGTTATTACGATTATTATCGAGAATACAACACTATTTTCATCTCGGATCTGTGGCTTTTTTTCATGTCATAAAATGGTCCATATGATACTGAAAATGTTAAGAACTCCTGATTGATATAAACATATAAATACTCAAATCAATTTATCATCATAACGTATCACTTGTTGTAGCTCTTATAAGCTAAGTAGGGTAATATTATTAATGTTATTTTTATTTTTTTCTCGGGATGCGTAATAAACCGTTCATCTTTCGACCAAGTGATCGGTGACTGTGTGATAATAATCTACGCATAACTATCAAAGTCTATATACCTAAATACAAAAGTAATAATAATAATGTAATTATAACTTAGTGATATTGATTGTGTATAAAATAGTTTTATGCTTTTCGCCGATTATTGCCTCAACATTCCTCATCCACCACATGACTACGGGTCAGTAAGTCAAGCTCTGAGACTTGTTCCCCTTTATGTTAGGCGTGATGACTTTGGTATTACTTTTATGCAGCGTCTGATCGAAGGTCGAGTTGATACCCCAAGGTTTCTTGGAGAACTTGGTTTTCGTATTCCTAGTAACACTAGGCTACAGTGTTATTTTTATATACCCACCAACAAATCTAAATTCTCCAGGAATGCTCCACTTTTAAAGATGATGCATAATGCAAATAATCACATAGACTATTAAACCATATTTAGTACGAAGGCTCACATCTTGTTTCATATAATATACTCCAGGGTTGTTTTATTTATTAACTTACTGTTTCTTTTTTTTCTCTCTAATATTAAAGTTAGTATGATTTACACATCTCATATTTTGTTATGTGTTTTTATCTGTTATCTATGTATTTCTTGTCTGTTGATTTTGGAAAAGCCGTCTGGCGTTGATTATAATAAATATAATATAATAATTCATATTTCCGTGTCGAATCGTGCACGACACAAAAGTATATTCATATGTATTACGCAACAACCGCACAATATGAATACTCTTGCGACACAGTTTCTACGATGAGATGTATAATGAACGATACCCGTGGCGGCGATGTGACGTCGCATATTATTCTTCGACTACGCCATCGATTTTTAAGAAAGAAAAAAAAAACAATAAAAAAAACACATCACACAGGAAACGATCCACACATCTCAAAACCATGTGCGCATTATATCACGCGCATGGGGAGTGAATGATAATACGAGTGGAAACTCGATTAACCGTCACCGTCGGGACCGGGAGTATGGCGGTTAACCGAATATACGGTTTTTTCAGAAATGTTTCAATAAACGTGTATATTTTGACGTCTGTGTATTATAATAACAATATTAGGGTAAAATAATCGTACACGTACATCATGTGTGTACACGAAAACCAATACGAAACATATCTACTAGACAAAATTATCGGTAATTTTCTTTTGTTTCTCCGAGGCTCGAGCTTTTTGAGCAGCAATGTTCTGTGTTTTACCGAGAAGTAAGGCCTGCGTTTTTTCGATTTTTTAAAAAAAATTTTGACGACCACGTCGACGGATTACGGAGAGTCAGGGTGGTCAAGGGCGTATTAAAGGTCTATACGGAGTCTATATATATATATCTTAATATGAATAGCTCAGAAAATATTTCCTCGCTTCGCTTGGTTATAATATTGCTTATTTCTTTCTATTTCATACAGATTTCAGTTTTGGATTCCGAGTGGAGCGAAGGCTCTAGTGATTTTTCTATGATGTTTTCAATTTTTTTTTTTCTGTTAACGCTTTTTCGGGTAGTTAGAGTGGTTCAAAAGTTTCATACAGCAACTATATAGATCGGAAATCGTATGTCGATGGTACTTTGATGGTTCATTAAGCTCTCCTCTCAATAGTTTTCTCGGGCATCAGGAAAAAACTGCCGATAAACCGAGTAAAATGGTAAAGTTTACCGTAAACGACCCTTTCACTGAATCAATTTTGGTCATTTAATCATAAGTCATAACTTATTATTTATGTTTTTTTTATTTTGTGATAAAAGCTATATTTACAATCTATACAGAAAAACACAATAAGTAAATTGGATAGTATATAATAATATGTAATAATAGTGACTTGATTGGCTTGAGTGAAGAAACCCGTCCATCAACAGTACCTCCTGTTTAATTTGGTGGATTTATAATATGGAAAGACCTTTTTTTTGTGTAAGGCAAGGGCGTCTCTTGGCCATTTTTTTTTATATTCCTTGGAGGGTTGCGGAGTATGGTTAAAGAGGACATACGAAAAGTAAGAAGGTTTTGGTTTGAATGGAGTTTTGATTGGAACTTTTTGTATTGTCGAGTTGCTTTTTCATTGAATGTTGATATTTGTACGTCCTTATGTAATGCGTCGTTTGTCATGTACCAAGGAGCTCCAATTATTTGTCTAAGACATAAAGACTGGAAGGCTTGTAAAATAGGTCTAATATAAGATGGTTTGGCTTTGACCTAGATTTGAATACCATACGACCAAAGAGGGGTAGTAATCGTCATATATTAATATTTTGTTTTTTAGACCCATTGAAGGAGACAGTAATGTACGAAGGAGATGTAGGCGTGTGTTTGATTGTTTTATTTTATGTTTAGTGTGTTGGGCCCATGTAAGTCTTTTGTCCACATGACCTCCTTGGTGTTTAGTTACACTTTGGATAGGAATCGGTACATTATTAAGTGATATTTGTGGATATTCATTTTTACTAAGAGAACAATTTATTTGAACCGATTTAAGCCATAATTAGGAATGTAATAATATTAGAAACTTGAAATTTCACGATATACGTTAACGGCATATTTCTACATACATTGTGGAAGTTTCAAGAAAAATTGACGACTTTGGTCCAGAAATATGGCTTTGAAAAACCTTGTTTTAATAATAGATGTCTTAATATTTAACAAAAATTCTGAAAATTTGATATGATATCATTCTTACACTAAACTAACGATACTGAAAACATTTCAATGATCTTGACTCAGTGTTTACCGTCCCATCAAAATTTCTTCCCGGGGCAAATGCCCCATTTGCCCTCACCCCTTAATGCTCCCATGGTGACGGTTAAACGGGTGACGGATAATCGAATTTCTACTGCAAAACGATACACGCGGGACGACCGTACGAGTATTATAACGATAACGTTTTACCGTCGGATTAGTGTTTTCGGCGACGAGGACGTCCGGATCCGCTAATGTCGTCGTCGTTCTCACGAGCGCACGGCACATAATAGACTCCGCACGACCGTTTGCTGTGTGCGGTTCGCGGCGAAGTCATTGACATGTTTTACGGCGATTCGGCCCAAAGTGCTCGTTCCCGAGCAAGTAAAACGGAGCCTATTCGTTTGACCGCCCCCGCGTGTTGTGTTCGACGACGACGACGACGACGACGACGACGTGCGCGGGTTTCTTCTCAGGCGTATCGTGTGCTCGTGTCACGAGTTCAAAAGACGAAATTCCCACAGACTAGTAGGGTCGGTGCGTTCGCAGTATTTAACTCTGAACCAACTTTTCAAATGGAATCGACTTTGAAGTCCTTTCTCGATATTTCGCCGCCGCCACCGCCGGGCCGGGTCAATCGTCGTCTATCCGTCCGTGTTTATACCCCGGTTTATTATACGGTCCGACTGGACATTTTGGTTTTCTTCCCCAGACGTTCTAATTAAATTTTGATTTTCGTTTCATACACCCACACCCACACCCACCCTCACACATACACACACACACACACACACACACACACACACACACACACACACACACACACACACACACACACAGTCACACACACACACACACACACACTCTTGTGCGCGTGTGTCACACTTACAGTGTTTGAAATGTTAATGTTTTATACACGTTGGTTAAACGCGCAACCGAGCATTGTTTCGTGTTGCAACGCAGGTTCTATCACTGCTCAGCCGAGTTTAGTCTTAAGTGGGAAGGGAGTACAACAGTAAATAACGATAATTAAATCATACGACGAATAAACTACAGTGATAAAATATTGTTATTATAATATTACGTTTGGGGTAAATATTTACGCGGAGCTCGTGTTGACATGCTGAGAACTCGTGATTACAATAATTGTTTTTGCGTTACATAGTCCACAGTGGTGGTTCTACGTGTTTGTGTGTGTGTGTGTGTGTGTGTGTGTGTGTATGTGTGTAAATATAATATCTATGTATATAAATGACAAATAATATACTGGGTGTCCTATGAGGATGATACCATCGTGATATATCAAGAAATATCAAAGATAGTGAAATTTAGTTTTTTTTTTATTTATACGACTCACAAATATTTTTGTGAGGACTGCAAATAGACATATTTTATTTGAATTCTTGATTTTTCGTTTTTTAATTGAAAAATAACTTGATATTTTAATATTTTCAAAAATTAGCTGTTGAGTTTCAATTGAATTTAAAATCAAAATTCATGAAATTGTTTTGTATTAAGTTTTTATTGTTCTTCATTTAACGATTTAAAAAAAAAAATGTTAAGTAAAATAATGATTAAAAATAATAATCCGGATAAAAATAAAAAGCCAAAACGTCAAAATGTTCCAAACATTAAATTCAATAAAATGTCTACATCAAAAAATTATAAAATAAAAAGTCATTTTTTAAAAATTGTAATTTAATACATGGAATATTCACCATAAAAATGTAAAAAATGCGATTCTCTTGGCTGGAGAATCTTATGAAAATAAACATAATTATAATGTTATATAGGCAATATTCAAATGGGTAAATTTTTGTTGTACCCTCTGTATGCACATACGTATATAATATATATATATATGTATATATATATATATATATATATATATATATATATACATATATATATGTGTGTGTGTGTGTATGTGCCACACGTGGGGATGGATAAAAGTATCGAAAACCAATACCCGAGGTCGTATTATATATACATATATACTATACACACACACACACACACACACACACACACACACACACACACACACACACACACACACACACACACACACACACACACACACACACACACACACACACACACAAACACACACACACACACACACACATATATATATATACATGACTACGTCATATACGTAGTAATATTGTAGTAGTTTTCGGGTGTGCGCGTGGAGGCATGATTTCGAGGCGTATAAATAAATATAATATTATACACGCGCGCGACCCCCGGGTAAAATAATAAGAGCCCGCGAGCGTTTTCGACGCGATCCGGGCCGGGTATTATTCCTAGATCGGTTTATCGGCAGAGGCGGCGGAAAGGATGTGACGAGAGAAAAAAAAATCGCACGAACCTAATCCGACACCCCCGCTGAGGCGTCGCCGCCGGCGCTGGACGCGCACGACTACTACAATGCGCCGCGGGGATTTGCCCGAGTACGCGGTTTTCAAAAGTATTTCGCTATACGCGCGCCATGTGTGTTCGTGTGTATACAGGGTGTCCCTCGACGAACATAACGCCCGTCGATATCTACCGGGACGATGAAAAAAAATATCGAACGATGTTTTTTTTCCATGTTTTCATGACACTTGAATAAGGGTTATAAATATTCGTGTTTTAGTCGAAGTTTTATGGTCCGGTAAAAAATGAATAATTTATTATTTATAATTTTCTGGATTTTTTTTTTTTTTTTTTTTTAATATCTATTTTATACAGTTGATATTTTGAAAATTGTGATGATTTTAGTTTCTATTCACATCATTTAGTAAATATTTATATTTTTTCAGGTTTTTTCTAAGTAATTAAATCATAGTAAAGATGAAAATAACAAGTCGATCGGTTAAAATGCACAGACAAATAAACACATTAAAAACCGAATTCTTTAGCCTCGCGATTAAAAAATAATAAATACACTATAACTCGAATGTGTGTATGGTCGCAGGAGACATTGCAAACAGATCGGTCTCCGAGACACACGCCGTATACTATGCGTAGCTCTTTCGGATTTTTCTATTTGAAAAACGCGAGCGCACGATGTGTACATATGTGAAAACACACGCGAGCACGCCGGCCGGCGAGCATAATATACATGGTATGCGTATATGTTTATACCGGCCGATGGCCGACGGGCAGGGTCGGGGGATGAAAACGTATAAATATATTCAAATATACGGAAACCAATATTTTCCGTATAACGGCTCGGAGGGACGACTCTGTACACCGCCGCTGCGGGGGAAACGTCCGAGAAATCGAGAACCCGACGTAAATTTTTATATTATTATATACGCGCGCATATAAACCAATATAAGTTTTTCGCGCGGGCGGAAAAATAGTGATGGGACGTTGTGAAATCTTTTTATCTCTAGGCGAAACGTCCGGCCCGTCGACGCGATAGATTCTTTTTGTTTCCATTTTTTTGTTCGCCCCCGCGTATTATTGATTCGGACATTCTCCCGCCCGCCCTCTGTTATTCGCGTCGTTCGCGTTATCTCGTCGTGCGATTCAAAACGGTTTTGTAAAATCACGACACTCACTATGAATTATTATATCCGTGTTCGAAACGTATTTATAAACATTTAAAATATTATTTCGAAACCACAGCGGCCAATACGGACCGTAGAGAGTTGTAAAAGCAATATTTTCCGGGACTTGTTTTCACGACCCACGACCGTCGTCGAGTTTTAATATCGATAAACGAACAAACACCAAGGAAGACTAATTAATACAAAATAAGTACGAAAAACCATTAAGCTTTGGTTCAAAAATACGACCACAATTCGTATACCTAAAACAATCGATAACGTAGTCGTCGACTATTGATTATATAGTAATACATATACTGGATACTGTGATTTTACTGGGCACTGTTAGTTTTGCGTTTTTACATGAATATATTACAGCCGACTCTCGGCAACTCGAAGTTCAAGGGGGAAAAAAAATTCGAATTTCTAAAAATATTGAGTTATCAAAAACGTTTGAAAAGTATGTTTATTTTCAAATTATAATTGATAAACAAAAGTAACAGAAGTTTTACTCTTTCTTTACTGTGTTTTCCACCAGAACAAGATTGGCCTTTAAATATGAATGTTTTTTCAGGTAAACATTTGAAAAATAATCCTGTTTCGTCTACATTAAAAATATCGTCTGATCGGAACTTTTCTAGTTTACGGGACACCCTAAATGTTGGCATTTTTTTTTCTGAAATATATGTAAATCCACGTTTTAAAAACGATGGTGCAAACCAAAATTGGCGCTGATCATTAGTTTTTGAGTTATCGCAATTTGAAAATGGACTTTTTTACGGGACTATACTAAATACGTACTTTCTATCAATATTTGATTGTTCAATATTGGTGCAGTTCCACTGTACCGATGACTATTATGATGGTGTATAGAGTTCGAATCCCAATGTATAATTGTGATTTTTTGCACTTTTTCTCGGAATTTTTTTCCAAATTCATGTAAATATATAATACGAATAATTATTTATACCGTATTGAGCGTCGCTTCGCTCCGCAGCTCCGTTCGCTTTGCTCACTTCGCAAAACTCCCTTCGCTTGCTTCGCAAGCTCATGTCGCACCCGCTCGGCTACGCCGAGCGCATTCAAATCGATAGCAACCCTCGATTTGCTGTGCAACGTGGGGATGTTTCGGTTTGATAATCGTAATGTGTATAAAATACTGTGTATCTCAATATGGAAAAAAATAATAATAACAAATATTTATTATACTTTCCCCCTCAACCTTAAAAAAAAAAAAAGTGCAAAAAAACACAATTATTCATTGGGATTCGAACTCTATACACTACCATAAAAGTCAATGGTACAGTGGAACTGCACCAATAGTGAACGTACAAGAAGTGATATAAAAGTACGTATTTAGTGCAGTCCCGTAAAAAAGTCCATTTTCAAATTGCGATAACTCAAAAACTAATGATCAGCGCCAATTTTGGTTTGCACCATCGTTTTTAAAACGTGGATTTACATATATTTCAGAAAAAAAAATGCCAACATTTAGGGTGTCCCGTAAACTAGAAATATACCGTCTGATCAATAATTTTCGATGAGTTTCGGTAAATTATTCATCCATACGGAACATTTTTGTACATCTACAACGCCACTTTCACCACAAACTTGTTTAGAAACAACGCTATTTCTGATATTCTAATTTGTTAACCATCCACTGGTGGCTTTAAAATGTCCATGCCCTAACTTATGTCCAAACTCTTCAGCTTTTTCTCGTAGAATAGGTCCATTTATTGGAATTTTTCTGTCAAGACGTTGTTGAAACCTTTTTAATAAACATGATTCTATGTCAGAGTATTCTCCTGGTTTCATTTTTTTTTCTAGTTGCCGAGTTTTCGTTAAAGTTTTTTAAAATTGCATTTTTATTTTGTATTATTGTATGTAATGGTAGATAATGGCTAGACAATGTACTTGCCAGAATCCCAAAATCTTTGGCTCTGTCTTGTTTTTTTTTTCGTTTTTTTCACTAATTTTAAGCAAGTTCACTTTTTCTGCATGTGATAATGTTGTTAATTTTCTTTTTTGAGCCATAATAATCACTGTATTAACACTGTCACACTCACACGATAAACGATTCAACGAACAGACGGCATAGAACTAAAACTGATATCTATTGTATGGAATTATCAAGGTTTAAATTACAAATATTTAGTTGACTATAATGGTCGGGTTTTACGAAAAATAATCGCCTTGATAAACTATTTGAAATTAAATTCTAAATTTGGATAAGAAAATTCGAGATATCGAAAACATGTCAAATTAATTTTCGAGTTAACAAGATTATTTAAACATAAAGTGTTATTATTATTTGAAGGGGACTTTTAATTCTTCGAGATATCGAACATTTCTAGTTACCAAGGTTCGAGTTACCGAGAGTCGACTGTATTATCTTGTCGTCGTCGTCGTGTCGGAAATGCCGTATCGACTGGTCGCAATTAATAACGCCAACGTCAAGTACTTTGCATCAGAACACAATTTCGTAACAATTAAAATAGTTTTAAGGCGTTTCGTATCTCAAAAACTATAACCCGTATGTTTTAAACTATGAACAAACACGTAAAAAAAAGTTTAACTACTCAACCGTTTTTCCGAAACTATTTAATTTTTTAATCGCCCTACTTGTTCTCGGTACGATAATGTATAACCGTGTCTGAAGATTTGATTAATTATCATCACCCCTGTGCTCCGAGTTAGACGACTTGACATTTAAGCATTACATCGAATTTGTTTCGGTAGTTTACATTACTTATGTTTAATGATGTTCCTACTTAGTAAATTATAATTGTTATTATCGTTTTGAGTTATATACTTCCTCGGAAACTTTTGGATTGCTACGAAAACCGATTACTCGTGTAGAACATAACGTGAACACGAACTAATTAATCAATTTTAATTAGACAAATTAATTTCGTCTGTTTTAAAATACATAATTATATAAAGGGCACACTTATTTATCACCGTCTCGTGTAATAAATCCATTTGATTTACAGTATGGTCTTACTTCTGTTTCTATAGTTTTTATAGATTATTTCAAAAATAGAACTGTAGGTATCAGTAAGTGTATATATTGTATTTCATTTTAAATTTAAATTTTATTATTTATATATGATCGAGTTTTTAGATTTTATTAGTGTAACGAATAAAAATAATAATAATTAAAATACATTTTATTTCATCTAGTTTGAAATTGTCTGAACTGTCGAGGAAACCGTTATCTCTGTTTTAGTTTCCTAAAATAGTGAAATAATATATATTCCCGTTTCAAGCTTCGTTTCAAAAGTAAGAAATGTATACAGTACTATACGTTGTTGTATTGAAAAACAAATCTCTTTTCGGTTCGAGTTAAATGTCCGTTGAATTCCTTCATCGAATCCTTTCCGGCTAAGGTACCGTCTGGGACTAATCATTTCCGGTTTAGGTACCGTCTCGGTCTTTCAGGCAAACTTTGTTGGATCAGTAAAACGTTTCATAAGACTTATTTGTGTGTCCTAAGATTTACTGTTAAGTCAGGGTTTGACGTCGCGCCGTGAGATCCGTGAGCGAATCGAACGTACTAAATATATTAATTTACAATAATTCAATTAATTTTATTGTACTATTTATTTTTATTTGTTTGGTTTCCTTATATTTCTTTGTATAGTTTGACTGACTGCTCACCGTCTAAACTAGTCAACAGACTGTCCGTTTTTCATAAACTGTTACGGTAAACATATCGTTTACAACAGACCGAGTGACGTTGCTGCCTAGGAGTGTTGTCGGGAGTGGCCGGGGTGTAAAACGAACTAAACGGAATATGAGTGACAGTAAGCGCGAATTAAAGTTTCACAATTTAATTTAATAATTGAACAATTAACTCGGCGTTAATAGAGGTGGTGGTTACTTCACTTGAAGTAACACACCCACGTTAATTAATAATTATTAAATGCCGTATCGTAATTTGACCTCGACTATAATGTATGTACTCTAGAAATATCACCATGCGTCCCCGGTGTGCTTTGACTGCTTAAATAAAACGTGACGAGAGTGACTAATAAGTCGGTAAAATATACGAATCGTCGTCACGGAAACGAATAAGGTTGAAATATAATACTTAACGGCAATGATTAATAGTTTTTTATTGTGATTATTATTATTATTTTTTTTTTTAATGAAAAACCCCAGAGTCCTCGAAATAGTCGAACGTCTAGTTTCTTCCTGTCCCTCCTCTCGTCTCATCTATCGAGTATGAATAATTCATTTTCACACAAAACGTATTTACAGACTATGTTGGCGGAAAAGCAATAAGGCGTATAGATGATCCTGAATTTCTCGTTATATTGTTGTTATACATACAGAATTGAATCGCTTATTACAGAAACCCCTCGAGTACAAAAATTTTAACTTTCGGGAAATATTAATTAAAACTTGAAAAGCGATGTCTCCTATAGGGTTTCCGCTCTAAACAAAATATTTCAAGTACGCGATTTGCCACATAAATTAGACGCACATATGGAATTCCCGCACAAATCGATGAGTATACTACTAAAATAAAAGAAAAAAAATAGTTTTTTTTAAATTACTGTCACTTACGGGGTTCTGTAGTAAGCGATTCAATTGACAGTAGTCAGTCGAGGAAAAGGAACTAATCGGCAGAAAAGTCGCTCTTTAGGATCATTCCAGAAGCGAGACGGCTTTGCATCGCTTTGCATCAGTTCTTTTTCCAACGTTTTTTTTTTTAAAGGGTGGAGATTTTCATGAAATTCGAACGTTAATTTTCGTCGGTTTTTCATGATTTCGCGATGCCCGTCATACGAGTGCACGGATAGATTTAGTTTTAAACGTGAAGTAATTTATCGGTGGCGTATAAGATAGCGTGTTAATCGACTTATTTGCAAGTCACGTGTTTATCGACTGATGATCAGAACGCGGATTATTTAAACATTATAAAAAAAAAAATTAAAATTTGATGTATTTATGCCATGATAAAGATAGTACAAATATAATTATTGTCATCGCGCATGTGTTGGTTTATTTCATTCCATAACATTTTCACAAATTGTATTTACTGAACTCGCCACATAAAAGTCGGGTTACCGGACGTGGTTTACGATGAGTGTAAAATCTCAAGTAAAAGAATCGCGTTTAATTTTTTTTAGATCGTGAAATTCGACAACGTGTAGATCATAGATTAAATTTGATTCTATATATAATTTTAAATGTAATAATTAAGTATAGACGATCTAAATACGAACAAAGTTTATTTTTTGTGAAAACACATTGAAAAACGCATTTGAAATTATCGCGAATAAGAGCGAATCACGTTTGAAAACATGTGTATAATACGTTGAAATATGTCAAATGACAATAGTAAGATAAAAGCCTATTTAATAAAGAATCTTTTGCAACAAATTTTATACGTGACAAAGTTACTGTAAAAAAAAAAAAAAAAATCGTGAATTCGCATATAAATCCCTGATATACAGAGGAGATCAGACGCAGGGGCGTCATTTCAATTTATGATAGGGTAGGGCATAATAATGACCGGCCCAATCAGTGTAAAATTTTTAAGTACCTACACAAAAAAAACCGCTCGCTTCGCTCGCAACATTAATCAACTATAATTCAACACCTATTTTTTTATTGACATAAATTATAAACCAAAACTTCATTTACTTTTGTTAATAATATAACATATATATTATTCATAATTATCTTCCCCCAAACAAACATATAAATATTTTTAAATACATTTTATGCTGAAAAAGACAAATATTTTTTTTTATAACATTAACAACAGTTTCTAAATAAGATATTCATATAATATTATATTAAATTTGTCAATGTTCAATTATTGTGTATTATGTGTTCTAATGTCCCATGTGCCGGCCCATGTGAAAGAAGCAGCCGGCCCAGTTACTTTGAAATCTAGGGTAGGGCAAATGCATACTCCTGCCCCCCCCAAATGACGCCCCTGATCAGACGTGGTTTGAAGGGTGGGGTTAATGGAGTAAATACAACCTACATATTATACGTATGTACTAGGCCAACGATTTCCAACCTTTTAGATACTGTAACCCATAAATTAGACAAATTATTTACAGTCCCCCCTCTAAAAAATAATGTTTGAGTAATAAGATAATCAAATTATCAGAGTCATTAGGATTAAGGCATAAGGTTTTGTCCTAAACTGTGAACAACAATAATTATATTATTATGATGATAACAATAATAATAATAATAATAATATAATTGCAATAGTTGTACACGTGATTGATGTAGATTTAATAACAAAGGGTATAAAGTACACACACACACACACACACACACACACACAAATAATAGTCTAGTTTTCACCCCTCGGAAAATCCTGTTTTCCCCCTTGAGGGGTAATTACCCCAAAGTTGGGAACCACTGTACTAGGCTATTGAATGGGACATGGGACTGGACGTCGTATCGGAAACATTTTAATTACCCCATTTGCCTCTTGAGTGATTTTTGAATTCACACGGACAGCCGGTTAAAATCTTAAAATATTATTGTTTGAAATCCGAACCGTGTCCCGCATTGTATTGTTGTACAAAAACGGAACTCGTGACGTTTGCGCCGTCCGTATTCCGTTCGGTACGCAATCACTACGAACAACCCGACGGTACTGAGTAAAATTACCTGTGTGATAGAGTCTGGCGACTTCGACGACGGTCTGGAATTTGTACAACGAATGGCGGATGTCCTCGTCGGGAATGTCCTCGGGGATCTCGTACACCAAAACCGAGAACGTCTTTTGCGGTCTACACGGTATGGGAATCTGAAACACACATTCGTTTCGACTCGTATTATTACGCTGTGAAGCATGCCTAGCCCGGTGCGCGATTCGCGACGGGTTGTTTTACGCGCGCACACGTAGAAGTAGAAAACACGAGTTCTCGAAAAATATTTACAACTGAACACAGTAGTTCCATAGCTCACCAGTTCTATAGGGAAAACAAAAATAATTGTTTATAAAAAAGATAATATTTTATTCGACGCGTGTTTGACCACTGTTTTACTACTCGTCTATTATTTTGGCAAAATAATAAAAAAAAAAAAAAAACGTACAAACAAGATGTCATCGTTGATATTTTCGAAAATAGCATTCAAATCGTGGGCCCCCTTTAGGGGGGCAAATATTGGGGCGCTTGCTCCCTCGCTCGAAAAAAAAATATAAAATTTTAATTAAATTAATATAACTATAATATATTATCTATGAAATTACTCGGTTTCATTTAGAATATCATTTATATATTCGGAATGAGACGAAGACAAGAATTTAAAATTCTATTTGTCAAATAATAAATTTGATGACATTTGATTTTCCACCGTTTTAGATTCTGAGTAAAGTGGAGGTTCTCTTGGTTTTACAATGGTGTTCATGTTATTTATATTTTCTGCGAGTGACATGCTTTTAGGAGCAGTAAACCGTGTTTAATGTTTTCGTCCAGCAACTCGATAGATGACAAATTGGATGCAGATTGCACCTTAAGGGGTCATTTTCCTTTCATCTCTATGATTTGTCTTAGTGTAAAGAAAAACTACCGAAAAATTAAGTAAAAACGTTACAATATGTCATAAATGAAACTTTCAATAAATCGAATTCAGTTGTTTAGTAATAAATGCAAACGTAATATTGCTAAAAATTAAAAATATTCACTATATACCAATATCCTACAACTACAAACCCGAAAAAATATATTAGCAATTTCCGGACAAAAATGGAGCTTTGAAGTAACTTGTTCTTAAAACTAATAAAAATTTTAATTTTTACTTACATCCTTACCAAAAGATACTTGAATATTTTAATAGTCGTTACTCAAATTTATTTTTATAAGCATTTAACTAATTTACTATACGGTTTTTACAGAACTTACTGTTCTTACGGCAAATTTAGACTTTAAATCTGCATACAAAATTATTGATCCAACCAATAATTGTTCAACATGGAATAGAGATAGATAAATACAGTCTGAATATTTTGATAAAAAACGATTTATTTATTTTTATGAATTTATTTAAATATAATTATTATGCTTTTTTACGCTTTTTATATTTTATGAAAATTCAATAATTTATTGTTCAACAACATTGAACATTTATTTAGGTAAAATTTGAAAAAAAAATCCCCCACTCCCCTCTAAAATTTTATCTTTGGGCACCCATATATGATTCATACCGAACGGAAAACGTTGTCAAAATGTTCGCGTCCACGCGAAAACGTTCAACATGGAATTATAAGTACTTACTACGTATACGCTAGCTACGTCTTATAAACTGTCGTGATGTTGAGAGAGTGTGATTTCTTCGAACGTACACGACCAGACGAGTGTATTCGTACGATAATATTATAATCGCGATCGCATTGAGACGTACTCGTGCAATAATAATAACGGTCACTGCGCTCGACGGACGCCATATTTTCACAGACGTTTTATCTGTGTCCGAAACGAGTACTTTTTCCCTCGAAGTGAACCCGTTTTTCTCGCGACGCACATACGTTACAATAGTCTTGTTACCTTACTCAATTGGGTTTTGACGAACAAACACAGGCACCTAATAATAATATAGTATTGTCGTTGTTTCGTCGTGACTCGTAAACCTAATAGCAACGTGATTGGCAGCGACATTTAACGGTCCGAAAAAATTATCTCCGTCGCGGTGTGGCTATTGTCTTATTTATATTTATTATTATTTACTATTATTTTTTTTTGATTTTTTTTTTGATTTTTACCAATCCTTTTTACACAAAGCTCCCGGATTTATCGGATTATGTTATTATTATAATATTACTTGAATCGACGAAACATGATAAATCGTCATTAGTTTCATTACCGCTCGCATATTTTACACCAATTCCGTTGATTTTTCCGCTACATGACACCGGTTACGTGTTTTAGATTCTGAACGAAGTGAAGAATGTATTGATTTTACTATGATGTGTGTTTTTTTTTTTTTTTTGTTTTTTTTTTTTTTTTTGTTTTTGTGTCTGTGTACACCATAACTACTCGAAATAATGCTTCAATTTTGAACTTCAGGGTATGTTTTCGGTGGCAAAACGAATATCGGAGGTACCTTAGAGAGGTCACAAGTGAAAATTCCCAAAAGTTTTCAAATGCCACGGGAAAAACAAACAAAAAATGAAGAAAAAACAGTACTTTTTGTGCAAAACCCGTTTTCGACGAAATCGATTTTTTTATTTAGCCGTTACTCAAAAACCAAAAATTGTAGATACTTGAAATTTTCACCAAATGTTTATATTGAAATCATCTATACGTGGTAAAATTTTTTAACACTTTTGACTTTTTTTGAGCTTTTTATAGACAATTTAAATTTTTTACTTTTCTTAGTTTTTTTTTCTGAAAAGTGGATAAAAAAAATTTGGCTGGACAAAAAATCTTGAAAATTTAATATAAAGTTCCTCATAAGAAGTACTTATCGGTATAAAAAAAAAATTCAAAGCGAAATGCACACCTTTTTTTTTATAAGCATAAAAAGTTTAAATTTTTATGAAATATTGAAAAATCGCGAAAATTTGAACTTATTTTTTTCTGAAATGTGGATAAAAAAAATTTGGTTGGCCATAAAACTTTGAAAATTTAGTACAAGGTTCCTCATTAGAAGTACTTATTGCTATTAAAAAAAATCAAAAATCGTGAGTCACAATTTTTTTTTATAAGCATCTAAAGTTCAAACGTTTACGAAATAATTACATGATTGCGTAAAATAATAATTTAGCCTTAAACGATTTTTGATATTTGTTCTTATTCAAAAAGTATAAGTCGAAAAAACTTGAAACTTTCACCAAATGTTTATATTGGAATCATCTATACGTAGTACAATTTTTGTAAACTTTAGACTTTTTTTGAGCTTTTAATAGACAATTGAAATTTTCAACTTTTCTTTGTTTTTTTTTCTGAAATGTGGATAAAAAAAATTTGACTGGACAAAAATTCTTGAAAATTTAATACAAGGTACCTAATATGTCGAACTTATCGGTATAAAAAAAAAATTCAAAGCGTAATGCACAATTTTTTTTTTATAAGCATAAAAAGTTCATATTTTTACGAAATGTGTAGAAAATCGCGAAAATTTGAAGTTATTTTGCAGTTGAAAATTCATAAAATTTTAAGTATTCAAAACTAAGAATTGTAAATTCGGTACAAAGTTTGACATACGTTTTCCTTCAATTATCTGTAAAAAAATTTGCACTGGAATAAAATCAAAAATTTTTATGAGTGTTTGAAATTACAATTTTTTCACATAATCGCGTAAAATAACAATTTAGGCATCATTGATTTTTGATATTTGTTCTTATTCAAAAAGTATAGGTCGTAGAAACTTAAAACTTTTACAAAATTTTTAAATAGGCATTTTCTTTACATAGTTGTATTTTCAAAATATTTCGTTTATTTTTTAGCTATTTATAGGCATTTGAATAATTCGATTTTTCTTAGATTTTTTTTTATAAAAGTCGATAACAATTTTTTGGCCCTACCAAATCTTTTGAAAATTTAATAGAAGGTTTTGAATAAGTTGATCTAAGAGTGATTCAAAAATTATTCAAATACATAGGCACAATTTTTTTGTATAAGCAGTTGAAGTTCAAAAATCGACAAAATTTGTCAAAATCACGAATATTTGCAAATTATTTTGTAGTTGAAAATGTATAAAAATTTTTGTATTCAAAGATAAGAAATGAAAATATTATGTAATATCACAGCTGATAAAGATAATTAAATAGATTAAGTTTATTATAATATAATCAGTAGCTGACAGCTGTTCTATACAAAATATTGGTAGATTGTAAACACAAGGTGTATAACGTACCTTTACATGGTTGAATAGAACGTTACTAACTTCCAATTTCCAGTTATTTTAATGTGTGTATCAGTTCCATAAACATGCGGATTTTATATATTATTATTAATTATTAATATTTAAATAGACGTAGCCACGGAGCATTCAGCATATATGGACGGCGGGGTCGGGTGGTACCGTCAAGATAGTGCATTTAGGCAAGTAATATGGTATTTACCTACGCCCTATCTATGCACATCCTGGTTTGTCCAATGCTCACGAGCAGAAGTCACATGAATAGACAAATGTAAATTTAACCCAATCTAGGATATTAAAATAAAATATATATTACAATTTAAGGCTGACATCTTCATCTTCGTTCAGAATCGTTTTTTTTTTTATAATATAAAATAATTCCAAAATCTATCCAATAATGCCTAATCTAGCAATGCATCTCGTGTATCCCACCCAACTACTGTATCCTGTACTTAACTTACAATGATTTATCATTGCATTCAAATGTAAAGTACCATACAACTAAACTATCGTAAACCAGGTGATCCCATGATAGAAAGTGCTATACACTCCTCACCATTATCTTGTCCGAGGAGCGAAGCGACGAAGGACGAACTTCCACCACCATTATCTTATCGGCTTTTTTTTTTTTTTTTTTTCCCAGAGATCGGAACGCAGCCGTTGGAATATTATTGTTGTTGTTGCGGTAAACGGACGGTATGGGAATTTATTCGTACGTAAATAATTAATTGTATACACACGGTTATATAAACATGAAAATATAAATATTAATAATTATTATTATTATTAACGGCGATTAAGATATTATCAAGCGAATTGTTTGTTAAATCGATTACCTACAAAGGTTCGAATACTTTTCGGTCGAATAATCGTTTAATATATTTTGTTATTGTTTTAGGCCTATATAATATTATATCTATTAATTATTTTTAACTCTTTTATTATTATTAATACTTGAGTCATCCGATTTTTTATTTTTGGAATTCAAATTTTTAAATTTTAAATTGTACTGTACCGTTTGGCACAAATTCAAAATAGCTATTTTGTGACACGGATTTTCAGAAAAATGTCAGTGCTTAAATCTCTAATAAAGGTTATTCTGATAGTTTTCTATGATTTTTTAATGTTTGTGCAAAACTTATCAAAAATATTGTGTTTCACATAATTCTATCACATTTTATTGTGTACCACCATTACTTAGATGGTCAATCGAAATTTAATTTATTTAAAGATATCACGTAGCTATCATCATATATTTCATTCATATAATCTGTTCTATTATCCTCTGATAATTGATTAAAATTAATAGGCATAGAATCAGTATCGATCATGAAGAGATTAATTCGCAATCAAAGACTTTATTTTGATAAAACGTACATTAATTTTAATTATTCAATTTGCATTTTTGAGAATTTTTTAAAAATTATAACAACCAATGACCAAACTTACATAACATATTTCCCACAGTCGTTTTTCTATCGACCCGGTCTAAAATATGGCTGTTTTCATTTTTTTTTTTTTTTTTAATAGTAAAATTGAATTTTAAACTTTAGTTTCAAAAATCAAAAAATAGTTTAGGACCATTTTGTTGTATTATAGTGTTTATTAAAAAAAAGTAAAAATAAAGAATGTAAAAAAATACATTACATTTATCAAATAGATCTGACTCACATAATCGTATATAATACGATAATGTTTAGCGCTAGGTCTACAACGGAAATTTATTCATTCGCTCCTTACGACACTCGTGTATAAATACCTACTCAATGAAAAACGCGTGTTCCATCCCGATATTCATTCTGTCCTTTCAAAAAACACAAAAATACGTTTTCCGTATGATACAGCGATGGGTTTCACTCAAAGCCACGTCATCGATAATATAAATAAATTAATGTATCTATATTCAATAAGGTGACGGTGAACGTTTATTCGAGTCATGGAAAAACCCGAAAAAGAGCGAATGGTTTTATTAAAAATTAAGTTATATATAATATTAATAACAACGAAGGGAGTTTTTCGACCCAAATACTTGTTTTTGGCACTCGGGTTTCCGTATTTAATTGAGATCAGATTTCGTGCTTTCGCGGTGCTTGCAGTAATAAACTCATTACGGTACGCACATAAAAAAAGGGAGGAGACATGAAAGAAGAAAAAACAGAGATAGTACGAGAACAAAAGACGAGAAAAAAACGGGGTAGATGCAGGTGAATGACGTTGCAAGGGGTATCGGAAGTTTATATTGTGTACACACACACACACACACACACAAGCATAATAATATGTATGTATATGTATATATTTTATGTGTGTACAAAAATATGGTTGAAGGCGGACGCGAGGGAGTAGATGGTAGTTTTAAATGAAAAGCTTCTTCCTCTTTGGTCGAGCCGGGAGGGTCATGGCGCGGTTGAGAGGGGGTGGTAAAAAAAAAACAAAAAACAAAACAAAACGTTTAGGAAAAGAGTGACGAACTGAAGGAGCGACGGCGGCCGGAGCGGAGGACCGTGCCACCGCGGATACCACGGGGGGGTCGGTCCGGGGCAAGGCGGACGGGGTACGGTATCGTCCCGCTCGAGAACCGGCGCGGTGGATATCGTACGCCGCTATTAATCATTTCCCCGGAATAATCCTCGCGACGTATTTATATATTATATTTCCAGGACCGCCGTGTCGCGGCGCGTATTTAGCCGCGGCAATTTGTCATTTTCAAACGTTCCGTTTTTACGTTTCCCGGTGTCCCGGAGTCCCGGCAGCGCGCGCACGCCTCCATCAGCCAGTTTTCAGGGGCCGAGTGCGTACGTACGTACGACGACGACGGCGAGCTTTATTTCAATAATATTTATCTGATCCCACTACATTAATGAAACCACCGCACCGACGTGACGCTCACACACACACACACACACACACACACACACACACACACACACACACACACACACACACACACACACACGCACACGCACACGCACACGCACTCTCACATTGTATTCAGTAAATGTGTGTTCGAGAGCAAAATTCGATTGTAGATTAATTATAATCCGTAATAATGAATAATTTACGAACAGAAGACCGTTAGGAGTTTATTTCCGTTCGGGCTGGTAGTGCAGGGTTATTACAATTATTAATATTATTATTATTATTATTACGTCGACGAATAAACCGCTCGGAGCCGCCGGATTTATATTTATATTAAACTACGTCGGAATCATTACGGTATTGTAACGCGGCGAATCGTCCTGTGAAATGCGAAGCAATATCGTCGCATTAGGAGGCTAGACGAAAGCAATAAAAGTGCGTGAGCACGTCGATCGCATTATTACTTTGATCAAACGAAACGTACGCAGTCCGTACAAAAGTCAAACGATTTGTCGGAGATTTTTTTTTTTTTTTTTAATAATAATAATTCGTACGCGAAAACGGTCAATTCAACCGAACGAATCGTAAATAATGATAATTCGTTTCTTTTTTTCTCCCCTCCCGTTTGCGTATCGTCCACCCCGTGCTTTTAACATACGGCACGTTTATACGACATTACATTTTGTAAGATTTCAATTCTCTGTTCGACGAAAACGCATTACGTTACGTTAACCGAAGTATAATTACGATGATTTATGAAATTCGCGTCGCCCGAGCGTGGCATTATAATGTGTAAATAATCACATGAAAATAAAACACGATTCGACTCCTATCTAGGACGAGATGAGTAATAAAAAAAAAGAAAAAAAAAGAATATCATCGAGTGTACGCGGCCGTATAATATGTATACACAACGCGATATAACTGCACAATGGAAAAGGAAAGATGTGGCGAAAAAAAAAAAAGAGGGAAAAAAGTATTGCAAAACATTTCTAAATGTATAAAGTGAAATATTTACTCTACGGGAAATAATCAATAATACCCACGCGCACAACAAAGTTTATTGAAAATAGTACGAAAGAGAAAGTTATGAAAGCCTATAGAAACCCTTAATTCCGCGAAATCCGTTTCTAGAACGATATTGACTGTCTCGGTATGTCCTTAAAAAGTTTTGTGATGTTTTTTATTAATATCAATTTGTTACGTTTAAGATCGAGCGAGCGGCAGCGGAGCGCAAAATAAATAATAACAATAAATAAATGAAACTTAGTAAAAAACTCCCCGAAGATTTATATACGCTCCTCGAAATTTATCTGCAGGGCTCATGCGGTGGTGGGTACGGGTTAACGTTCCGTTTCAAGCTATGGAAAAAAATCAAAAGTGAACAAATATCATACGATTTTTTATTTTTTTTTTTTTTTTGTTTTGGTCGCAAAACGTACTGACAAAATAATATATCGACAAAGCGCTGTTGCAGTACGTGCTCACATACGATTTTAATTATCCGTCGCAGAAGCGTAAGACTCGAGAGACAGGGGATGTTTGGGAAATTTACAAGGCAGTCGATACCGTATACCTTTACGTATATAATTCATGTGTGAGTGTGTGTGTGTGTGTGTGTGTGTGTGTGTGTGTGTGTGTGTGTGTGTGTGTGTGTGTGTGTGTGTGTGTGTGTGTGTGTGTGTGTGTGTGTGTGTGTGTGTGTGTGTGTGTGTTATCTAATGGTACGCACGTGTTTGGATCAGCGAACTAGTAAGCAGTACCTCGGTGTGGTGTAGGGTACTTACTGTTTTTCCGTTTTTAGGTTTATGAACAATGGCAACACTCCTGAATATTAGCCATTTCATCGAGATTCGTACTGTGTCCGACAAATAATTAATTCATGTATGAAAGTTTTAAAAATATTTAATTTTGTCTTACGACTGATTAAATTCAATGGTATATGTCAAATTTAAACGTCAATATTAACACTCAGAAGAATCTATTTATGCGGTCGTAACGAATTATTTTGTGTCACCTATCATTTATTTGCAAACAAATCTATAAAATCGTCACGGAGTCTCTTCGATTTTCCACACTTCTGAGAGAGTGACGATAAATGATTTATCTTTTATGAATTCCCCACTCGTTCAGCGTGTAAAAAAGACACCGTAAATAAGTATGTTTGGATACTGCAGGTTCACTGACGTGATTGCTCCGACTACGACGATTACATTCGGAATAGTTTCATCGAGTAATAATATTGATTATTCTGGTAAACACTCCTAAAGTGTTGTTGGCGATAACCATTCACTTCGATTCATCGATTTTCCTATATTTTGTCACTAAATAAATCATTGAATCGCCTGCTCTTGAATATGACTCTGGCTGGGTGTTTGAAGGGATGGCGGGCTGGGGTAGGGAAACGAGTTTGAGATGGAAAAGAGCCGATAAGAAATAGGGGAGGGGGGAAGAAAGATTGAAAAGAGAGAGAGAGAGGGAGAGAGAGAGAGAGAGAGAGAGAAAGAGAGAGAGAGAGAGAGAGATGGATATCCTTCAACTCCACCCGTCTCACCCCCTGCACACGGGTGGCGTGCACATCACGGGGCGTCAGTGGCGCTGGACGACGGCGGCGACGTCGGGTTAATGTTAATTAGCGAGACCGTCGGTGGCAGTAGCAGCTAGTGGTGGTAAACACGGTCGTACAATACGGTGGTGGCAGTGGCGGTGTTGGCGGTGGCGGTGGCGGCGGCGTCGTCGACGACGGCAAACGTGGCGAAATATCAATACGATATGACCCAGAATGGCGCGTACTCGTCAGACGGCGGTGGCGGTCGCATACACACCACCACTAGTCGACGGGGGTGGAGAAGTGACGCGAAGGTGTGTGTGTGTGTGTGTGTGTCTGGTGGCAAGGGCTGGTAAGGGGTGGGTCGGCGGCGGTAGCAATTTCTCAACCGATAAAATCAATGTTTTTCGAACGGGCCTCATCGGTATCGTTTTGCATGTTATCATCAGCACAGATAGGCCACGTGTGTATTGTAATAATATCACGACGGACGTACAAAAAAAAAAAAAAAACAAAAAACAAAAAACCACTCGAAGCGTGTCGTGATAAACGAAATCGTCGTAATAAACGACGTCGTCGTAATAACCGACGCCGTCGTATCGCGGTCTTCGTACTGTGTTGTTGTCGAACTACAGTCGCGCGCCGGGCTCCTCTACGAACGCGTTCTGAGAAAAATCTGTTTTACGAGCGCGCGTACGGTGAAAATACATTACCATATTACATCGTTATTTACGGTTCGAAAACGGTCGGCCGGTCACCGTCGCGGTAACCGCCTCGTATCATGACGTGCACGCGTCGGTTTAACGGACACTCTGTACGCGTATATAAATTATGCATGACGTATCATGTATTATAATAAAATATTGCGTAATTCATAAAATATTCGGCGTTTTGGAAAATAAAAAGTCCTACGATCGAACGAGATTTAACAAATCGTGTCCTTTACACACACAAAAAAAAAAAAAACCATAGTATATTGTACACGAAGCGATGAAACTTATATTTAAATGTATGCATAAATAAATAGCATACGTGTTTTACGTTCTTCATTGGTGTGTATCATTCATGTTTTATGATAATTGAATGAAATCGTGAATGGCTTCTGCAGCTAGATTCGAGAGAGGAAGTTGACGCCCGTTTAATTCGGCGTATCCTCCAAGAGAGAACGTGGAAAGAAGTGCTTTTCGAAATATTATGAAACTTTTGTTTTCGACTCGGTTTACTTGGAAGAAAAACGAAACGAAAAGCATCGGCCTCCTTGAGAAAAACTACGTCGATATGCTCAATAATAGAATCGCTTTTAACAAAGACGCTCTTTGACTTTTAGTTGAATATTGCTTGGTCCGGCTGAACGCAGTTTGGCACTACCCAACGGTCTTTTGTCACGGGTCGATGATTTTTCGGATTTTCACGTTCAAACGGGCGTAACGACGACAAAATAACATCACGTCACGGTGAAACAATAAACAAATCGCCGAGATCGGTTACGCGCCCCACCCGACAGCGAACGGTTCGTGTGGAAAATATGTTTGCGACGACGTTTGCCGAAACGCTTCACGCTCACCCGACCCCGTCGTACGGACGTCTGTTCTACCCGCAATAAACGAGTTGTGTCCCAACTCAATTTCTCGTACACGAGTTGTGTCTCAATGAACAAAATCGGGGTACACGAGTTGTTTTATGAAGTTTTACACAAGTTGTAAAGTTAAAAAAAGTTTTTATAAATTCGAATCGAGAAATTTTTCCATTTCAATGTTGTATAAATACCAACATACATTTTATAAGATTTAAGATATTTACTGAAAAAAATTCGATTCTGTCCATTATTATTATCGCGTGGAGATAAGATGTGCACGGAGCTTAAACGATTGTCATTATACATGTGTACTGATTTATTTTGATTGTTGATCATATACTTTATTACGATAACGAACTATACATATACATATTTATTTATTTATTTATTTATTTATAACTATTAGTTATTTTTAATTTTTATTTATATTTATTAGACAAAACGACATCAATTTTTGTTAGATTACATAACAATTTTCACTTTAATAATGTGACGTTTTTTATACGAACATCGCATTTTTCGTGTAAAATATAAGATATAACATACTTTTAATATTTTAATAGAAAAATTGCTCAATGTTAATTTATAAAAATTGTTTTATTTAAGTGTTTGCTTTATAATATGTTATATTATTAAAATTATTTATGTAGTTATTTTTAATTTTTATTTATATTATATCAAACTTGTGCGTAACCCGAAAAAAACTGAAGAACACAATTCGTGTAACCCGAAAAAAACTTAGGGGCACAATTCAATATTTGGGACACAACTCATTCGCAGCCGTTCTACCAGTACCAGTTGTCGGTTTGTTATACTTGACGCGCACCGAAATGACCGTCAATACGAAAACCGTTTCGAGCGCGTTACGTTGAAACTTCGAAGTGCCTAATTATTGATTGCGAATAAACATTTAAGTTGGCACAAAGTATCTCGGAGGGAGGCGAGAGGGCGAATTGAAACTGTCAAAACAAAAGTTGGTCCGGAAGAGTGATTTGTTCACTTCGAACGAGAGCCTGTTTGTATTTATACTTTATGTATAATCCGACGTCTAACGATTTTATAGTTGGTCGTCTCGCTAATAATCCGTGTTTGGTGTTCGTTCGATTTAATAATGTTCAAAAAATAAATAAATAAATAAATGAAATAGGCACAAAAAATACTAATTCTCATTTGATCATACCGAAACACCAACAATGCCGTTCACTGTTTTCAAACGTTTTCGGCTGTCGAATAAATTAATTATACGGTTCCTTTATTTGCTGTATCGGCAATATCAACAGTCGGTCGCCGTATTTGTTCGAATTGTCAGTCAAGTTATTTGATTGTAATTAAGAGCGCACACAAATCAATATGGTTTGTAATATATGTGCGTGGTGTGTACATTAATTCGTATAAACGTACACGCGTATCGTCGATTGTTTGGACGTAGCGCCGTACCAGTCGGTGTTTATTGCCAAATAACGCCGTCGAATAATATTATTAAATTAACGTTAAGTGCTGCATTTGCGATTCGTACTCGAACTCGTCGACTAATTAATAATTTTTAATTTTATTTCACGGTTATTTGACAGGACTCGGTTGGAATGAATATTACTTTGCACGTTATTGTCATAGCTTTCGCTTCCGTGGCCATATGTACGAGATTGATATTATGTACACGTGATATTCTTCTTTAAGACTAAATAATAAAGGTACCTGCATCACCCCGTGGGGTTTTCTTCGTTTCTCGGACGAGTTAGCGCGGACGAGTGCATTGAATTTCAAAGAAATGATGTAATACAATATAATATTATGTTTATTCAACTTGCAAAACACAGTAATTTAACATGAACTTAAGTGGTAATTATGATATAGTTGATATAACATTTCTTTAGCTAAACGATTCGGAGCAACGCTTCAGAATTAAAATATATCGTTCCAATATTTTACCATTTTTCGTCTAACGGTCGGTTGTTTTTTTTTTTTTTTTTTTTTTTTTTTTTTAATAATCTATTTTGTTTGTTTGTTTGACAAAGAAAGCATTTTTTTTTTTTACTTAAATATTCAAAACCTATTGTTCGATTTGCATATAAAGTTTCATCATGATTGAACGGACTAATTCTTCAAATAAATATTACAAGTTGAAAATTGACGTAAAAACAGTTAATTACGTACAAATCGTAAAATAATTCATTTAAACGCTTATAAAAAAAGTCCCGAGTCACGATTTTTGAAATTTTATTTGTACCTAGGGTTCTAAAATTTCTAAAACATTTTCTTGAAATATTTCATGAAAGTTTCATGAAATATTTCACTTACACGAAAAATAAAAATGTTCCCAAAATAAATAAAAAAAAAGGGTTGTTTTCCAATTAATACATATTAGAGCTATTCATCTATATTATGTAATAAAGATGAGAAAACACTTTTTAATTAGGTAGTATATCTATTCTATTCTATGAAAACATTGAAAACATAAATAATTTTTAAGCACAAAGTGCCCAATGCCTATGTTTTTTTATGTTACTTTTAGTTCTATAGTGTTTAATTTTTTACTAAATTTATAATGTTTAAATAAAGGTGATACCTAAATATAGCCTGAACCAAATTATATACACTTATACAATTATACTTATACATAAAACATACTTACTATTCATTTTTAACCCTTGCATTTGTGAATGTTATCTATACATTTATTTTTTACAAAACAACATTATTTATCTATTACAGATTTTACTTTTTTTTTTCTCAAAATTATTTATGAAACGATATTATCTCTAAATAAGTACAAAAAATACAATATTAGACAGGTATCTAATTTGTAACTAGACACTTAAGATTTCTTTTGCAAATTACAATTTACAACACAAGACAAGAAAAAATAAATAAATAATCATTACGAAATAACGAACTATTATCAAGTAAATAAAATTCTTCTAGCTCCAAAAATCATTAATAGTTACAACCACGGTCTTAGAAGATATCTTGTAAGACCGTGGTTACAACCTAAAATTTATAAAACTCAATATGTTTTATTATTTTGTATCTGGTATAAAACATGGAGCCTTCACAATACGCCGTGCACTGAACTAAATACATGGAACACGTGTATTAAAGAAAATATGAGCCTATAACTAGGAGGCCGCCATATGCATTCCGAGTCATGGCAGAGATAAGGAAATGTAATGATCTCCATGAAAATTTGTTAATCATGAATCATGATATTAATCTATTTATATTTTCTCGCCTTACTTTAAGTTTTATCATACAAAACGTACATTTTGATACTGCTACGATAATTTCTATTTTTTTATAATATTATTATAAACATCTAACATCTAGGCTATATAATATATAAATTTATTCTTATCAATTGAATATTATTGTTATTTATAAATTTAGTTCAATGCATGTACTATATAATATATTATATAAAATGATGATGGTTCGTAAATGTTGTGTTTGCTCACAAGCTAATCAAAAAGGTATTAGCATGTTTAGGTAAGTCTCTTCGTTAAATAAATAAAAATTATACATAAACGAACATTGCGGAAAAACATATTATATACTTTTATTATAATAGAGTTCCTCTAACTGATCCTGCTCGTACAAAATGGTTTGAAGTTATTGGTATTAAAGAATCTATACCAAATAAGTTGTGTTTTGTGTGTGAACGTCACTTTGAAGAAAATGATATTCAAAATTTAAATTCATACACAAAAAAACTGAAATTAACTGCATTTCCAACGCGTTTGTTGGTAAACAAATAATACTTTAATATTCATTACATTTATAGCTTTTAATGAGTGTAAAATTAATTAAAAATTAATTTAATATTTATATATAGGAAAATAAACTAAGTGCTATAATAACTCCAGACATTAATAATGATGAAAATAAATTGAACTCAAATCAGTTATCTCTTAGTAAAAGTTGTAATACACCGCCTGGCATTAGTATAATAGTGATATAATAGTGATGAATCAGTTAATGTGTTAGAACAACAGGTATTAAATGTAAAGATAAATTATATTTCATATTTATACCTAATAGTTTACAAATAACAAATATAACAAATTATAAATTAACAGATATTTTTATTAATATAAAATTAGGATTATTATGACAGCAATAAAAATAATAATATTATGTTAACACCAAAAAGAAGTTACGAACAGCAATTAAATATTGTACAGGTACCTATAAAATATATAAATACTACCTAATAAACTAATTTGATAGTAATTTAAAATTTAAATTATTGCATTTTATTGATATTTGTTAGTCACTGGACTTATATATGTAGTAGTGTATGTTCCATTTGTGATACAAGAAAATAGTTGCTAAGTTTAAAAAAATATTATGAGAATAAAATAGCTGACATTTTGGAAAAAGAATCTGAATTACCGATTGATTATGTTATATCAATATATGATAAGATGTTATATCCGAATAAAAGTTACTGTTTTATGACGTATTTAGTTCAGTGACGCACTGACACCGTGTCGCATAGATTTTAGATTCTGAGTGAAGCGAAGGATCTTATGGTTTTACAATGATGTTTATTTTTTTTTTATTTTTATTTTTTTTTTATTTTTTTTTTTTCTGTAAACACTTTTTCGTATAGAAATCCTTGTCCAAAAGTTTCGTCCAGCAACTTTTTAGATTCGAAATTGAACTGAGATGGTACTTTAGAGAGGTCATTTTTCCAAAATCTCCATAGTTTTTCCAGTAATCAAGAATAACGATCGAAAAACTGAGTAAAAACGTTAAAATCGGTAAAAATCCGCCGTAAACGAGATTTTCACTGTTCAGATTTTAGGTATTTAGTCATAAATCGAAAAGTATTGAAGATAGAAACTTTAAAATTTTATCCAATATCAAATACATACTTTTTTATATTGGACAACATTTTCAGAAAAATTATAGCACTTTTGACTTAAATATAGAACTTTTAACTTACCAAATTGTTTGAAAGTTTTTATGTAATATAATTTTAAATATTTGACAAAAAGTTCTGAAAATGTAATATGACCTTACTCATATACCTAATTATCCTAACAAAAGTTCAAAAATCGTTAGTCAGGATTTTTTTTTATACACACTTTAATAAATTATTATACGATTTTTTTCGATATTGTCTGATTTCTTTTAAGTTTATTTCTAATGAGTTATAATTGTTATAACAATTGAAGTTTAAATGAGTTATATCTAATTGAATATTTTATGAGGGTTTAATTACAAAAAAACTCACCAAAAATTATACAAATAACCGTAGAATACGTAAACAGTATTTAAATAATAATATATTATATTACACTGAAGCTTTGCTCAGAATCGTTTTATACTAAAGAAATGAGTCATCATTTCTTTAAAACTTAATACATTCATCACCAATATCTTGTCCGTTTATAAATTCAGTGCGTAGGTAACAAAATAATTATTAGTTTATATTATGGTCAAACTTTAAGTCTATAATCAAGGAATGATAGAATCTGATTGATAACATTTTACTTATACAATATCATATTATTATTAACCAACATTATGTCATGTATTTAAAAAAAAAAAATATATTTCATAATTTCATTGAAATATTTCAAGATGAGTGAAATTTTCAATTTTGAACCTTAAACCTACCGTTAAAGAAGTAAGTTCGTAAGTAAAGCTATATTAAATATTCGAAAATTTTCGACACATACCTAAAACTTTCTTAAAAATATACTCGAAAGAAACGTATTTTAAAATATCTGTTTTTAGCTCAATAATAATAATATTGTGTAATTTTTAATCGGTTTTTTATAATGTAGTATTACGAAATTTTCCAGTTTCTAGCATCATTTTAATTTTGGAGCTATTACTTATTAGCCGATTTAATGAATATGTCGTTTACGAAAAATTTTGCCATTTTCGATCGGCTTTTCTTCTCACCTGGAAAAACTATTTATAGGAGGGCTCGGTAAACCTTCAAAGTATCATCTTCATGCCATTTAAACGCGCTGGTATTTTTCGGTACCTCATCTTCTTCACTCGAGAGCAGACCGAATCGGTACGAGTTTAATATAAAATATATTTAAAAAAATAGAGTTACCGACGACTTGTGTGTAATTCCCAACAAATAAATCCGTCGTGATTAATAGAACACGGACGACGTTGGGTTGAGTTAAACTCGTACAAATATAAATTCGCTTAGGCGTTTTTTTGCGACGTCCAGCAAAATATATTCCCATGCACTTATCGAAATTGATCGAACTAGCTATGACATAAATAATCAAAATACAAAATTATGTTCTACTCGAAAAACGTACTTTATTGGTTATGATAAAAATGTAGTAACTGTGTTACTTGCAAAAACAATTCGCAGTCAACTCCAAATGTTTGCAAAATGTTTTCGAAGATGGAATGTTTATTTAACATGCTCCTGAATATTTTGTGCAGCTAAACTATACGTACAATTTGCATTAATATATTTTATATTTACGAAAGTTAATATTATATTCGTGTCGTATATTTTTTTTTTTACCAACAAATAAATTTCAATTTATTCGATGATGTAGGATATCTGTTGGAATATATACGTTTACTAATAAGTAATGACTAACAAACCACTCGAATTTATTGTTTTTATGTTGATTTTGAAAAATCGGCTCGTAATTCCGTATGAAACAAGTTTCGCGATTATACTTTGGTTTGTTTCGTCTCGGACAAAGTTAGTTAAGGCGTATCCAACAAAGTAAACAGTTTTCAGCTGAATATTTAAACGAGTCTTAAGAAACGAGACTCAAATGCTTTTACGGTCTAACTTATGTGCCACCTGATAAAATTTCAGACGGATTGACTGACTTGTTATCAATTGCGCTCACGACTACGTGTATTAATTGCATGGATTATAACATTTCGCCTGACTTAGAGATTTCACTAGTGTTTTGTAAATCTTTATGATCACTAAAATAAATAGTAATAATACAAAAATAACGAATTCCGCCGAAAGTTTTCATCGTCATTATAACAGTTGTATATCCATACGCATGTACATCTTATTATTGAAATAATATTACCAAACCGATTAGCATTAGACCAAAGTCACTTAGATATTTGCGGTTTTATCAAAACCGTAAAAAACTTGTATTATAAACATGGTAGAAATGTATGTATACTTTTTTAAAGGTTCAAAACATATTATGTTCTATATGATCGGGTGATTTCATACTGGCAAAGGCCGAACGCGTGATAAGTGTGTGACAAGACCTTTGCCACGTACGGATAACTGAAAAAAACACTGACAAGTCCACATCATAATATGTAAAAACCGAACTTGTGAAATGCTTTTGTTGTGAAATCGGTCGCTGATTTGATACGTGCACGAGGACTTTGTCCCGATTGAGTGACGCGTTCGTAAAAATGTATGAGTAAAAGTCAGTTTATTTTTAATATAAATAGTTGGTCTGGTTCGAGAAAAAAGTGTTGATTTGTGTATTAAATGTTCTATACCCGAAAAAATGATTGATTATCATAATATAAAATATCCTATTATTTCCTAAAAATTCATTGTTATTTTTTATTTTTTTTTTTTTACATTAAATTTAATGAAATGTTTTCAAACGTTACAAATTGAAATTAGGAACTTATAATACATATCTGCTACAATAAAACCATTAGTAGACGCATAACAATCAACCTACACGGTTCAACAAACAATCAATATTGTTCATATGATTACTCGCGGCTATAGCGAAGTAAAACAATAGTTGATTGACGTAAAAGTTAACATTTTATGCGTTTCACTATAAAACGCGATTAAAAAAAAAAAAAAAAAACCCAAAAACATTTAATCGATATCGAAGTTTATTCGTTTTATTTCGGGAAAAGAAGAAAACAAATTCGTACGGATCTATTAAAAAAAAAAAAGCAAAAAAAAAAGAACGAGAAAATTTACACCCTCGTACATTATAACAATAACGGCGTAATCGAGTTGACCTGTTCAAATATTTCGCTCATAAAATGTTAGTGTGACGTCTATAAAATACTTGAATAAATTTCACGTCTCTCGTTGATTATTATTAGATTACGAACTAATGTAAAAAGTTTCCGTCCGAGACGGCACTCCCACCGAATATTCTCGTTAGGCAAAGCGGTTTGTCACGCGTCCACTGCCGGATCGGGAGTACCGGGAAATTTGAAAAATAAACACTAGTCGATTCGCGTCTAATTCCCGTCATTTAAAGCGTGGAGGGAATGTTTAACAAATGTGTTTTTCGACAAAATCACGTCGCGCGAAATTCGAAAACGATAAAACCACGGTGGATTTGTACCGATAAGTACTTCACAAGTGGCTATCTCAATTTATAACACAAAAAAAAAAAGAAAAAAATTGTTTAAAATAGGCATATACCCCTCCGAGATAGTTATGCGTGTGTGTTTTTTTTTTTTTTAATTTTCAACGTGTTTTTTCCCGTACAGCGTACACGCGGGCAGTGCACTAATATCGTTAAATACGGCGCGATGTCATGACAGAACCTAAAAAACAAAACACCGAATCCCGCGTCGGTACGCGTAATTTTTTTTTTGTTCCTAACCCACATTGTAAATTGTAGTGAGACGATAATACGATAATTCAACATTTGCACGGAATTCGTTCGGATGACGATCGTTTTTAAATTACTTTTTTAAAAGCGATTTTCCCAAGTTTTCCTCGGAGAAATATGCGATTGTCATAACGTATTAACGTCATATAACAAGTATTCGAAAAAATACCTCCACGTACCCGATTCATGTGTGTGTGCGTTTGCTCGTGCGTGTGTGTGTTCAGAAAAACGTATATGAATAATATATATATCCGTCGTCCAAACGTGAGCAAATAACGCGCGTCACTTATTTTTCGTACTAGATAATAATATGGTCGAGCGCATTATATTAAAGTAATATCATAACACATCCGAACGGGAAATTAATTTCCTTCGTCGTACTAAAATACGTGAAAATAACAATGCGTAGCGAATGAAAATGACCGTATTGTATTGTTAATACCGTATTCGTAGTTTGCGCTGACGACGAACCAAGTTTTCGTGCGGTATAAACAATATTACTTATGTGGGCGTTTCGAGCGTTCCAGCGATTTCGCGAATATTACATTGTACCTAAGGAAAATGTTCTTTAACGCGTAACGATTTCAAATATTATAATGATGTCGGACTATCAATAAAATAATTGTCTATAATGAATATTTAAATTATAATCAATTTTTAATATGTCTGAAAATTGTTTTTTTTTTCTGAAGAATTTTCTTTGTAGTTATAATATAATATTCATAACTATTGACTTGGTATTACATGTAAATATTTCGAGGGGTATTCGTTTTTATTATCCAAAAAAAACGCATTTAAATAATAACCCCTTATATTAAATCGTATATTTTTTTGTATGTTTTTATTCAAATAACCTCATTGGCGGTTGATTTTAAACGGCTACAATATTATAATGAATAATATGATATTTAGACTACGCATTTTACACAATACGAATAGGTATTATTGCATCAAAGTATCTCTAGTTTAGATTTTCAAACACTTTTTTCACGTATAAACACAGGTTTGAATAGTTTAAGTTTTTCTTTTTTATGTGGGTAAAAAGCCATAAAATTCATTCAAAATCTTTATTACACTTATGAATTATTGTTTAGTGCAATGCTGAAATTTGAGCAATTATCACATCAAATTTAAGACACTTTGGTACTTATAGACCTAGTTTTTTACGAAAACAATTACTCTTTTTTATACTATATTTTACCTACGTGATTTGTTTAGTTTTTTATTTTCTTAAACTTTAATATAATCTACTATAACATAATATTATAAAACAGTTAATTTTCACACAATTTTATATTTTCATTTTCATTATTAAAATAATAATTTTAGAGATATAATCGTTCCCTGTGTGTAGATTAACGATGAATACTCTACTACTGCTCCGCTGCTTTTAACTTGAGAGGTTTATTTTTATACATCAACTATTGGTCTAATAATTTAAATTTCAGTAAGAAAATATTAAAAAAAGAAAATATTTTTCTTTCGTAATATGATGTTGCAGTTTGCGTTAACCATTACAGAATCTGAAAATCTTTAAAAGTCACGTATATATAAAATAGTATAATAGCGTTTGTTTTTTTCTTTAAAATATAATTCTATTATTATTTTAATATTTTACGTGGAAAAAAAGCAAACATATTCATTACGCAGTTCTGAAAACCAGGCAAACGTCCTTAAAAAATCACCATGTAAGTACATTTTTCTTTTTCGACACTCAAAACGAAACCGACCGCGACGACGACGGTGTAATGGTATACTACTATTATACCCACATAATGTATTAATATTATGTTAAACGCGCGTGCGTTCGGGAAATAATTTGTAAATTATGTTAAGTGGTTAATTACAATATACATTACATGTGCGCACGACGTACATAATTATACCCTACGTAAAAACGAAACTAGTCACACGTGGTTAGCGCAGTCCAGAGGCGGACCGGCTTTTTTTAGGCCCGTGGTCGAAAAACCAATGAGTTAGTACGATACAGTGACTTGTATAAATTATGTTGTTATTATTATTATTTTTTTTTTTTGAACTGAGAAAAAGTCCGACTTGAAATCGCGTTTAAAAACAAACAGTTTTTGGAATTTGTCGCTTGTAGGCTACAGTTAATTAAGCACCCCTACAATGTATTCAAAAACGGGAAGTTCAGGGGGAGACCCATAAAAAGACATATAGACATCAAACTATTAGTGTATAAAATAAAATATGTTTCATAATTGATAGAATATTATATAAAAGAAAAAAAAAATTCAAATTTATGATTAGTCAAGTATGTAAAAATTATCTTGATTTACATGAATATATTTTAGGCAATTTGCGCCAAACATTAGTTGATAAAAATTTAACCTAATAAAATTATTTTGTGTTAATCAGGCACTTGCATCGTGGCAATGATGATTCAATCAGGCACAGGACTTGCAAAACAAACGATTTGTGAAAACAACGGTTCGAGATCGACGATAGTCATTATTGGGATAAATTATCTGAGCGATGTACAAGTACGATCCGGGGGCCGGCCGACTGAAAAGCATTCCGGACTGGTCTGTCGCTCCTGACCGTACATCAGGTACGTATACATCCGACCATACTATAATCGTTTTTATCCATTGTCACATCGGGTTTTATTGGTTCGGATTTTTTTATTCTCTCGCGCGACACATACAATTCGCGCTGTGCGTGATGAGCATTAATCCGATTAACTCGAAGTTTCCGCAAACCTGACCTTTAAGTGTAATCAAATCAATGTAAGATTTGCATAAGTTTTTACGACGAACCGCGTCCCGATGATTATGCGACTCGAACGCCCGCGTAACCGTCGGAGGAGAGCAAACTTTTCGGCGAGAACAAAAATCTGCTCGGCGATAAATAAATTACGCGTATTAATTTGAAATTTAGGGTCATCACACCGGACGAGCAACGGATACGAAATTAATAACAGAGTCTCGTTTCTTCGCGTGTGATATTCGCATTTCGTTACGAACGAAATACCCGTATATTCGACGGGACACGGAATTCGTATACACCCTTCGTGTCTATTATACGCGGGTATCCAATGTGATATACGTTCATTATGTGAAACGACTAGGTGTGTATGAACAACAGTAACGAAAGTGCGCAAAACTAAAAATATAAATTGTCCGGATTCAAAACCTCGCGATTATCACGGAAAATATCTCTATTTCTTGTATTTATCTCTATTTCTTGTATTCATTTTTTACCTTGGGATCATTTTTGAACATTACACGTTTATGTTTACCGTTTGATTTATAGAAGATTTCACCCAAACTACGTTATTAAAACAAGGGCGAATTAAACGCTATGTGTGTGTTTGTGTGTGTGTGTTCTTCGATTTATACTGGGTTTAGTTTATTATAGTCCGTTGCTTTATAGGTTTGGTCGTAAACCGAGAACGGAAATAATTTCAATTTTCTAAATCGATATTAGGTACCTATATACATGTACAAAACAGCACAAAAGGTAATAACAAAATATTCAACGTTAAATTCATTCGATCAATAGTAACGATTCCCGTCGAAAAGAAAAAAACAGGACAAAATTGTTTTCTTTAATAGTATAAAAATTGTAATTTTGCAGATAGAGAAAAAAAAGGTTTTTTGAATACTCGATGTAATTCGATCAATTCGCCATGAATTTGAATTTAAAATTAGTCTGTGCTGCGAAATGATCAAGCGACTTTAATATTTATAATTTACTTAAAATCCTCTCGTTTAAAATTAAAATTGAAAATAATTCGAAAGGAAAAAGTGCATTTTCCTCCTTTGACATAATTGATAAAACAGTTTTATTTATAAACATTTATTTAGTAAAAAAAACTCAATTAGTTATGTTTATTTTTTTTAATTTAATATTTAATTGAGTAGCGTAGTGTTGTATTAATCAAAAGATACAATAAGGATTTCGTTCAAAATCATCGAAAGTTTTAATATTAAAATAATTTTGATGTTCAATTAAAATATTTTCAATTAAATATGGGATTTTTAATGAAAATATGTAATTATACGAATATTATAATTTCATGTGTTACTAATATCTCACTCAATAGTACGTAAAATGAACACGAATCAATCAAACATTTAACTGAATTTGTTTTTAAACTTCCAACCACGTTTGGTGACTAAGGACGCAAATCATTTCAAAATTAGCTTTCGTTGCACGTGTAAACAGAACTTTTATTTTAACGTGTGGCCAACAATATTTAATCTTATGCACGCGTAGAGACGATACGTCATTGAAATGTCAAGTACAGTGTTTATAATGCAGGTACATTTTTAGTGTGAATATTTTATTGTTACCTAATCTGTGTTTATATTACGTACACTGTGACTAATTCATGCGAAATTTCATGGCAGGCCACACATGGGACGAACGCTTCAAATTTAAATACGAATGATTTTTTTGATTAATTTATTTATTGAAAAAAATAAAAACATAGACTGCTTATTTTTTCGTTGTGATGTGTTTAGAATTCTAAACGTTTACCGGCAGCAGTGGATAAAATATTAATCCCCGATCAATGGGCTTGATTTAAAATGCATTTTGCTGTTATCGCCGTTGAAAATTCGCCGAGTCACTCGTATTGAGTTTCACCTCCCTGAAACTTGAGGAACGCGAGTAGCTGGGAGGTTCTTTGTAATCCACAGATTTCAAGCGGCTTCAACAGTATAAATTATTATGATTAATAATTATTGATATTGTTATTATCGGTACACGCGTAAACCACGAATAGCTCGAGTTTTACGGGTTAACACGAGGGTTTCAAAACGAATTCGGAAACTACTATGATATTTTATCAGATACATGTCGAGATCAAAGCAGAGTATTATGCGAGTTATTAGATTTGTGTGGATCCAAAGCCAATTACTCGGTGAACGAACGAGAAATTCGATTTATTCTGTACGTATTGCGTGCGGTGGTACGTTTGAAACGTTTAAAATTACCCGTACACTATACTCACATTGTTTCACGTTTATGGTATTAAGTGCGATCGAGCAAAACGTAAATTATTTTAATTAAAAATAAAAACACCGTGTCGTTCTGACGGCCGTACGGACCTAGTCGTGTCTCACTCAGGGTCTCGTTTCGTGTTATTTATGTTTGACTTTTTTTTTCTACGATAGCGATGTCAGTAAAACCAACTCGACATGAATACGACCAGAGTGGACCGTACAGTCTGCGTCCGTATCTGGTACGATTTTTGTTTTGAATCAAAAACTGAACGAACGGAAATAGTTCCGATCGAGGGTGTTCGTTGTACGATCAAACCGTGTACGAACACTGCGTTTCGTTCGGTGTACGAGATAAGAATTTCGTTCGGAATCATTGTTTTTGTGGAACTCGACACCGTCGAGTTTCGGAAAACCCCAATCGTTGGCATCGGCCAGCGATCGCAGGGACACGCGGTGGCCGTTTATTTATGCCGCAAGTCAAAGCGTAGGTAGGTACCTTTAAATTTAATTAAGCTTGATGAAAATAGCGAGGGACGTCGACGAAGCTCGGTACGTTAATCACTTTTACTCGAAAACGTATTTTGCGTTCTAAATCTCTTAGACCAAAATAACGAAAGTCCGTGAACCGACATAGTTATCAAAAACATCGTCTTACAGAGTTCGTAAATAAAATTGTAATGGCGTGCGATAGTGGGCTATACATGTTTCGCGATGATAACTTGCTCGTAGTTATCGTTATCGAAAAATAAAACATCAATTGTTGACAATTCAAAAATAAAATATGCGGAAAAATACAAATTTATAAAATTCTATGTTTATTTCCCCCTAAAAGCAGTACTTATTATAAAAAAAAAAAAAAAAAAATGGCACAGTAATTTGTATCTTTGCAAATCATTATTTATTAAGTAATATAAGATGAACGGGTGCTCGTTATGAATAAAAATAAGTAGGTACTTATAATTACTTAATTTAATAATAAAATACTTATAATATAAGTAGATTATTATAAAAATAAAAAACGAAATAAACAATTTTGTTTTAACAAAAAGCTATATTGTCAGGTAACTCAAATACACAAAACACTTTACTCACAGTTTCGTTAATTTATTTTACGATATGTAGGTATGTATATAACGTTTAATTTTCATATTATCATTATTCTTGTTATTTTTCCGTTTTAACTTCTCAAGTGTTTATAGCAGAAATAATGAAATTTAATTTAACTCACTCGTAAACAAGTCCGAGAAACGTGAGATGAAAACCTTTTTCTAAAACACAGTTTTTATTGGGTAATCGAAACAAGACAATGTTTTAAAATCAGTTTATGGTATAAAAACAAAATCATTCGTTTTGTTCGGGGTATGATAATCGCGGTACAGTAACTATCTAGTTTTTTCACCCAAATCGTTTGTATGCGGAAATCAAAGTCTTTAGGTTTTCTAATACTTATCAACAATATTGTATCGTATAAAATGTATCATTTATTGTTGTTATCGTACGGTATAAAAATAGTTTTACGGATTTGATTTTTTAAATTTTCTCAGTCATAATTTTACGTGATAAAAATGTCGCATTAGGAGATCTGAAATTTCCACTGTCGAACATCTTTTTTTAGATTTTCAAAAATGTTTCCTAGCGTATTGATAAATTATTGACGATTCGAGTGAAAACCCACCAACAGCAACATGTTCCCAAAATTTATGTTGGTTATTTGGCCGTAGTTTCAAAAATATTTAAATTCCACCAATGTTAATAAACAGTAGTCTTATACAGACTTAGTGAAGTGGAAAAGAAAAATAATGATCCTTTTTTGAGAAAGTGTAGAATTCGAAAAGAATCGAATTCATATCATTTTTACCGAACACAGATTTCAATTATAAATCTGCTCGAACACAATCCCGGAGCACGCCAGATGAGCTATAGTAAAGTAAAAAAAAAAACAGTCTCCCGAAAGCGTTACACACACCTCTCCCGTCATCTATATGGTTTCCGATGAGCGAAATGACGAGGAACGAATTTCCATCACCGTAATGGCGTTACCGGAATCGATTTTCGTTCCACGAATTTTAACGCAACGCTATTTCTATTACGTGTATATTTCGTACAGATATCGTGGATATCGTCAAAGAACAATATCCGGTCGTAGTGATAAAGCGAAAATAATAATAAAATAAAATCCAAAATATTTTATAGCGTCTGCGCAGCTCGTACCTACCGCGTGTATAATACGTCACCGGACCTATACGTAGATACGCCGCCGGAGCGGAGTAATAATGGCTTTGCAATTTATTTGTCAACTCAAAGACTACACGTCCGTACGAATCGCGAATACTTTGTTAGACCGGCCGACCGTGTGATTGCGGAACGCTACATTTCGCCCGTTCGTTAAATTTCCGATCGTTTAACAACGTCGTGCTTAGCCGATACATTATGTGTATATATATATACAAACGCTTATCACACGCGTTTTTCTTACTTTCTGTCGTCGTCGTCGTCGTCGCTTGTGCTTTTCGCTCGCTCAAAGTCACTATAATTATTGTTGTCGTAACGAGCTACGAGTATCTCGTTGCTTCTTTTTCTTCTTCTTCTTTTTCTTTTTGATTTCGGCCTTAAGACCATGCCGCTAAAATACAAATCTTGCCATCCGTCTCTGTCCTCGTCAGCTTCTCTACGTTTGATTCCTGGTCCTATCGTTTTTATATCCTTTTTTGCGCAGTCTTTTCATCTCAGCTTGGATCTCCCTAAAAACCTATTCCCCATAGGCTGTTCTTCCATTACCCGCCTAACGAGAAATCATTTCTTACGCCAGTCATGGCCTCCCTCACACGAGTCTTCTTTTTGTGATCTCCTTAACTATATCAAGTCTCTAAAACTGCACTCGGAGTTCATAATTTTGTAATTTTTTCCATTCATTTGTTCGACCGTCAAAGCCCGGTCCATAGATTTTCCTTAAGACTTTCCTCTAAAATACCCCTGGTCTCCGTTCTTCGGCTTTTCTCAACGCCCACGTCTCAGAACCGTACAAGACAATGAGTCGTAATAATGTCATGTACATTCTTCTTTTTAAATGTTTCAGAGAGGGTCCTATATTTTAGTGCTTTTTCTAATCCGTAGTATCCCTTATTAGTTAGTCGTAATCTCGACGAATTCTTTGTCTCAAGTCCATTATCTTGAGTGATAATCGACCCCAGGTATTTAAATCGTGATACTTTTCTAAATGTATGACCTTCTAACTGAATACGTCGTTCTAGTCCATCATTTCCGTTACTTCAGCCGACAATCAAGTATTTCGTATTATCTTCGTAAACGGTTAAGTATCTCGTTGCTAAAATAATTAAAACAGGAATAGTAATAATCTATACTAGGAAACACTGGAGTTCACGCGCGCACGATAAAAACTACAAAGTAAATATTGTTGTCAAAACTATGTAGCTAAAAAAAAAAAATGAACTGAAATGACCTGAATTCGTGTCAATACGAGAACACCAATAGTAAGATATCATAATATAATGATATTATGCATACTATATTACATACTGCGATAAAACACATCGCCGAGCGTCGTTCCGGGTAGTTCATTTCTGCGAGTGGCAAAAAACACGTGCGGATTTCACACCGTGTGAGTATGACGTAATACGTATATACTCGTGTATACAATATACATTAAACACACAAACAGACACACACACACACACACACACACACATATATATATATTTATGTATATATTATTCGTATATACTTGCAAACGAATACATGCAAATGACCCATGTGAATATCCGAGCGACATGCTCTGACCATAGTCAAATGGTAAAACAGTTGCCCAAGCATAATTAAAACGCGTGAATAAATTAGAATATGACCGTGCTACAACCGGTCGGCTTCTAGTCAACCGCTGTGAAAAAAAAATGTCCGAAAATAATTTGGAAACTATTAGATTTAATAGAAAAACGTTTCGGTAACGAACGGTTCGACTCGAGCTGAGAACGAGCGCACACAAAATACGAAGCCCAGCGTCCGGGATCGGGTGCCACCACTTCGCCGAATTCAGCCTTTTGGACCGGTATCAATGCGGGGTCTATGGCACCACGAAATCAGATGAAACCAGTCGATTCAAGGGAACGAAAGTTTACGAAAGTAACAAACGTGGGTTCGTGTATCTGCGTGTAAACTATTTAATAAAAATGAAAGAACGCTTGGGCCCTCTCACGAGTTTTTTCGGCATGGTCAAGTATTCGATGTCTGAATTAAAAAAAAAATAAATAAATAAAAATAGTCTGTCTCCGAGTCAACATTTCAAGGTTCCTTTTTTTCAAAGAATAAATTAAAACCAGCGTTTTCGAAATTGTAGAATTATAACAAAAAAAAAAAAAAATCAAATGACAATAAATCTTCTTACCGATTCAACGACGGCCGCAACATTATCATTTCCTCTATGAGAACGTATGTGTTGTTGTGCGTCGAAAAAAAAAAACACTAAATTTCTCCGAGAATATCGCTCTATATTGCAGTCGAACGTTCACGCGTTCGTTCCTTACGAGATATCGTGGTTCGCGTACAAATAAAAAGTCGATACTTCCGTAGGCCGAGATCCGCCGTACTAAACGATTTGATCAGGTTGTTAATATTTTTCACCGAGAAAACACAAACGCTATAAACGACGTAACAAGTGAGATACGAATGATTAGGCTTAGTCTGATTTCTTCGAAGATTTTATGTTTTGTTACATATATATATATATATATATATATATATATATATATATATATATATATATATTTTTTTGTTTTGTTTTTTGTTGTTTGTTTTTTTTTGTTTAACAAAGAATAATCTACGGTATATATATATATATATTTTTAAAAAAAACTAAAGGTCGTGAGCTCTTTTAGAGCGTACAATCCAACGTGATATATTATATACACGTGTCGCAGGACTATTATCGTGTTTTTTTTTCTTACTTTTAAGCTATTTCCTCGACAGGATCAGATCGGAAGCTTACGGATTTGGCAAGAGTTATTACGGTTGGCTGCTTGACTGGCACAAATGACTTTAAGAAAAAAGATACTCGTATAGAACCATGATACGCATTATACACACGGACATAAGAGCGACGATGACGACTCCGCACGTGTTTTTACTACGTCGGCCCTCAACGGCCGTATAGGTGGCCGGTCTGCGTTGTATATGATATGCGTGTATAAATTATATGTATGAATGTTTCATAACGCCGCAGTAGAGGTGGGAATTTTCGGTCGTTTGAATGATTCGTATCATTTGAATCGGATCAGTCTAGTGATTCGGTCATATCAGTCATTTCGGTCATTTCGGTCTAACATCAAATATCGTTCTTATCATTAGGTGAATCGATTTTCTCGTGAGATATGAATCAGTCAATCAGTGACAGAGATTGATCATTATATAATGATGTTGTAGATTGTAGTTTGTACTGTTTGCAGTAAAACCACAGAATCGATGAAATTTCGTCTATTCTGCGGTAAAACGCCGTGGTTGTTATTATAAACCATGATAATTATCGCGGCCTTGGATTATTATTGTATATATTATTTAATATCATACTGATATACTACCTATGCTTACTATTACAGACTTGTGTCATATCGATAAGGCGTAATACGTTGTAATATCAATATCAGTATTTACTAATGTACTATATCAGGGATGGAAATAGGATTTTTTCAACGTGCCAATTTATGACATAGTTTTAAAAAAGAAACTTTCAGCCGTGCCATAATTATTTTTATTAACACAGAAAAATACAAATGAAAAATATAAATGAAAAATTAATGATTATAATGTAGAAAACTGTGTAAAAATGGAAATAATGTAAACAATTATTAAATTATTGTTATTGTTTGTTAGAAACGATTTGCTTCGTATTGTTTGAAAGCTTTTTTATGTCTGGTTCATATTATGATGTTAATTGCAAGGCAATAAAGTTGCCTAATCTGCCTTCGTTAATCTGTTCCTAGCCTTTGAAAGTGTATGATTTAATACCGAAAAGAGACTTTCGCAACTTATCGCAAGCATAAGTTGAAGAGAAAATTGTTGACAATGAAATTGCCAATTTTTCGAAGGAATAAAATTATCTGGAATATTATTTCCATATATTTTATAATAATAAAGATAAGATAACAATACGTCAATACGTCGTTGTTAAATATATATATTATTAATATGTGCAATTTATTGTATTTTACTTAAAAATCTATAAATATATACGGACGAATGAAAGTTTTTCGAGTGCCATCGAAAATCTCATGCGTGTCACTTATTTGCCATCCCTGTACTATATATTATACATATACTGCAAGTCGTAAGTGTAAATGTCGTAACTCGTAAGTGTGACCAACGTCCTTAACAGTGTATTAAAATAATAAAACCGATGCCGTCTGAAAGAAAAGTTCCATTTTAAAAAAACGACCTGAAGATCGATTTCGCCGAAAAACCGAATACTTTTTGGTACATCATTCGGTCGCGATTCGGTCACTTAAGTGATCCGTTCATTTTGATTTGATCAGTCGCGACCGATCCACCTCTACCATACAGACTTTCTTATAGAGTACGACCGAACGTCGAGTGTATTATTTTTTAATGGTAAAATTGAAATATTCGACGGAATAGGAAATAAAAAAATCAAAGACGAACACGACGCGTCCGATAAGTGACGTGATAACACGAAGTTATATAAATGACGTTGTCGTAGTGTCGAGTGTGCGGAGAAACGAATATGCGATAAAATGCGTTCCGTGATTTGCCGACGGGGCGAAATCGCGTGGAAAACCGTGACGGCCAAATCCGTCGTCGGCCACGCGCGCGTTTCGCGCAGTTCAGTTACCGTAACACTGCAATATATCGGCAGTGGTCGCCGAGTTTTTCCATTAAGCGAGCAACAATCAAAATCCGAAGTCTCTGGTGATCGACACGCGTTCATTCAGATCTTAGAGGTATATCATTGGTGTTTGTGCGTATCGGTCGAGATGAAGTCGGAGTCGGTAAGAATCTACGACTCGGTGTATGACGACTATGGACTCACCGACAATCGGGTTATAGCTGACGAATAGCGATAAAATACTATTTCAATGGCCACGGCGTAAGAGTGTACACCTACAACGGTCCCAATCAGAAGTAAGGTCGCGAAAGAGATCGACCGAATCGTTAAAAATCATAGTACGAACGATCGATATACGTATTATCTAATCGATCGGTCGATTTACCCCTTGGCAGGGCCGGATTTAGAACAAGTGCCGCCCTAGGCCTTTTTGAATATGCCGCCCCTACTCCAAGAAAAAAAAATGTTGTAATTATTTCTAATACATTTATTTAATTTTAAAGAAATTAGGTCAATAGTCGTTATAAACAAAACAAATAATAATAAACTCTAATTAGGCATTAGCAGTTTACATTTTAAATCTTAATCTCATTTTTATAGCTCACATTACGAGAAAATTGATATCTTACACACTTATCATATCTATATTATAATATAAAATATTATTTATATTACTATTAAATATTATATAATATTAATTTACGCAGTTACATAAATGCATAAAATTTTTTTTTTCTCACAAAATTTGCCGCCCTAGGCCCGGGCCTCACGGGCCTAGGCGTAAATACGGCCCTGCCCCTTTGTCTATCACACGAATTACTGACCCGCGTGTTCATCGTCGTATTACTTTAAATAGAAAACAAACAACGAAACACAATAAGACTGCGGTCGGTTTGTGTGGTGTTTGAGTTCGAAAAAAAATAATAAACAATAGGACCGTTTCGTCGGTCAATGATCAAGAAAGTAATATGTATTAATTTTGTTGTTTTTTTTTTTTATCCGCTTATAAGCTACACTGAAGCTTTGCCCAGAATCGTTTAACTGATAAAAAAAAAAAAGATTTCTCGTTTCTTTGAAATCCAAGGATACCCGTAGTGCGGAGTACGTTCTATTTTATAATTCAAAAATTTAACTAGAATCTGTATCAAAAGATAAAAATAAAGTCATCGACATGCGTCCTCTGTAAAACACGTCGAAGAACGCAACTGACATGTACACGGGTCCACGTAATTAAACGGATTGTGAAGTTATTTTTCACAACGCACAAGTACAAAAATATGTTCGGTTTTTAATAACTGAAAATCTTGACATTTATTTTTTTTTTTTTAAACACTTTTAAATAAACCGAATATAAAAACTTATTTTACAAATAATGCACAATTTTTCAAAACTTTTTGACTGTTTCTTCCGAATCAAAATGTCTACTGCCACAACAAGCATTGCCGAGTGTACTTAAATGCATAGTGTTTATTCGGATATCGCTATGAGATTTTTTAAGGGCTGATCATTCACTTCGATCTATTGAAAACTATCGAGCGTCTACTGTTCATCAAAGGTACATCGGGACATTTCTTGAATTGACATGTACAGTAAAATAAATTAAATCAAAACAAAACGATCCGATTTTACTTAACCAATGGCTGAATCTATACTATGTTAACAAAATCATAAATAATCGTCCAAAATCGAAAAAAACTGTTATGGAGACTAGGAGTTATCATTATTATTATAGTTATGATTTGAGTATTATTTCAGCAAGTTATGTAGTGTGCTGTTCATCGGGTTGTTACACTTATTTTCATTTCTACGACGTAGGTAAGGTAGTCGAGGACTCGTTTGATGTATTTGACGATTATGACAGTCTTAAAATCCGTCCCAACGACAACGTAACAATATATCACAACGAGGCGGGAACGTTAACTTAATTCTTTAAGTTAAGTTAATACAACAAAAAAATGAAGTTTAATTTATAGTTAGAAGTTACTTTTATTATTTTTCAACTGGCTTATATTAAACATTTAAAAAAAAAAAATGACTGTTTTATTAAAAATCAGTGATTTTTTTTTTTTTTACTTAATATATGAATCTTTACTGAAATGCAATAAACAAGTTTCACTAAAATAATATACTCGTTTATGCACAAAATTACACGAGTTAATAATCATACAAAAATCATTTCGTTATCTTTATTATAATAATTATAACAATTATTGTCTAAATTATAAAATTTCCATAACTTTTTTGTGTTTTTGGAGTAAAATCAATAATTTGTACAATTAACATAACATAAAATGTTCTTAACGTGGCTGTACAAATTTGAACGGAAAAATAACTGCATAAAATGGGTAAAAATCAAACTCATTCAGTTGGGAGTTAAATAAAGTTGGAAAGTAAAATAAAAGTAACTCGTTTTATATAAAAGTATCTTAACTTTTTAACTCAAACTTTTACTCTTTAACTCGTCAATGCCCGGCCTTGGATCGCATCGTCGTATATAGTGCGAATGTCGTGTATTTACATGATAAAAATGATTCGCGTTCGCCGAGTTCGATACCCGCATCTTTCCCGTACGACTCTGCCGTGAAAATCAATCGCGTCGCGATTAATCGAAGAATGAACGTCACCCACGTCGTGGCGCCAGATCGGTTAGACCTATATAAACCACACGCGGGCCACATAATAAAATATTACACGCGTACGTTTGATCGCGTTTTACGCTTTGCCGCTTTTAATCCCAATTTTTGGGTTTTCTCCTTTTACGTTTTATTCTTCTCTCTCTCTCTCTCTCTCTCTCTCCCTCTCTCCCGCCGCAGTGACGTGCTTCCTTTACATTTTTTATCCCGAGTGCTTTCCCGGGGTAAGCTGCCATTCTAAAATATGCATCAAATTAATCGGTGGCCTGGGAACGACCTAAAAGCCTCTCGGGATCCTCCTGCGCGTGTACATAACAATATACCCATATACATATATATATATATATATATATTTATATAATATATTTATGGTGATATTAAACCCAGGCGAAAAGTTTTTAACGTTGCAACTTGCCAGACCGTTTTATTTTATTAACGTTTGTGTCTACAAACCAAACTTTACTGTATACAATACGGAAATACTGACTTATCTATATTTTTTTTTCTTTCCATACACTATTATTATTATTTTAAGGTTTCCCCCCCTACCCGTTCTTTCGATTATACTTCACTCGGTCGAGTGATAAATAATGCATGTGAAGGCCTCGGTCCGCTCGTGCAAAGCGAACAGATCTCTGTGTGGCGTATACCTATACAACGATATACAAATACGCGATCAATACCGATGATAAAATCATGGTGCATGGCTCGTTTAAAACTTTGGGCGTTATTCTGGATGACAATACGCGAATAATCATGTGATTCGGATCATGAAATCACGATCGCGCTGTGATGTCGCGTATCACTGAAAGAACGGTGAGATTAAAAACAAAAAAAAACAAAAAAAGTTACTTCAAACATTCACTCGTGTATATGAATTTTAAAAGTATCTTTCTTGCGTTACGAAAAAACACGATTTGACCTAACGTCCAAAACACTTGTGGTCGCTAAATTTAAAATTCAAATTTTCGTCTTACGATTAAAAAGGGGAAAAATAATTCATATCGTATAGTGATATTCATAAAATCGGAATCGCCGTATACGGAGTTCAAACTTTGAAAGGTCAGAGAACAAACATTTATTTAGCTTATGATATTCGATTATTTTGTAATGAATGTATTAATTTTCAGATCTAAATAACTCGATATGTTTGTATCGTAATGTCTGGTCTAATAAATCATAACTAAACGGTTTGAGAAAAATTTATATATACGTATAAACATAAAACGAGTGTTTATTTCTCAATTTTGACGCATAGAGTATCACTCAAAGTAAAACTAATTCGAAATAAAGAGTCGTATATATATATACATAATTTTTTCTTTTGCTATTAAAACTATTTCACATTATGTCAGTATCATAGGTAGTAAAAAAAAACGGCACTTTATTTTGTAATTCCACTCACATAATCGATGCCGGTCGGTTTTCGGGATGTTTTTATTTACTGACAGACTGAATAATCAATGGACTCGCGGACAATGACTTTACGTGGTTCGATTACCTATCGGCTTCATGTGGGTAGCCAATTATTGGTTTATCGGATACGGGGGATAGCCATACGTATGTATGTGAGGTCTATTTCGTTTTGGACGCAATACTAACCGGTAAGTCTCAAACATTTGCGAACACAAAGCAGAAAATTGATTTAACGTCGTCCGTCCGTTCGGACAAAATTAAATAAATACGCAGTCGTATACGTCGAATCGCGTCATGTTAAGACATATTTTCCAACCGTGTTCTCGTAAATACAATAAAATATCGCTGAGATTTAGGCACGTAATTTTTACAAAAGCAATCAGCCAGAAAAAACGATTTTCTACACGAGCAGCTGCGGACCTTTTGATTCTCATAATCATCGGAAACTCAGAACCGTAAACGTATTGCGTATTAAACATATTAAAGTGTAGTGAAGACATTTGAATGGATTTAATCGGATAAACACGCGATTCAAAAAGGCCAAAAACTCAATATTCCCGTTTCGCCTGTGTAAACTTATCGTCGATTACTCGTGATCGTGACAAAGCATCATCCAATATTCTCGGTTATAATCATGAATCAAATAAACTATACGTACAGTGTTGTAAATACAATTTGTTTCTGGTGGTGAGGAGGGGGGATACAAATTCAAATAAAATTTTGAATAGTTTACGATAAATTGATAATTATATATTGACATGGTATTTACTATCAAACAAAATCAACCCGGTTTCCATTAGGCGCACTAGGTTAAAAAAAAAAATAATAATAAAATAGGATACCTATTTAATTTCGGGTCCAATTAATAAGTAAACCATAAGTCGTTTCAATAAAAAAAAAATAAAAAATTAAACATACCTATTTATAGATTCTCATATTTTATAAATCAAAGTTTTCGTTGATGTTGTTTAGTGAACACATCCAGTAATTCTTCTGATTTTTTTTTCAATCCATTAGTTAATTAATTAATTAACTGGTTCATTTTGGGTTTATATCGTTGAAAATATTTTACGCGAATTCTTTTTGATAATGTCTTTTCGGCCGACGGTTGTTTAAACAAATTATCAAGGGAAAATATACAGGGAAGGCATGTACTCTTGTGCCCTTCCTTGGAATCTGTCGCTGAGTTACGATCGAGTCTTAAAAGCCTCTTGAGAATATAATTATAAAAATGTGCGTTTGCGTGTGTTTTTAACGCGCGTCAAAAGTGAATATTTTTTAATTTTATTCGGTGTTAATGAGAAAAGAACTAGTTATACTTAATGATAAAGTATAAAATCACATTACCGTCTTTCATTATTTTTTTCAACCAATGTTCGTATTTGAAATTAATAAAAACTTTAAAGTCCTTGTGAAAACGGCAGCAACTGAACTCGAAATATTATCTGTCATCAGTATTAGTATCACACTGACACTGAATTACGAATTTGAAACAATTTGATTGTTTAATGATACGAAATGAAATGTGTTCATTGGGTGATAATGTATTTGTTTAAAACTATTTTAAATTATATTTCGAAAAGTATTGATATTTTTTCATTTTATATTCAAAATATATAATTGGTTCATAAACGATTGACTATACATTTTGAAAACACATATTTTTTTTTTTTTTTTAATCGATAATCAACATCAAGTATAACCATTTTTTCTAAATATGGATTCAGTAGTCGTTAATTATTCTAAAGCTGAAATGTTTATTCAATTTAACATTTAATTTCATACCTGTTATTACAATGTATTAAATAATTAAATCAATTAAAACTGTTACGTCTTGAGAAGTTCTTTCGATTCATTTGATAAAATATGGAATAAGTATCTTAATTTTATTTATTTATTTATTTATTTATTTATTTATGAGTTTTTGAGCATCTTAAAGAGTTAAAAGTACTATGCCGAGTCCTAAAGAACAGAACATAACATTAACTCAACTTTTTCCCAGCACGTACGGAACAAACTAAATTGTTTTTAAAAATAGAAACTAAACAAAAACTTAACTACAAGTCTGGGTGGATCCTGCGTTAAACGTCGAGCTGTTGCCTACTTCAATAAGAATAACTCGTCGAACGTGAGTTGTCGGTAATAATGACACAGACGGCCGCCGTTAATCGTAATATAAATAACTCGAGTTTTCGAAAACGGCAACGCGATTCTCCGGTGTATATTTTATGCAAATCATGAGTGTTTTACGACATTGTTATTACCCATGTAGTGTGGTACGAAAATCGTTTTGATTCGTATCGGCTATCGTTTCAACACGCGTCATTTCATACGATAATAATTTGTTTCCATCGAATCGGAAAATGCGTCGAACATACGTTTTGGTAGCATAAATTATTACGATCAATAAGATTAAAACGACTATCACACGACGACGGGGCCGTGTCATCGAATTAATTTTAGTCCACTGACATAACAGTCATGCTCATAACGCCGTTTTCACACTGTTTTTCGGTAACTTTTCCTCACGCCCGGACAAACTATTGAGAAGAAATAAATGTTAACTCTCAAAATACAATCACATAGAGTAGATAGACGAAACTTTTAGACAAAGTTATGAGGAGACCAAAAATTGTTTCAGAAAAAAAAAATATAATATTGTAAAACCAGTAGGTAGGTAATTTGTTTCACTCACAATTAGGGTTCTTAATTTGAAATATTTCAAAATTGAAAATTTCACTCATCTTGAAATATTTCAATGAAATTATGAAATATAAATTTTTTTTTAAATACATGACATGATGTTGGTAAATAATAATATGATATTATGTAATATGTATTAGTGTAATGTTATCAATCAGATTCTATCAATCCTTGATGTTAGACTTACAGTTTGACCATAATATAAACTAATAATTATTTTGTTACCTACGCACTGAATTTATAAAAATCTATGCGACACGGCGTATTGTGAAGGCTCCATGTTTTATACCAGATACCAAATAATAAAACGTATTGAGTTTTATACATTTTAGGTTGTAACCACGGTCTTACAAGATACCTTCTAAGACCGTGGTTGTAACTATTAATGATTTTTGGAGCTAGAAGAATTTTATTTACTTGATAATAGTTCGTTATTTCGCAATGATTACTTATTGTCTTATTGACATGACATTTGTTAAGTAGTAAAGAGTAATTTCTTGGAACAATTAGCATATAGATAACATTCACAAATGCAAGGGTTAAAAACGAATAGTAAGTATGTTTTATGTATAAGTATATATACTGTATACTGTATAAGTGTATATAATTTGGGCCAAATTATTTGGTTCAGGCTATATTTAGGTATCACCTTTATTTATACATTATACATTTAGTAAAAAATTAAACACTATAGAACTAAAAGTAACATAATAAAACATAGGCATTGGGCACTTTGTGCTTAAAAATTATTTATGTTTTCAATGTTTTCATAGAATAGAGTAGATATACTACCTAATTAACACGTGTTTTCTCATCTTTATTACATAATATAGCTGAATAGCTCTAATATGTATTAATTGGAAAACAACCCTTTTTTTATTTATTTTGGGATAATTTTTATTTTTCGTGTAAATGAAATATTTCATGAAACTTTCATGAAATATTTCACGAAATATTTCAAGAAAATAAATTTCATTAAATTTTAGAACCCTACATAAGAACAAAATAGATTACCTCAACAAAATATTGCTACACTTTATAATTTTTTTTTTTTATTGATAAAACACGCACAAGGAGTATTTATCATAAATCCTGTACACTAAATCATCCAAACCTTTAACGGCATTTTTCAATATTTTCATGAATAGAAACAATACTAAATATAAATAGATTAAAAATCGTACACTAATATCTTATTCAATCGAGTTTAGAATTCCATTTTTTGGATTTTACGAAATGTTGAACGAAAATAGCTGGCTGAAAAACTTGGAAAAATCCTTAGGAAAAAAAAATATATAAATATAGGTGTATATGTGTTGAATATGACTGAGCCACCAACAAATGGGGTGGCTTATATATGTGTGTATGGTTTTAAACTTTATAAACTCTATCGGTCCTCAGACACTATGGCGTTTTTCCCGAAAATTACGTATAATAGAATCATATAATAGAATAGAAAGCCTTGAAATTCTCGAGCAAATAAAAATTCAATGTCCCGGCATAATAATATAACTCCCGCCATATTGTTCCCTTTGGTGTTATTGCCAAACGCACTCAGAATCATGTCAAGTTCCACCCGTTAAATCGCATGTCGTCCGCTGGTATAATAAAACTCCGAATTGTTTTATCTGTTTAACTGTATAAATATCCGAAACCGCCATTTTCTGTAAAACGCTCAATCGCATGGCGTTAATAGCCGTCTGCGTGGTCGTCCTCGCGGACGTTTACTTTGAATGAATAACGGCTATTATTACCGCCGATAACGGATGTGATGTGTTATAACGTTGATCGGTCGGATCAGATAACTTAAACTGTACATAATCCTTAATTTCGCGAATATATTACATTTTTCATTTTAAATTAATCGTGTACACAAATTTATGTTTACCAACAATGGCGTGTTTAGCATACAAACACACACACACACACACACACACACACACACACACACACACACACACACACACACACACACACACACACACACACACACACACACACACACACATAGACACACATTTAAATTGTGACATATCTCGTAATACAGAGGCGAGTGAACAGTGTAGGTAAAAACCATTTATTTCTATAATTTCACAATTAATGTATCATCATTGAATCGTTTAGCATAGTTTAGTGTGTATATAATTTGCGTTTAATTTCATTCGACCGTCGGACATGTCCGGGAAAATAATTTCCACAAGTGGTGAACAATAATAGTAGATATCTGCTTATTATTTTTGAGACAAAGGATAAAAACAAAAAAAACAAAAACAAAAATCAGCCGATGTCTATAATATCTGATATTTTGTCAAAACAAGTACTGTATCATCGTTACTTATATTCGAATAGATCGTATAGTATATGAAATTTGAATCGAGGCTGAATACATTGTTCGTATTGTATCAGATATTTTACTTGAACCGACATTGTTGTGGACGATTTTCAATGTAGTACATTTTATGACAATTACATTACTTGAAGTGTTGGGAAATATCTAGATAAATTATCTAGATGACAATTATTTATCTTTTATCTTATCTAGATAAATTTATTTTCAGTTATCTTTATCTATATCTAGATAAAATTTTAGTTATCTATGAGTACCTATCTAGATAGGTAATTTATTTAAATGGCCTGAAAAAAAGGAAATTTAAAATATATTAGTATATTAATTTTTTTTTTTTTAAATTAATCGAAAAGATTACTGAGAAAAACTCGTGTGGAGGACCAGGAAGGAGATTATAAAATGTACTATCATGAAAGTAAAGTAGCCATACGCAATAATTTGTTAAAATATGCAGAAATGTATTATTATGTATTTTAATTTTAAGTCAGAGAATGATTTGTCATCTTTTATGAAGTTTATTTTAAAAAGTACATGTATTTTTAAATGTTTTAAATTATGTATTTTTATTTTTCTACCTTATACCTGTAGGATGTAGATCCTGAATATTTTCAAAATTAAATATGAAATTATCTCAAATTTATCTAAATAAAAATGTACTCATTTTTATCTTTATCTAGATAACATTTATTATAATTATCTTCATCTGTATCTAGATAAAAATGTGTATAATCATCTTTATCTTTATCTAGATAAATTATTAGTTATCTATTCCCAACACTGATTATTTGCATACATACAAAATTAATTCGTTAAAAAAAAAAAAAGAAAAAAAACTCGGTAACTTATTCAATAAGTATTGCATTATAAATTGCACTGTATTAATCATTCGTGATTAATGTTTATATAGTTTACGATTATAGTTTGGTATTAAATCCAATTCCTGGTTGAACGGTTTGTAAATTAACTGGATTTATCATACACGTTGAGTAGTATTTGTTGTGTAGTTATACCAATTAACAGGATTTCATTATGGCTTATTAAAATATGTTTATAGTGTAATAATAATAAATAAAATATAAACTTTATACGATAAAATGTTTTTAGCCGTACTTTACTGTATACATAATGTAGGTTTATAACGGTGTGTTCGCAAAGAGAAGTGCATTTAGCGAAATTCGAATTGATTAATGCAAATTATATTATGAACTCGGTAATTATTGTACGTTTTTTGAAATTAGGAAAAAACTTACTACCAACAATCATACTAATATCTATAATTTCTTGCTTTTTATGTTTTTCTTTTCGTGAGTTATTAATTTCCGATTTTCAAAAGTGGCTAAAAATTCAATTTAAAATAGTTAAGATACCGAAGAAAAAAAATGTTTAATAAAAGTTTCATCAATGATTCGAGTCGATGAATATTTTTATTCATTCCCAACGATATTAATGTTATCAACGAAGTATAATTCGTAGAAACATTTAAGCTGAAAATGTAAAAATTAATACAAATATCGTAAAAGCATATTGAATTTTACTTTCCAATATTTCAATACTTATGTATTACGTATATGATACAGAAATATTACAGGAAACTAAAATACATTTGTTGGAAAACGGTAATTTCAATAAATAAGATTCTTTTCTTATACGTATTAATGAAACGTATCGTCCATTATTATTCTATAAGTCAAGTCTATCGTTCTTTAGGAAATAATCAAGTCAAATTTTTAATTTTAGTCAGTCGTTCTAAAACTTAAGTTAAAATGTTTTGAATTCAATAAAACAATTACTATTGATTTAAAATATTTACTACAGAATTAGAAAGTAATATGTGATAAAAACGCTTGATGACAAATATCTCTAAATAACGTTCCTGAATGGTTTATTTGAACAAATATAATATCATTAAGAACAAATATTAATCTGTCTTCCGAGTGTATCACCGATCATTTTATATATTTATTTATTTATTATTTATTTAAATATACGGGCTGAGCTCTTTTTGAGTATAAACATTTGAGATAACAATTAATACAGTATACAATAACTATAACATAGAATTTACAATCAAGTTTTTAACAAATTGTTGAAGGCAGGATCGGCATTGGCAATTAACATTAGACGCCTTAAAGGCTCATTTGGCATATAGTTGGTGGTAGAGTGCGGGACATAAAAAGAGGCGGTGGAACGAGTCGAGTTAGGTGGGACTTTAAAACAGATTAGTGAAAGCAGGACAGGTGAATCGATGTCATTGTTTAATAACCCAGCAAGGAATTTGGAACTAGCGACACGCCGACGCTCAGCTAAAGAAATCAAGCAAAAGTTTGTAGCAACTTTGTGATATAAAATATAAAATATTATCTATGACCAATTTTAGGGGAATTCCCGTCATACTTTGGGCACTTCGGAATCCGTTTGTCAGGCAAATCTTAGTGATTATACGCCTAATGTTTTAAACATACTTGAAAATCTTAGTTGAACGAACGAATCACTGTTTGTCATGGCATCGCGGTCTAAGTAATGTAAAAAAAAAAAAAAAAAAAAAAATGGTTCACAGTATGTGACATATTGTAACAAACACATCCGTGTAGGAACCGTATTTATTCAGTAGCTGATTAAATTTTTTTTTTTACGCTCTTTGAAACCGTAATCTTATAATTGTTTAATAAATTACACATACTAAGACTTTTTACTTTGAATCCTTTGAATTTAAATATTATACTCGAGATTTAATCTAGAATTTCGTTAGTCGTTAAAAGTTTTCACTTATAAGTCGAGAATTAATTCGAAAAATTAAAATTAAATACTTATGAATTTCGCTGCTTTTAAGTCTTGCAGCGTATTACCGTCGGAGGGACGTATTTTATTGTTCCCGTGCAGAAGAGTAGCTATTATTCCGTTGTGTACCTTGACGTCCGATTTGAATTTAATCGTATTGATTATTATTTTTTATAATTATTATTATTTGTTTGTTTCAAGGACTGTTTGCAGAGCAAAAATAAAAAAAAAAATCCTTTGAAAACCTTTTTCAGTATATAGGCACCGACTGTAAATAAGCCGGTGAAATTTCAATATTCATGTATAAAAGTGTCATTTGATTGGTGGCTGTCAGTGTAAAACGCACCACCGTCATGATTTAAATTATTTTGCAAAATATTCAAAAAAACATTTCAATGCCAAACGGCGAGAGTTACTTATAATTTATGGAACCGTTTGGCATTACAATCCATAAAAAGTTTCCGTCTAGTACGAAAATATTCACGTTTAAAAATACCTTTACCGTCTATAGTCTTTTGAGTCGATGACATCAAAACGTAATATCGTGAATCGTTGCATTTGTGATTTTAGAAACTAACATAATATTGACGGTGACAAAAATATCATATTATGCTCGGCATTTAATTGACATAATTATTCATCATAAATACAGTTGAACGATCATTTAAACTAGATTAAAACCTAATGTTTTTTCTTGTGACACATTTTTTTTGTTTTTTAATTATAAACATTCAATGATAAGATAAGTAATTGGTAAAAAAACTGTTTTTTAGCTCTCTTGAATAATTTTTAAAATATCGTTTATGCCTTTTACTCTCGAACACAGTGTGAAAGCCATGTCTGGTCAATTTCGTTTCTTTTTTTTTTTTTGTTCCTCTAAAAACTCTTTGAGTACACGCGGAAAGGCAAAAAAAAAAATGCATCGAAATAACGTAACGTCACCCGATACCGAACGGAATGGCACGACGGTCTTGCTTTGGAGAGGTCAGTTTTCAAAGTTGACAGTAATTCAGAACACGCGGAAAAACAAACGGCAAAGAAATATAATATGACGTTGTATGCAATCACCCCGTGCATTCGTGGGCAAACAGAATTTTATTTCCCTAGACGAGTACCCTTATATCCAATACTAGCTGAGTATCCCTTCCCGTACGCTTTTCAATTTATTTTACGTTATACTCCGACATGAAAAAAAAGTATATATATAATATATAAAAATACGCACGCACATACACAAAGGTACACTGAAAATATCGATTGTCATTTCGTTTTTTAACAAATATTATATTTATATATAAATATATAGAATTGAATTGAAAACACTAATGACGCCTCCTAGCTGATATAAAAAACAAAAAGACAAAACAAAAAAATGTTCGGTTTTATAGTTTTTATTATTTAATATTAATTTCGGAGTACAATCCGTCCACGATACTTTCGACCCTTCAGGGATATTATGTTAAGAGCTATAAAGAGGATTGTGATTTTACGTTTTTCGTTTTCAATTCAATTTATATTTTTTTTTCTCGAGAATTTATATATATTTTTTTTATATATTTTAATAAAAGCTTACCGTAGAACCGTGGCTTTACGCATACACGTATATGTTTATAGAAAAAAGGAAAAAAAATGAAATGGTTTTCTGTTCGAATAATAATAAAAAAAAAAAGAAAAAAGCCTTTCACAAAAAAAGAAAATTGTTGCAGTGTGGCGATTCCTATTCAATGTCAAACAAACAAACAGTTACGAGACAATACACTTTATGTCATTTTTCTTACTATAGTAGTTTGACGGGTAATTTTCTCTCACACGCCCACGATTATACGCGGAGCACCGGAAAAGCCTTACCCTCGTGCTCGTCACGATGATTTGATCGGCAAATATCACCGATTCTCTACAAAATTACTGTCGCAGCAACGCTGTAGACACACACGCCGTGTGCTTGTGTGTGAAAAAAATAATAAACCGATAGCAGTCAAGTTCAGTGTTCGAATACTTTTTTGTTATTTCAAATGCTTTTAAAATAGTTTCCGATAAAATGTACTTTAAATACTTTAAAAATTGTATTTTTTTCGTATTTTTATTCCAGAATACCAAATACTTTTTTCTCCTTACTGTGGTTTTCAATTATAAATATTTTTGTATTTTACGAATTAGTTTTTGTTTTGAAAATAATATTTTACAATGGTGAGAATTAAAAATACGATTTCTTCAAATAAGTAGATGACACATAAACTCCCTCGCCCTCTCTTGTTCTATTTTTTCCGCGAAAAGCCAACGAAAGTTTGTTGGATTAACCATTATATCTCGAATATTTAAAAAGTCGTTTGCTGTGTTTCTAATAAATCCGATTGGAGCTAATAGATGATGTAAGATATATTTATTCTAGCCTATATAAGCGTTAGGGAACGGATTTGAATGCAAATTGCATTTTTTTCTGAATGTCCAAAAACATTGCTTTCCCAGCACAAAGTTCATTTCATACATCAAGGAATTAAAAAACGTAACTTTTATTTTGCATTTTTTTTTTTTGCATTTTTAAGACTTTATTATATTTGTAGAGCATTTTTTGACATTTTTATGTTTTTAAGTCATTTTTATATAGGGATGGATAAAATTCGACAAAAATGTATTAACATTCATTCTAAAAAAATAAAAATAAATATTTATTATCTCACAAATTTACGAAATTGTTATTGACACGTGTAGAAACACGTAAATGCATACATTTTAATAAGAGTTCAATCCTAAATGCGCCACTGGTGCTCTCAACTCATGTGCTCATTGTGTTATTCAATACCATACTTGGGTAAAATACTTTTTAAAAGTATTTCGAATACATATTCCGAATACTTAAAAAAAAAGTGTTCAGGATATGTATTCGAATACTTAATGAGAATAGTATTCTCTAAGCATTTAGAATACTTCACAAAAATTATTCCAAATATTATTCAAATGCTTTTTTTTTTAGTAGGCTTGTTTTTTTTTTTTTGCTGGCTTATTGCTACAAAATTTGAAAATAACGTTAGTCCGTTAAACATAGTAGATAAATAAATAATAAATCACTATAAAATATTATGTATAGAAATACGTATATACAATCACAAGAGCAATTTTATTTATACTGAAAAATAAAGAAATTATTTCATTATTTCATAAAATTAAATTATTTTTAAAATGTGATTGGACGTTAAAAAAGTATTCCGAACACTGTATTCACAAAACTTGTAAATAGTATTCAAAATACTGTATTGAATACTTTCAAAAAGAAGTGTTTAAAAAGTATTCGGAATACTACCTAAGTCTGTTCAATACAGATTGCGTATTTCTTAAAAACATAAAAATGAAAATATTATCCGCGGCGACGCGAAGATTAGAGACCAATCGAAACGAGATCTGTTTTGCGTACCTACGTTCATCACTGATTACCTAACACAGAGCACGGTTTTTCGGTCAAAATAATGCACGCGTATTACGCGATTCGATCGTTTCGACGATTACACTGCTCACTGTTCGTTTGAATGCGGTTCTGTTTGTCGGCAAAGATCACGCGCAAAATAACGTAAAAAGGCGATGAATAATAATTAATTTGTTAAACGAAACAACAGACGCAATCAAACCATAAAACTTATTTTCTGGGGCCAACTTTTGACAGAATATAATAAAACGTCAGTCTTAATAATAAATGTATAAAGGACCTGATCCGTTTTATACCACACGCATTAAAATGTTTAATACCTATGTGCCCGATGATAATATTGTAATTATTGAGTATGGAAGCGTAATTAATTATACCACCCACGCGCTTTTGAGCAAGTTACGTAATTTTTTTTTTTTTAATTGGAAAAAAAATTATAACTCGATACAAAAAAATAATATGTATATCGATCGAATTATTTTTCTGTACGATGTTTTTTTTTCTATTATATTATTCTGATTAAGTGCATATTAATAAAGAATTTTATTCTTTGAACAAGTTTTTATCGAGGACGAAGAGATTTTCATGGAATAGTATTTTGTGTGATTTTCATTATTTTATACTACACTCTCGTGATACGGAAAAGTATTTAAAAGAGAGCATTAAATTAAATATAGAACATATTTTAAAGTTAATAAAAAAATTTAAGTGGTTTAAAGACCGTGGAGTTGTTGAAACTTTTAATTTCAAAGCACTTAATCGCTATTTAATAAAAATATGCATAACAATTTCGAGACCGTATTATATATAATATTCAAATGACTTTATTCATACAACCGAATTTTAATTAAAACTGTATTATTATTTTAAATACATTGTAGTTTTTTTTTCTTTTTTTTGTAAGAGACAATGGAACTTTGATTTTTTTTTCGTAAGCATATACATTTTTATTCAATTTAAAGCATTATCACTCTCCACTGTGCAATATTGTCGGGAGAAAATATATTTTGAAGACGCGTTAAGAGATTTTTCATTGTTGCGGCTACAATATATAACAATAAAAAATAAGTGTGGTCGTTTCTTTCAAATTACGAAGTATACGAGAAAGTTTTTCATATTAGATGTTCTTAATTTTTGTTTCAGACTTTTTGTTTTTATTTTTTTTTTTATTTTTATTATTTGTTTTATGTAGGGCTATTTAAAAACCAAACATCGCAAATTACTCCGCATTATATACGTACACAACTTAAAATTACGATCGCTAAAACTCCGCGAAAGGACTTAATAGAATCTTTTAAAAATTACTCCGTATTAACTATTAAGCGCGGTCGTAACTCTTCGGGGTAATATTTTTCCCCGGAGCCCGGGATAGATTAAAAATTAAACGAAGATATACGTAAACAGTGTCGCATATACAATATTTTAATCGCGTAATTATTACGAGACGAGGAAAAAATTACACCGAGTCCCGGCGACCAGCGTACCGCCGCTTGTACATTACGAGCGAAATATTTTCTTCAAAAGTTTAAAAGATAATTACATTACCTTTGTTCCCCTCAAAACTAATTGTCATAATACAATTAACGAATTATTGTCTAATGCAATTTGTTGTAGTCAGACTGATTTTTATTTTGAGTTTCTCGTCACGTCCCGCACGCAAGTCAAGTCTATATAAAGAGCTGAGTTTAATGAAATAATAGACCGAGAGAAACATCATAAAAATGTGCTTTCGGGAAAACCGAGAAAATATTATTTAACCTTGTGTGCATTTTAAATATATATATATTGTATATATAGTTCTAAAGTCAAAGTCAAGTTATGGCTGTTTCGTTTGTTTATATTAATAGTATGATAATAATTACATTACTGCTAAACCTTTAGTATGGGCGTTTGTTTTTGTTTGTTTATTTGAAAATTCGACGAAGAAAAAATCCATTATACCTTGAATTATGAATTCAAATTTTAAGTTTTTTTTTTTTTATGGATCACAAACATAAATCATAATAAATTAAGGTCATAACGTGTATCTGAATGTTTCAACATATTGTGTTCAGGGTTAGATATAATTATTAAAAGATATTAAAAAATATACGATTGGCGTCAAATCAAGTATTCGATGTAATCAAACAACTTTGGTTTAGTAGTGCATTTTCTGTTCGCGGTTACGTTTTCAATGAAAACGTTGCCCGTGTAGGCATGGAAAAGGAACGTTATTATTATTTAGTTCTCAAACTAAAATAAAGAAATAGTATAAAATAGTAAATGTATTTTCTTGAAATATTTCATTTCCATGAAAAATATATTTTTTTATTTCCAAGTGAATATTTTCAAAAGTTGGTTTATTGTATGTAATAAAGAAAATATGTAACATAATTACATACTACATACATAATAATACACAAACATAGACATATAAAAACTAGATAACCGACTATAATACAATATTGAAGTCAGCCATATGCCAACAGAGAAAAATTGCATGATTGATAATATCAAATATGTATATTGTATATATTTGTAATATATATTATATTATTATGTCATATAAATATATAATTATTAATTTATAATTTATAACCATTGACCATTAACAGTATTTAGGTAGGGTTTTTAATTCGTATACCTTGGTTGATAAATGATACCTAACTGATAAGTTATTCATAATCAATGCTTTCTGTGTTTTATCAATATATTATTTCTAATCATCTATAAACACGTTTAAAAGAAAAAAAACTATTTTTCATGATTTCATTGAAATATTTAAAATTTACAACCCTATATATATGTTATGATGACTTATATTGACGTCAACACGTGGATGTTACTGTAAAATCGTTATTAAAATGTCTGAGAAAGTATGGGCGTGTTGAGCTCTCACCTCGCCTCGCTGAACTACATCCAAAATAGTGGTGTTTTGTTATTACGAACGGGAAATCGATGATAATTTGGTCATTCAGAAAACGAATCCGAACGGAACCCCGGTTTGTAACGATACCGATTACTATTGGCTGTATTATGATGTTATTGAGACTGGATTTCTCGTTAAAAATAATGTACGTGAACAAAATTACAAGAAATAACATTACCCTAAGTAATGAATATGGATGAGTGGCATTACTTAAATTCACGACGAACACCGTAAAAAAAAAAAAATAATAATAATAATAAATAAATAAAAATAATAATAATAATTTGCATCAAACGACAGAAATTCATGATGATTTAAAACTTAGATTCCGGTTTTATAAAAACTATCGAAATGCGCGGATTAGGTGTTTTCAAACGAATTATCGTCGTATTTATATTATTAAATATTTGAATTAATGATATATTATACGAATTTCATGAAAAAAGGTAATAAGTAAGAAAAAGGGTATATAAACTACGTCGTATTGAACGAATTTTTTAATCTGAGAGCAATATTACTGTCGGAGTGATATTAAATCTCAAAATAAATCTACTAACATCTTAACTGACAATCATATTAATAACTAAACATCAAATTCTAAAAATGTACTGGAAAAATAAAAGTCTAATAATAATTACTATGAATGATAATATAATTTGAGATCATTTTTTTTTTTTATTATTATTATTTAGTTAAATTAAAATGACATTTGAAATGTATTATCGTGTAAATCATATTTCCATGTTGAATATTGTAATTTGAAACACAATTTTCTGATACAAAAAGAATAAATGCTTTGGTGAATATCCAAAAGCACAGTAATAATAATTTGCTCTAAAACGTTATTACGTTTGTTTTAATCATAATTTTGAATTCAATCGTTCGTGTAATTTAATATGGTTCATTGTATATAATAAAAATAACCGATATTTCAATTAAATTCATTATTTATTAATACAAACAAGTATTTTAAAATAATTTACGTCTGTTCATTTTTTTTCCACTATTAGACATTTCTAAAATATAAAACACCGAAGTGAACGGAATGTTTTTTCTTTATTCCTCTTTGCTTTTTTCACTAAACCGCAAAACAAATGCTTTTAGGAAATCAATAGACAATAAATAATAAATGGAATAGCGCATACTTGGGCTGAAGTACGACGGTAAGTTTTTGAATAATGCATAATATTTATCATAACATTTTAGTAAACGAAATAAGACTAACGCTCCTTTAATTTATTCAATATTTTAAGCGTTAATTAAGATTTAAATCCGATAACTTTATACGATAGTAAAAGGAGTTCTCCGTGATTTAAAAACTTTTCGAAAAGTTCAATAATAAAACCAATACAAATAACTTTCTTGAATATTAAACTTATTTATTATATTATTTCGGCACACTCGCCGAACAAAACCGCCGTCCTCAATCCAATCAATGTTGTACGAAATTAATTTTATTATTCAATTATTCATAATTATATCATACAAAATGATTGATTTCAACGATATGAATTAATAACATTTTTAACATACAATAATTATTATTGTTCGATTTTCGTATGAAAAACGATTCATCTTTTAATTCATTAATCAAACCATAATATTAATTGTGTGCTATAAAACTGACTGTCATTGACTTTCAATATTGTACGTGTAAATAAAATAACACTTAAAATGTCATTCGATAAAATAAGTTTATTCATTTTGTGGTAATTACAGTTGAATAAACGGCTAACTCGAGAATGTTGAACTGTGAATAAAATGTTTTTCGTGATATAAGTATTTGAAAATTCCGAGGGAAATTGTATTCAACAGACTAATGGCTGTTCATAAATTGAATTAAAAAAAAAAAAAAAAAAAAACTCATTTCCTATGCTCTGATAACATTTTGTTCGTAGCTAAATGAATAGTTATTAAGTCGACTGAATTGAAATTTATTTTGTAATTTATATTTTATATTAAAAAAAAAAAAAAAAAAAAAAATAGAGTGGAAAATTCCAAACAAATCATTTTAACTGTCATATTAACCATACAATGACTACAGCGAATGCACTGCTATTGAATTTTTAATTTCACATTTATTCATTTTTAATATTATATTAAATTCCTCATACACCTAATAACATTATTTTTGAAATTGCATTATAGCACAGCTGAAATATACCATTTATTTGTGTTCAAAATGAAAAATAACTGTCAACAATATGACACTATCATATCAAATTAATAATTTACAGTATTTTCAATTTAATTTTCATGCGATTATGTTATTCAAATAAAAATGTCACTGGTATATGATTTTTAAAAAAATTTCACTTGTGCTATATCATTTGAGAATGGTTAAAAAATTGACGTCAAACATCGCGGCTTATTGATAATAATTATCGCGTGGGCAGAAATTCGTATTTCATAAAGAATAATGACGAAAAGTAAAAACGATAAAAACGAGCGAGCCCGAAAAATTATCTTTCGTGTTGTTATGGCCTGCCGGCGCTTCAACTTTCGTCAAGATTCTAAACGTATTTCTTGATTCCGAAGAAAAACGTACGTTACAATAACGATTCATATAAATTACAATTATTGTGTCATAGCTTATCGTGTACCCACTACACGCTCGATGTATAATCGTGTTGTTTTTAGAATACTAGGGAATCGAGATGAATCGAAACACACTCAGTAGTTCAGCTCCGTTTCAGCTCGTTGGCAACCACCGAAGATTTGCGTTTTAATTTTCGCAAAATACAATAATTTACAAGTGATAAACACCGCTAACATAACGTAAAAATTAAAAATATATCGTGCACGCGTGGAATATTTCGTTTTTAACTTAAATAATGTTTTAGTAATAACATGTTTTCGAATCGTACGGTCGTGTGAGTGTGTATTTGAGAATAACATCGCCTACAATAATCATTGAAATTACGACTGTTGCTGAAAATATTAATTAATCTGACGTAGTCAATATTATATACGTATAGTATATCAATCATTTTCAACCCACGTTTGTAAACCATATATATATATATATATATATATGTATATAAAGTGGAATATTTACGGGGGGTCCCAGGTCTCGACCCCCCCCAGAAGAAAACAAAATTAAATTTACGTCTGAAATGAAATGTACTTTATAATTACATAATAATTATATTTACAAGATTCCAGACTCAAATACAAAATATGTAATAGCATTTAGAAGTCATAAATGACTTATTACTAGGGCCCGGATTTCAATGCAAAATGCATATTTTTTTTTGGTTGATCTCACATAAAGCGTTCCAAGTACATAATTCATTTCATGTAACGAGGGTTTCATAACTAAAAATTTTATATTGCATTTTTTTGCATATTTCGAAATTTTCTCATTTTTAGAGCATTTTTTGCATTATTGGGTTATTTTGTTGGTTTTTAATGCATATACTCGTATGTTCAATATACTATACAAATTTAGCCAATTCAAAATATTATCTAAAAATTAATTATTTTATATATTTTATTCAATTTTGTCTTATCTTAATTTATTATTGACTGTATTCGGTCAAATCACAAAGAATCAGTCAGTTCGTGTTCGTCGTGGTCATTGCTCGTGTTGTTTGTGACTTTAATGTTTCACACTGTTACATAATACCCAAGATACAATCATCTACTTCTTCTCGCTAGTGTGACTACGTAAATGAATCCAGAAAAGGCGACTTTACAACAGATAGTACTATTTTACTTAGTAAAATTTGTAATAAGTCGCAGCTGAAAAAAAATTTTCGATTCAGCGAACATATGCGAGTGAACATCAATCAATTTTTCAGTTTTTTTTTTTTTAATAAAATAATAAAAAAATAATTTAATCTTATTTATAAATTACAAATTATGTATATAATAAATATGTGTCATTTTTAAAGTCATTTTTTCATTTTTAAGGTCTTTTTTGTGGAAAAATGAATTTTTTAAGGGCATTGTTGGCTATTTCTAGAGCATATTTATATGGTTTTAAGTGCATTTAAATCTGGGCCCTACTTATTACGTAAGAATAGAGGAAGAGAATATTCATTTACTACCTATATTATTATGTATTTATACATATTAATATTATATTATGTTATAACTTGTAATTCAGCGATAATGGTGTAGAGGGTTATTCAGAATATTAAAAATATTTTTTGGACCCTCCCCAGAAAAAATTTGAAAATACTGTATATATATATATATATATATATATATATATATATATATATATATATATATATATATATATATATCACGAATAATTACTTTACGATGTCCGACCTCAATTAAACTAATTTAAGTTATGTAACACGAGTAAATTTGTGATTTTTCAATAACATGGATAAAAGTTTTGTTTCCGTTTCTATATGTATGTTAATAAACCGTTTTGGCGCACACTTAAACTTTAAACGAACAAAACCGTATTATCGGTGAACGGTATTGATATTTTTTAAGTATTTCGCCGTATTCGTTTTTAGTACATTATTCAAGTTGTCCTGATAAACGCGTCTCGTGTGTTACAAACGGATTTGAAACGGTGTTAAATTATAGTGATATATTCTTATTGGCTCTTAACGTCTCTTTTAACGGATTTTTTGTCAATGACATAACCTCGATTCTCGAGTAATGTATTCGTGACCTCTAGAGTCTCTATAACATCGAAAACCTCTTATCCGTCCGTCATTATCACACGAAAATACCATACAGTGAGATATCATTATTTATCGAGTTGAGCGAATACATTTTTGTGTTATATTATCCACGCCGTATTACAGTTTTAGATTTCGTCAGTTTACGATTTAAATTTTCGGAATGGATATTTGATTTTATTTTACCGCGGTAAAATAATGTTTGTGGATCCCTGTGTTTCACGGTTTACAAGGTTGTCTATACTCTGCTCGTTTTCGCTTCGGTATAGAGAATCGAATAGACGTATTTTTTTTTTCGAAACTCCGCCATCATCGTGACGCATCGTCTTAAGCCGTCTCACAAATCCTATGGGCGTATTATAATACTTGTTTGCTGCCACAGTCGGGTAAAATACTTTTTTAAAAGCATTTCGAGTCAATTTTCAAATAAGCGCTCACAGGAATGAATACACAAAATAATATGTATTCGAATATTTTACGACGAAAAAATTCTTTATATTTCATAGAAGATTTTCTAAAATATATAAGAGAAAAATTGTTCAATTCAAACAAACGAATTCTGATTTGTAATTATGTTTATCTTGTTTGTATTATTTATTTGTAATCATTAATTCATTCCATACCTGCAATGACCGTAGTCAGATACCAAAAGACAAATTGTACCTCTAAATTATCTAAATTAAACCTCACTGAATTATTTTCCCTTTGTGACGTGGAACAAAAACAATGTTATACATTTTACGACACTTTAGAAATTTCGTTTTTTTCGAACTAGCTACAATTTACATTGTAAAACAATACACAGCGTGTTTTTTTTTTATCACGCTCACCCAATTTTAACCCTGTGTTACTCATACGTTTTCATGTACAATATTATAAAGAATATAACAGCATTTTTTCGAGTACATATTTTTTTAATCTACACACGTACATTTTTATGTTTTTCAGATTTTTTTAAAATGATAGTCGCTATTTATAACAAACATTTTAAAAAAATTATATTTTTTAGAGAATTTAAGTTTTAACATTTTACTATCAGACCAATAGTTGAGAGAAATGGGTTTTTAAATTGGAAATACGGATGAGCAATAAGTAGCAGACATCTTTGCGAAAAAGTTCAACCCGTACTTCACAGCTCAAAATTTAATTTATTTGTATTACTTAAATGATCGGTCCACTCATACAAATTTGAATAACGATATTTTTTTTAAAAAAAGGGGTTTTCTTTCTCGGTGTCATTAATGTCACTAACTGTTTTAATGATTCTAGAAACCCAAAAACTTCAATAATGAGGTAGATAAAAAACAACAAAATAGTAATAATTCTTATTTTCATAAAAACGTAATTAAATTATTCTTGCGAATCGCGTCCGTAAAAATAATCGACTTTATGTACGGCATAGAATAGAATCGAAAACAGTGTGAGCGCGCTTAAAAAAATCACCCTGTATAGCATTGAAAATTACACTTAGTATTGAACGCTTTTAGAGGGGAAAAAAAAGTAGTTTAGAAAAAGCGTTTAGAGTGCTCGACAAGCGCGTTGACAGTCACAGTGCCGCGATACGAAACATTATACTTCACGCGGCGAACATTCCGCCAGACAATGTATATTGATATATCGCGTCCGTCTGCGCGACCGGGTCTCTATTTTTTTTTATTTATTATTATTTTTTTTTTTTCAAAACACTCCGTACTTTTTACAATGCCGACGTGCACATTATTTTCATTTACGGTAATAATGGAAAAAATAGCGCGACCGTAACGACCACTCGGTGCCGGACGATTCAAGTATTGGACATACGCGCGACGTTTGGCGGTAACAACAGAGAAGACCCGTGCGACCTCGTCCGCAGGGCGGATTTCTCGTTTTTACTCGTTCGACCGCGTGGAAATAAAATCAGGTTCGCGATGGTAATATTTTCTATCGATTATTTTGAGTCCGATACGTTTGCCCGGACACATCAACATCGTACGAAATCATTGACTCGACTATACGTTTTCCTGACACCACACACGCCCGCCGAGGCATTTACCGGGTTTCGAGAATTACGTTGATTCATTTTTTTTTTATTTTATTAACCTTTCGTTAGTACACCCCCGATTAAGTGTTACACCGCTACTACTCCGGGTCTCTCGGACCCAGTTTTCAAATTTTGTTCAAATTCGAACTTTATTCCACTTAAATTTCCAAATATGTTTCTAGAACATTTATTTTCCACAAATCTAACATAACACAAACAATTACATTACAATACATGCCATTAGATTACAAAAATATACACAACTTCAGTACTACGGTGGGTTCGATACAAAATAACGCTATCACTACTATAATAGGTACTATTGGTCTACTGGACCGAATATTATTTATTGGACCGATCTCTCAATAATTAACTGCATGCGTTTAACGTTAAATGCTATACAGTGAAACCTCCCTTAACGAACACCTCTAAATAGCGGACGTTTTTTCGGGGACGGGAACATTTTCACTATTTATTTATAGGAAAACCTCTAAATACAGGACACTCTAAATAACGGACACTTTTATATCGTTGATATTAGTTATTTTTATCTTAAATTAAGAATTATTTTGGAATACCTGAATAAAAACCTGAATTATTAAGTTATCTTATGTGCACATTATTATACTGTATATGAAAACCTTATCTTATCCGTTCAGTCATTGAAATATTATCGCGTCAACGAAGTATTATAATGCATTGTCCTATGTGCGTTTAGTTGTGTTTATGATGCCAACGTTTATTGTATGAAATTATATCGTACGCAATTGTTACGTAAAGCTGTTGCCGATTTGGATGCCAATGCAAGTCAACCTATCAACGTGTTGGATGCAATTTACTGGGTGTCTTCATCTTCAAAAAATATTCAACCCGAAACGGTGTAGAAATGCTCTTTGCGGTCCGGCTTTAGGCACCGTGATAACAATGTTACAGACGTTGATGATCTACTTACACCAATAGAAGTACTTGGCAATCTTATTAAAGTGATTGACAATACAATTACGGAAAATGACTACATAACACTAGACGATTGCGTAGAGACTTACGACGCCGATATCAAAAATTCATCTGATACTACGAGCATGTCTACACAAAATGAAAAAGAAAGTGATGAAAAAAATGATGGGTCCGAAGATCAAGAAATTCCAAAAATAAGAAGTCTACGAGAGGCATTGCTAACAGTAAAAGACATACGTAAATATATTTCTTCTATCGAGGTACAGAATAGTTCATTGTTATCAAACACAGTCCAATTAGAAAATGCGTTAACATACGAAATAACTACGCCTGCAATTAGTAAACAAACTAAAGTAACAGATTTTTTTCAGAAATGTTAGTTTTTATTTTTTTAAGATGTATTTAATTAATGTAAAAATAAAATAAAAATTTAGGTAACTGTTTTTTTTTTCATAAATGTTAGTTTTATCGTGTATTCAATTAATGTAAAAATAATAAAAAATAAAATTATTGAATTTATTTATTTGTTAAAAAACATGTTTTCCTCTGAATAGCGGACACCTCTAAATAGCGGACAAAATTTCGGCGGCCGAGAGTGTCCGCTATTCAGAGGTTTCACTGTAATCATCATTAACATCCTCTACCAAGAAGGTACTCAGAATGAAAGCACTTTACAGTATAGCCAACATAGGAAAAAACATAATCTAATTTACAACTCGGTCTCTTAGACCCAGTGTATTAACGGAGGGTTAAGACACGAGTTGTGTGTTTAATATTACTATCGTGTTTGGAAAATACGACAAACAAACCTATCGTGTGAAACTATTGTAATAATATTACGTCGGTCACTGAAAACTGTACACCAGGGTTTCCCGACTTTTTCACGGTCCACTCGGAAACATTTCGAAAGATCGCGGACCACCTCAATTTTCCAAAAACTGCGAAGACTCTTTTTTTTCTGATTACAATTATTTTTATCACGATTGCATACTCGACCGTCAACTGTGAATATGACTTTGTGATGGAAAACAAAACAAAAAAAAATCAATCGTCTATACTTTTCGTATTCATGTGAATTCGTATAAATTATAATATATTCTATTGTACGCGGACCACCTATTACAAGCCCACAGACCACCAGTGACCGGCGGACCACCGGTCGGGAAACGCTGCGGCCTACACCACGCAGCCAAACGAAATGTTATCACGTTGTCGATCACGAGCCAAACTTCTAGTCGCGATAAAGTTTCCGAATTAACCGATAGGCGATATAGGTAGGTACCTACAGACAATAATAATCGCGTAAACAACCGTAAGGCGATTTTTGGATTTGATAATTTAGTGAGTAGTAAGTATTATACGCTTTCAGTACCGACTTTGCTCAGATAACAAATAAGAATTTGCATTATTTCTGCTGAGAAGAATCGCCCATAACATCATAATAAAATGAAAATATTACTTGCGATAATGCAATATTTTATTATTATTATTATTCATATTATTATTATTTTTTTTTTTCATTTTTTGTCACACTTTTTTTTTAGTTAAATAATTTGATTTTACTGGGAAAATGTATTTTCAGGCAAAGGTAGAGTCGGTAAATTTACTGTCAGACCAACGATATCGGGCAACGGGAATATCGGACGATTGAATATATTGATCCCTAATATTTTTCGTACCGACAATACAAGATTTCGCCCCGTACAATACGTGTCATACCACAAACACACCCTTATCGTGTTAATACACAAGTATACCGTTAGGTCCGACGACGAGCGCGACCGAGACACGTGAGGTGAGAATGACGTGTGCGGCAGACGCGTGGTTTTTCTTGGGTTTTCCGTGTAACTCCAGTTGATACATTTTCAATGTTTTATATTTTTTTTTGATTTCGTCGTTAATATTCGACAATAATTAGTAGTACTTAAATTTATTTAAATTTTTTTACTTTATGCGAAACAGTTTATCGTAACGGCTCAACGGGAACCTCGCGTTCATAACTACGAGTGAAGAATTCTTCATTATGTTTAATTCTCTACTTATATCGAATATTGAATATTGACGCGAATTTGTGGATTCTTCGAAAATTGTAGTGACTTAATTTATGAAATTGTTGACGAAAAACGTAGGGGAATAAAATAAGAATTGTGTGAGGTAATTACTTAATTATATTGTATAACTTACATAATTAAGAATTGTATAAGTATAATTAAAATATAAAAGTAAAAAATATCAAGTATAGTTTGATATTAATAAATCGTGTTTGTTCTATAAATATTACAGATTTTGTATTCTTATGAATTTTATGAGTTTAATATGCGAGTTTAATGCAAGATATAGTCAAGTAGGAAAGACGGTGAATATAGGCGAAAAAAACCTTAATATGCCGCGAAACGTTTGCTTCATATTATTAGCGACATGGAGGGTCATCGCTGTTTTTCTGCACTAGCTCGAATCGAAACTATTGATTTATTTTTTTAGATTTATGGTCAAACGAAAAACGTATTGGTGTTACAATGATGTGTTTTTTTTTCATGTATGTCATCACTTGTTCGGGTACAAATAATTGACCAACACTTTTAGTCTGCCACTCTATAGATCGGAAATTGTATATAGTCAGTACTTTAAAGAAGTCATTATTCTCTTTTTCAATAGTTTTTCCAAACGTATGGAAAAACTACTTAAGAAATTGAGATAAACGGTAAAATGTATTTTATGCGATATTTTCATAAAACATATTTTTAATTTTAAGCTATTACTCCGAAAATAATTATGTAAGACTTTTGAAATTTTCACCAAAAACCAATATGACTTTAATACAGATTGGAAAAAAATTTCGAAAATATTTTACCATTTATAACCTGTGATGTTGAAGCCACATTTAAAATAAAAAAAAAAATAAATAAAAAAAATAATAATAAAAACAAATCCTCACATAAAACGACAAGGCATACGTTTTAATCTTCAAATGGTTTTCAAACATTTCAGTGATGACTGTTGAAGAACGTAAAATAAAATCATTTTTTTTTTTTTTTTACTAGACCTTGTTTACGGATTGTTTTAATTTTCCAATAAAAAATCATTTGCGAAAACAGATATATTTTATTACGATTTATATTATATTATCACGACGATCGTCCGACCCCGTCACACGTACCTTTTTGTAAAACCTCGAGTTGGTCACCTTGTGGAATCCCTTGCGGAACGTCACGTGATAGTCCTCCTGCTCCGCGAACTTGAACAGTATGCCGGTGGCGGTGCGCGTCACCGAGTACGGGCCCTTGTAGTTCATCTTCTCGCAGATGGCCGTCGCCTTCTCCAGGTTCAGCTCGTTGCTGGGCGTGATCAGGAACGCGCCCTTGGCCAAGAAATGACCGGAGTCGGACAGCTCGGACGAGCGGTCGTCGTCGTCGTCGGCGGCGACGGCGGCGGCGGCCGAGGCGCCGCGGTGTCTGTCCGACCGTCGGTTGTACGTGCCGTAGTTCTGCATCACGTTGTTCTTGTCGACGGGCGATGACGACGGAGTCACGGAACTCATGTGTGTCTGTGTGTGTCTGTGTGTGTGTGTGTGTGTGTGTGTGTGTGTGTGTGTGTGTGTGTGTGTGTGTGTGTGCGAGCGCGTGTGCACCGTGTGACCGGACGGAGCGTGTGTGTGCGTGTGCGCCGGCGTGTGTGAGCGTACGAGCGACAAGACGACGCGGGACTATACGGTCGACCGTCGACGTCGTCGAGCCTTATATAACGTCCCCCCGGAAGACGGTTTTCGTCGTCGTCGTCGTCGTCGTCGACGTCCTGCCTACACGCACGGTCGTTTTCGTAGATGATTATTGTGTTATGACTATTACTATTATTATTATTATCCGTCGTGTTTCCACGGTCGCGGTTAAAACCCGGCGCGGTATCGTCTGCCTCCACCGCCGCCGCCACCGCGGGTGTGGCGAGTACGCGTGTGTAGGTAAATAATAATAACCCGTCGCGTATTAGAAACAATAAAACGAACAAAAAACGACGACGGTAGCCCCGTAATTCGTACGCCGGGGAGGGTGGGTGGGTGGGTGGGGGGGCGATTCCGACGACGATAAAACGGCTATTACGCGCGGGCGGCAGAAATGGGCGCGACACGCGTCGACGTCAATTGGGACGCCTTCCTATCCGCGGATGCCTGGCTCCGCAAATTGCCCCGGGATAATTGAAACGGAAAAAAAAAAAAATAAATAAATAAAAACCAAACAAAACGAAACGGGAGTGTACCTACTAGCGCACCGACGCCGCCGCGCCGCCACCGCAGACCTTATTTTTACGACGATTCGAAACGGATGCGAATTTTCGTAACGTCTCTCGTTCTCGTTCGCGCGTCCGACGACGACATCGTCGCAATAACAATACCGTCACGCCGACGACGATATCTCGGACTTTTCATCGGGAAAAATAAAAAACATAATCACACATCTCACCGAATATCGTATTGTCGCTCTTTGCATTTCGGAGGAAAAACACTCGTCTCCGAATCGAAATTCACGAAACCGGAATTATCTCAAACACAGACGAACACTCGTCATCAGTGTTAGGAACAGATAACAAAAAATTATCTGAATAAAGATAAATATAACAACACTACATTTTATCTAAGATACAGTTAAAAGATAAACAAATCAAATTAATCTAACGAAAAGAATAAAGATAAAAATATTATATCTAGATAAATATAACAGGTATAACAGATAATTATACAAATTAAAATTAAAATAACAAATTTAAAATATATATATATATATATATATATATATATATATATATATATATATATATATATATACTGTCATAGTCTACGCCTGCATAATTTGTTAATTGTCTTCTTAATTTTAAGTTATAACCTAATACAGAATATTGATTATTTATAACTATAACTAATTACAAGTACTAAATAGGAATAATTTAATAATTTATAGTATTTTCAGAATAACTTCATATATTTTTAGCCCAGGATTGTACTTTACGTACTTACAAATCGTGCCTGAGACAATGAGGATAAAAATGAAACGATTTCAAACAAATTTAGCTAATTTTCACAAAAAAATGTATTTTTTAAATTTATCTAGATATGTGAAATTTTTAGCTAAAATTAATACTTAGATAACTTAAATTTATTTATTTAGATAAGATAAAAGATAAACGAATAATTATTATCTAAATAATTTATCTAGTCCTAACACTGCTCGTAATGATTCGAAAAAAAAAAAGATAATTGTTTAAAAATGTCTAGTTACGTGGTATCGCAGTTAATGCGCCATTATACTCCATCGTGGTTTGTCGACGTGCATGTTATACTAAATACGAAGCCGATAACAAAACGTCGGTAGCACGTTATCTACGTGTTGAATATATTATTTCGACTCAAACCACACGATGTTGTGTAAAAGCGCCTTCAGTACACAGATATCGGCGGCACTGACACTGAGACGACGCGTATCGCGAAATTCGACGAAATGAAATTTTAGTTGACATCCGTACACAAATACTGTACACAAGTATTTTATTTGAAACTCTATTTTATTTGGCGATCTCTTTTTAAATTCATAAAAATCAGAACGTACAAAATCACACGATTACGAACCTTTTTTTTATTGACAACAGAAAAACAATTTCATTTGATTAGAAATTTAAAACAGTGTAATACAATCAGTACTTTTATATTCTTTTTTAATTGTGTACGAATAATAATAATTATAACATTATTATAACAATTATTATTGGTTTTCATATACTAGTTGAACATACCATTTCCTAAAAATTCGACCAGTCCAAAATTAATAAGAAAATACTTAGTTTTTTCTGAATGCAGTTATTATTTACAATGTTCAAAACTAAACAGACGTGTTTGGTTATTCAAACTTTAGTAAATAGTTCGTCAATAAGCTGACATTTCATTTATATTTGTTTTCACTTTGACTACCGTAACTGTTGTATTTCGTATCATCTGGTTTCTCTGTGAAAAATCGAAAATGATACCACAGTATGCGTCGTTTGTATCGCATGAAAAATCGTTGTCGCGATCAGGAGCCTTCGCAAAAAAAAAAAAAAAACATTTCGGCGGACGAGTCAAGCGAGAGATAAATGCTTACTTCTGCGGCGGCGGTGGCATGGCATCGACGTCCGATGCGTAATAATTAATCGTGGACGAGGGGAGAGACTATTGTCCTCTAAAAGACGTTTTACCCTGACGGGCGCGGGGAAAAGTTAAGCGTTTCCACGTGAGATATCCGAGGCTTGTACACCGACACCATTGTTTTGTACGGGCTAACGAAGAACACTGGCGTGCGTTTGGTTTCGGGAAAACAGAAACAATACTGACATTGACACAATCAAAGTCGAGGGATGAAATCAAGGCAGATAATGAACGCAAAAAAAAAAAAAAAGAATAAATAAAAAAAATAATAATCACAGAAAGCAAAAATGCATTATTTGACATCTCAAAGACTTACACCGTACACTCGCAATAAGAATATTATTTTAAGACAAATACGTTTTTTTTTCTACGTCCACTACCGTTTGTTTCGATTGTATGAAAATCAAGCGTAAAAGTTAATCAAGACAACGTTTTTAAACTAGAACAGGAGCGTATTAATGAGGGGGCTGAAGTGGGTTTAGTCCCTCCCACCTCGAAATCAAGGAAATGTTTATTAAGTCTGCTTATTATGTCCTATCAGATGTAAATCGTAAAAGCCTGGTACATGGGGCTTAATTAAAATTTAATATAATTTCTTATATTATCATTATGATACATGTATATTATTTCACTGTTAATTTTGTGAAAACATTGAAAATTATAACAAAAGTTAAAATTGTGTACTAAATTCCTAACTTTTGTTTTTAATAGGCTGAATTGGGGAATTTCAGTTGGAGAAAATGTCTCAGCCCACTGTCAAAAAAAAAATCTAAATACGCCCCTGAGCCAGAAGAAGGGAATATCACGATTTGTCCTTGTAGCTCGGTCGGCATAAAATAGTATCAGTGTAAAAATCGCAAACGAAACACATTTTTTCGACTGGGTCATAATAATTATAGGTAAATTACGTATTTTATTATAAATTGTGTTCGACGGTCACTGATGACATTGTCGAACGTTCACATAAATCGTGTAAGCATTGCTAAGGGACGATACCGATTTAATCTGACTGATGTATTTATCCGAAGATGAAACTCATTAGAATGAAAAAAAAACATTATTAAAATTTGATGAAACATTGATCACATTTTTTTAATAATTCGTATGTCACTAAAAGAAAATTCTCGACTTTTTAGTGTCTATAGTCAATATTTTTTTTTAATTTAAACGAAACAACTAAAAAATGTCTACATATTATACGGCCAACGAGTATTTTAAGACGGTTATATTTGTTCTTCTTCATTTTTGAGTTGTTTCAATTGATTCGACGAATACTCGTTTCAACTTTTTAATATCAAACCATATTTTTATAGATTTGTTTTCGTTTTATTTTTTTATAAACACTTGTACGGTAGCGCGTAATTGCTATCGTGTAGAACGTAATTTGTTCTTTGTTTTTTTTTCGGCTGTTAACATTTTTTTTTTTTTTTTTTTTTTTTATTGTCCGAGTCCCACTTTGAGAAAAACGACGGGTACGTCCCCCCCCCCTACAGCAAAGGCGTACTGAAATATTCGTCTCGTCGAGCGATCTGGCAGCGCGTGACGACGACGGTGCAGCAGACGTGTATTGTCGTAGTGGCGCGAATTCCGCTCCGAGTGGCGGTCGGGGACGGGGCGCGCCGCATCAAGTATGTTCGTCTCGAGGAGCCGAGAGCAGAACACTCGAAAACGACGTGCAATAATAATTGGCCTCATATCATTTACACTCGTTTTAATACACACGTACACATATATTTTTTTTTTTTTGTCGACCCGTCATAAAGGCCGTGTTTTTATTCCATTTTTGTTTTCCTTTACTCTCCGTCGAGTCGACCACGCGACGTCAACTTTTCATTCGGACGCGAGAATAAAAGAACCGATTGATTCCCCCCCCCACACACCCTCCGACGGAGTTCAGGGGGGTGAAATTCATTTTCAAAGAACGTGGTGCTCCCAATATCATAATAATATACGTACGTATGTTTACTTTACAACAGGGTGTTTGATGAAGCGTTCTCATCACTCAGTGTCGACCTCATTTCGAACTCGGTATATAATGCATAAATTTGAATTTATCTTTTCGTAAAGATACGATTTTAAACGCTAATTAAAGCATGCCGTACAATTAAATGGAAAAAACATGTATATATATATATTTTTTCTATTTTATGTGCGTGAGGTTTATTTATTTATTTATTTTTTTTTTTGTTTCGTTAATTACTTTTGATAACTAGGCGTTCTGAAAAGATTCCACCGTTTTTTTATTTTTCGTACGTGTGAGAGCGATGCGATTTAGCCCGGTGATTTGTACGTTTCGTATATGATCGGGATCGATTTAATAGTATGACAAGGGTGGAAATAAACGAACGTGTTCGATAAAAAAAAAAAAAAAAACTAGTCCAGTTGAGTTAGGAGACGTTATCTTTACGTGTTTCTGATAATTAAGACTCAGATATTGTATGATATACATATTTTTTTGCATTTCTTTAATAATTTATAGCGGACAAAGCTTGAAATGCACTCTCTACAATGGCGAGTTTAAACACAAAAATTAAAATTGAGTATTTCGTTAATTTTAGAAAAAAACCTGCATAAATTTAGATTTTTATATGCTTTTGTGTCTTTTATATGCTTAGTGTCTCCTGAAAAAAAAAATAAAGGTATCTATTTTACAAGGTTTATTTTATTGAATATTTTGTCGTTTCGATTAAATTTTCACAAACTTTTAATTTATTTTTTTTTTTGTAGTTATAAAATAACTTAACATGAAATCGATATGAACGAAAGACAAAAAGTTAAGACATTCAGAAAAAACAATGTAATACGATGACTATGTTTAGTTAACATTTTATAAAAAAAGAAAAAATATATATATTTTTTTTTAAATTTCTCATTAGAATATTTATATACAATAAAATATAGAAATTTGTTGTGTTTTGTCTCGTAAGTAGTGTAATAAACATGATTTAACTATCTTCATTGAACCCGAATGATGAATTTTATCAAACGCCATATTGCAAACGGGTAAATTTTCGTAGGTGACCCCTCACGTATATACATACCTACGTAATATGTTATACAGGTATGTCCAGTGGTGTATTTACGGGGTGAGAGGGGTCATTGGGTTTGATCCCCCCCCAAGATTTGAAATGAATACTTTTTTTTTTATATAAAACTAAATTTATTTTAGCCCTGTGACTCTTTGACACTGGTAAATAGTAATTTGTGAAATATCTAGATTTTTTGACTTGCAAGTTGTGGACGAATTATCTAAAAAATCTAGAAAACTAAATTTTGTTACATAAAATAAAAATAAAATATAAATTATTCAGAATAAAATACATTGTTGCTTTTTAATATATGTTAACTATAAAATATCATTTATATTAAGTTTTTCAAAACATATCTACTGTGGTGTTATATTTAATTATTTAAATGCAAATTTAAAGTAAAAAATAATCAAAATTGTATGGGGTTTATTTGTAATTTATCTCATTTAAATATGTGATCTCATACTTCCGTGTATTTTGTAACTCTTTTGTAACTTTGTTGTTGCGCCATGGAGTTAAGTCCTCAAATTTATACTAACGCAGTACCTAGGTATATAAATCATACATTTGTCCAGTAGTCGTTAAAGCTTAATACTAATTAAGGGATCCCTATCAAATTTTTTATTTTGATCCCCCACCCCCTTGGAAAAATCCTAAATACGCCACTGGGTATGTCATGTGCCGTAATCATAATCACTAAGACTGTTTATTTTCTGTTTTTTCATCTGTTTTTGCCACACAACCGTAATTGTAGTTTATCCGTTGAACGGTTGAGCTGCACGTGATATTAATACTGATACGCTTCGCGAATACTTTGCAGTACATTCGACGCGCACGCCCAGTCGTTCGATTGCACGATACTAATGTTCTATTGGTAATTACTGTATAGTCATGGTACATAGAAATAGGTATGTACACCGCGCGTGTTGTTGAACTTCAGAAATTTTGACTTTTTAATTTTATTTCGTCCTTTCTTGACGTAGGTACGTCATGCTCGTGAATTTTTGTCTATTTATTTTTTTTCCCACCTATATTTGCCCACAAACTGAGTATATATACTGAGTTTACACGACCTGTCCCATTTTTATGTATCCGTACTTTAATAAGATTTTCCTCGGTTAGTCCGAGTGTGTGTGTGTGTGTGTGTGTGTGTGTGTGTGTGTGTGTGTGTGTGTGTGTGTGCGTGCGTGTGTGTGCGTGTTCCTGCTCAAAGGGCCTTAAACGAATTAGATTTTAATTGACAACCACCTTGAATCACCGCTCGCACATCGACTCGTATTTCACCACGCGTTTTGGACTCCGAGCATATTGGTTTCTCTACGATGTTTATTTTGCCTCCTTTTAAAACATCACGGATTTCGCGGATTTCGAATCGAGTCGCGTGCAGTAGAGTTCGTTCACAGTGACAATATCGAATACGTCTCGAAGAATTATAAACGGGCGACTCTCGACTCGTGTCGGCCAGGATTTCATTAACACGCCGTAATAACCGTCGACACATTCTTTTGTACCCGTAAAATCTGCCCAGACATGCGTAATATGTGATCCGATTTCAATTCCGTCCGGTACGGACCGAACGCATGCAGGCTCGTCGTTTACTACACAGCGAAACGATACGATCGGAGTCCCCGATGAGCGCGTACGGTCGAAACGGCTGTTGTATGACTACAGGGCCGTCTCGTGTTTATGACTCGACGCACCGATCGCCTCTATAATTATTATTTGTGAACCGTTTGGTGTGGCGAAATCAACTAAATACGCGTACCTACCGGAATCGGTCGAGATGTGGTGTCGCGTCCCCCCCCCCCGTTCGACGCGTTAAATCGTAATACAGTAGATTCTCATTATGTCGAGTCTCAAGGGGAACAGGAAAAAGTTCGAGATATCGAAAACTTCAAATTTTCAAAAAAATCTGTCGTTTAAGTTTGCTTATTATTACTTCTTTCTGCCACGACGTCTTCCATAACTGTTGTAGTAGTCTCGACAAAATTCCTTAATATTTTTAAAGCATGTTTAGCTTGCTAAATTGTAACTTCAAAAGTGACTTCTTCCTCATTTTGTGGTTCATCTTCACTATCGCTGGTATTTTCGGTGGTTTCTGATACAATTTTGTTATTTGTCCATGTTCCACACAATACGTGTAAATTATAATTATTTTCCACACAATGTGAATAAAATATTATTTGTGTACTCGAGATAACGAAAAACGATTAATTTTATATCGAGATATCGAGATCAAAACACTATAAAGTTTCGATGTAGTTCGAGATAACGAAAAATTCGAGATAGTTTATAAAATTCGACGTTCGAAATATTAAGAATCTACTGTAATTCGAATTACTCGAACGACTCACGTGCGATCACACCCTGCAATTAGACGGCGCGGTGATATTATACGCGCGTGTTCTCCTCGAACGGTCCGCGACAAGAAATAATAATAATAATAGTAATAATAATAATAATATCGACCGGAATTACGGCAATAACGAAACGCATAAAACCCATTATGAACGGTGCGTAGTATAATGATATGTAAATAATTTCAACGGCGTCAAATTTAATAACATCGCGGCCGTTAAACTCCATTCGTTTACTGTTATCTTAAGAATTTATCGTATTGTTGGAGTTTAATTTATTTTGTATAGAAATGTTAAACCTTTTGTAAATATCTTTATTGTTTTATCAATATTTCCATAAAGGTTCAGAACTTTCCGAGTATGGCCCTCGATCGCAAACTTTACTCTTACAAACCGTCTCGTGGAAACAATTTCATGATAATAATTAACGACAAGTATTAATGCGTGCACACGCACACACTCCTATGATATTTTACAACGTTTATAAACGTGTGTATTATATCGAAATTACAAAAGCATTACTTTGTGAAACGCACATCGTTAATAATCGTTATAATACATACGTTTACGATTTCGAAAAATGATACGTCAAATGAATTTCCATCTTAAAATTGTTTAAGTACTTCATTATCATTGGCCGTTTTGACTCTAGATTCTGAATTGTTCTTATTCTATAACGATGTAATAAGTACCGATTGAGTGAGTGCGATCGTCAAAATAATAGTTATAACTAGGGCTAGGATTTATATGCAATAACAAATTGTAAAATATGCAAAAATATGCAAAAACAAATTTTTATTATTTCTAGATATATATTTTTATCGTAATTCATAATTTATTATTATTTCATTAAATATAAGTTTATATAATTACATTAAATATTAGTTTATATTATTACACGCTACTATGATATGTTGTTTCAAATTTTCAAATATGAACGACCGGCGATTTGAACGTAGAATAGATTTATACTGACTAAAACTCCTTTCCACATCACACGAGGTTATCGGTGCATATTTGAATGACGTGATTTTCCCTGGAGTTAGATTAATATTAATATCGTCTTCTTCATTTTTATATTCACCGTTTATAATTCTATGAATTTTTAATAGTGTTTTAAATCCCTTATTTTTTTTTAGTAGAAAATCCATTTTAGTTTTTACCAATTCTGCTGCTCTCCCGTTACATTTATTCGGCATTTTATAAAATTGTTAACTGACACTGTTATTAAAACCACTCAAATTTTAACTATAAGTGTCCGCACATTTACGCAACACACGTACTTATGAAATTAAATACGTCGTTAAATAATGTGTATGTAATCCTATCGGTCGTAGATAAGATACAATTAGATGATTTAGATGGGTAGTATTTATACTATATATTTACGATTCGACGAATAAACCAAAAACTATCGGTATTATGAAATAAACGCCATTTAAAATTAACAATAATTTATAAAAATTTAAAAATGTAAGTTAAAAAACATAAAAAACCTTAAAAACTATAAATATGCAATTATATGCATTGTGTTCAAAATATGCAAAAATATGCAAAAAAAAATTGATTTTATTTAAACTAGAGTAAGCAAAATCGTGGACAAATCTGACAAACAATCGATTCGGACTTAAGGAAAAAAACATGCAAATGCATATAAATCCTAGCCCTAGTTATAAAATTTTATCAAAACCGACCAGAAGGTTTAGAATCTCACTGAAAATCGGCATCTATAAAAGTATTAATTACATATACTCATACATTTTCATATTCATAAACGAATTGAAAACTCTCAAAATTGGTTACTGATTAATTCCAATTATAATACGATTATTTTTTAATATTTATTATTTAATTATTATATTTTATGCAATATAGTGTAATAATAATAATAAATTAATAATATTATGTATGGGAGGGCCTTTGATTAAAAATAAAATATTTTCAACTGGCGATAATCTTCTTATTAACTAATTAATTTGAGTGGATTTTTTCCTTTTTTTTTTTTTTTTTTAAGAGTGAAACCTAATTTAATTAGTACACATCAATTATTATTTATGATAATAATTGCTTAACACTATAACACTACACAGCACTATAAGTCTGCAAATCACAAACACAAAACCGTACGCTACTTTAAATAACACGTTGTAGTTGTTGTTGCTGTTGTTGTTGTTGTTGTTGTTGTTGTTTTTGCTGTCGGTGTTGATGGTAGTTGTTATTTTAAGTTTTAACCTCATGCATACAATACTTTGTTTGACTTTCGTTTGCATTCAACACAAGTACGCTTAATTTCTGCTCAATTTAAAAAAAAACGATAATTATCGTGTGACACTCGCTCTCACATATCGAGTCGTGTGTGTTCACTTCCCCTTCGATTTACTCGAACGACGTCTGCAGTATTTGATATATATATTTATTTATTTATTATTATATATTTTTCCCGCAAGAGTAAAGAGGTGTGAAAATGTAAACAAACAAAGGGCAGAAAAACGCACTTGTCCGTTCTATAGGCTCATTGCTACAGGTCTGTGTATTTGGTCGGTTACGCCAACCGTGACATGTTGCTATTATCATTGTTTTTTTTTTTTTTTTTTTTTGTCATCTTCGGGAGGACAAAGAAAAAAGAAAACCTTTTTCAGTGATCAATTCATCCGTAACCTGATCTGTTATGCCATATACGCCACCATTTTCCAGGGATACTGTAAGCAATAAACCCTCGAATCGGGGGAAAGAAAAATATTACTTATATTTTTATATAAATAGGCGTTTTTGTAAAGTACAAAAAAAAAAAAATACACTTACTCGGTAACTCTGTGAAAAACATGACGACACGGTACAGCTCGGCAGAGGTAACGTGCCATATTAATCGAAACAACGGCGATGAAATAATATAGTGTATTGAAGTTTTCTGAAATATCGATAACAGCGGACGGCGTGAAAACGAGTCACCGTAATAACGCACACGTTCTAATAAAATAGTCGACGGGTGCGTTTTTATACTCTGTTTTACGAGACGACGAAAACAACACTTCAAAATTAACGCGATCGTTGCGAAATCATCATAATCATGAAATATTCAAACAAAGAAAAATGAATTCGATTAAACGAACTGTGACAATATGAACATAATAATTAGAGCCCGGATTTGTAGGTTTTTGCATATTTTTTTCCTTTTTATTTTTTTAAATTTTCGTTAATAATCTTTACAAATCATACTATTTGGAATTCGCAACCTAATTTTTATTTTGCATATTTTTGCATATTTGACCATTAGTGCATATTTTTGCTATAAATGCATGTTCGTAGCATATTTCAATGAATTCGCTGTCATTAAAAAATTTGGTTGGTAGAACGTCGAATTAGTGACACAGTTTTAGTTATCCATCGTAAAATCCCATCGTATTAAAAGAAATAGATCACCTATCGTAATCTAATCATCAGTCATCAGTGATCGTTATATCGTCGTTATCGATGTGTAATACATAATATTTTATAATGTAATATATAGGCTATGAAATGAAGATTTAGTAAACTGTTCTCGAGTTACAACTTTACAAGTTACAACCGTGGCAATTTTTTTTGTTTCCATAACTAGAGTTGGTAGTTAGTAGCCAAAAGTTAGTAGTTCTTTTAGTTTTAAAATACGTGAGTGGATTGTCTGAGAAAACAAAAATTACTGCATATTTTTTGCATATTTTAATGATTTTACTGCATATTTTGATAATTTTTATTGCATATTACATGACATATTTTGATGCTTTTTAGTGCATATAAATCCGAGCTTTAGTTATGAATTAACGTATACTATCCAATGCAAAAATATTATAATGAGGCGATATTTAATGAAATACGCTACGTTATTTCAAATACAAAATATAATTGCAGGAGCAATATTTCAACCATTTTCCAGTCGTTTAGTGCCCGAAAGTTTAGTACCCGAATCAGGCTCGACGTTTCTATTCTCGACGTTGTTTTTATGCGTTTTTGTGATTACAAAACTACAGTCACTTGACACTTCATTAAAAATGACACTGTATGTCGTTCAATCTCAAACGAAGTGTTAAAACTTTTGTTTAATCAACTCGTATTACTTTTTTCCTGTATAACATTCAACTTTTTTCCGTTTAAAATGATTATTTGCGCTCGTAACGTAAATTACATTGCCAAATGAATGTTTGAAAAACGTTACAGTTTTTCAACCCAATAATATCACGACGGCATACAATCAAGTCAAGGTACTATTTTACTTATTCTATTAAATGGGCATAATACATAGTAGACAAAAATTATGAATACATTATACATTTATTGTATACAATTTATCATCTTTTTTCTTTAAATTTAAAATATCTTTATTTTTCTGGCTTTAATTTTCATTGAAATTCGAATTAGGTAGTTAGAAATATTATCGATGACTATGAACATGAAAAAATGTTTCTGTAAAAACTGTCTAGTATAAGCGACGAATATAAATTTGACGTTACTTTAATGAATCTTAATTGCCTGTGTTTATTTTTATTTATTCGTATGGCAAATTGGCTGTAAAATAAACATAACGTATGTCTCAAAAAACAAGGTACACTTTTCACTCATTACCATGTATATATTATTCAATTCTGTTTGCAGGAAGTCAAACTAGACTGATGGATCATAAATTACTATGACTTGAAATTTTTTAACTCATATATTTTGCACATGTGCAACAAAACCTCATTTTTTTAAAAATAACTACGCCCATTTTAAATATCATTTTCGGATTCGTCGATTTTTTTCGAGTAATTTTGTTGTATCAACTTGTGTTGTAAACTCAAAATTGGCTAAATTAGAGCTTTAAATATAATGAAAACAAAAATCTTATTAAATTTAATAGTTTTTTTTTTTTTTTTTTTTTTTTTTTTTTATTGTACGTACTATTTCCTTCTAAATGCCATGATGCAATCAAAATTATTATTATTAAAGTAACAAATTATTTACTATTTATGAATTATTATTTTATTTTGTTGTTACACATTATGAAATAAAATAATTTAAACATGGATTTTCAAGAAAAGAAATTCTAGATTTCTATTAGTTATAGCAAAGTACACCTTTACAAACCAGACTTTAAAATTATATTTTATTTTTTGGTTTACGGTGAGGTCTAAGAAAGATCCATTATTAATTAGTCATATTTTGTTGACTGGTGAAAGTAAATTTACAAATAACGAAATATTAAATAAGCAATGGTCGAACGAGATTCCTCACTGGACTGTTCCTTCAAATTTCTATACATGTTGGGATACAAATGTATGGTCTGGTTTGATTGGTGAGAAATTACCACGGCCCATTTCTACGACAGAACTTTAACGGGAAGAAGGTACTTAGATTCATTGCATGATTATTTGCAATAACTCTTTGATGATTTACCTTCAGCTACTCGTAGAAACATGTATTATCAACAAGACGAGGCACCTGTTCAAAATGCACGAATTGTCCAAGAATTTTTAAGAATAGAATTTGATAAAAAATTGATTGCAACACATGGACCTGTACACATGGCCCCAAAGGTCACCTAATATTACACCATTAGATTTATTTAATTTAATTTAAATCAAATCGTAAATAAAAATGTATAGTATTGTTAAAAAAAAAAAAAAAAAAAAAAATGAAATAGAAATTTAGAATTTTTTATTCCTGAAAATCCATATTTAAATTATGTTAATTCATAATGTATAACAATAAATTAAATAATAATTCATGAATGGTAAATAATTTATTACTTTAATTCAGAATAAAATAGTATATACAATTAAAAAAATAAAAATAACTATTCAAATTTAACAATATTTTTATTTTAATTGTACTTGAAACTCTAATTTAGCCGATTTTGAGTTTACAACACAAGTTGCCATTAAAAAAAAAAAAAAAAAAAAAATGAAGTTTTGTTGCGTTGAGTAAAATACATGAGTTGAAAAAATTTCATGTCATAGTAATTTATGATCCATTAGTCTAGTTTAATATCCCGCAAACAGAATTGAAAAATATTTATTGGGTAATGAGTAATAAAGTGTAACGCGTTATACAGTGTATAATATACACGTAGATCATTTTCGTGTGTCTCGGTACTATAAGTCACACCGAACTCAATATTGGTTAATAATATTGTAAATGACACATAGTTGGGTCAAAACTTGAAAATAATCACGTATTTTATAGAGATTGTTTTTCTGTACGTTTCGGAGTTATAAGTTCTCATGTTCGTTATCTTAATAATTTTCAATAATATCTTCAGTGAAAAAATATCTTAAAACAATGAAGTTATAAAAACAAAACAAAAAGTCTAATGGTTAAAATTTTCTGAAAAAAAAATTATCAACAGATAAAATTATAGTCATATTAAGCCGTGTAATTTATAAAAAAAAAAAAAAAAACTAAATAAATAAACGAGATAATGTTAAGTATAGTTAAGTCATATTGCAAATGGATATATCTCCCTAAGACATCGTGTAAAATATGTTTACATACATATACGTATACATGAGTTCCATCAAGTAGTTTACTGATTTATGCAATTTAAGTTTTTCTGTAAATTGGCAATCCTGACTTACGATATGACCGACGCAAACGTGGTTTTAATTTTGACCAAACTTAATAGGACGCACGTGGAAACGGCAAGCAATTAATTATTTTTAAATTCGAACGTGGATGGTGCTGTGTATGTGTGCTGTGTATGTGTGCGTGTGTGTGTGTGAGATAGTACGTTGATGGACGGGGCGGGTGAAGACATTTTCTGCTCTCGGTTTGTCGGCCACGGGGGCGGCGGGAGACAGAGAATTGAGAAAAACTGTCGGCGGAGAAACGCAGAAACGCGGGTAAACTAAACGTTCCTCGAGTAATTACTGTCTGAGGCGAGAATTAGACCGATGGGAATTTAAAAAAGAAAAGAAAAAAGGGGAAAAAATTAAAAGCAGAAGAGAGAAGAAAGTTCACCGGGAAGAAGAGCACTCGCCGTTATTCGCCCGTCTGTCCGGGACGAAAGAAAATATTGCCGGCGCAAACAGTAGTCGTTTTCTCTTTCTCCCTCTCTCTCTCTCTCTCTCTCTCTCTCTCTCTCTCTCTCTCTCTCTCTCTCTCTCTCTCTCTCTCTCTCTCTCTCTCTCTCTCTCTCTCTCTGTTCACGCGGGTACCAAATTAGATTTTCCGGTACAACAAATGACCGTATAATTCGTCTTCAACACAGCAGTTATGTTACTTTTGGCAAACATGAAAAAAAATATAATAATAATAAAAATAACAGTAATGAAAAAAATACTAAAATAAAATAAAAACACAAGACTATTACGACGGAACAACAACAGCTGCAGACGGCTAGGCGGATTTGTCCGGGCAAAATGGACCTCGAGTTCATGACGCCGCGCACGGGGTCGGGGACCGGAATATCAAAAAGCGTTTTAAACACGTTGTCGTTTTTCGACAAAACAATATTGTTTTTTTTCGCCGCATTATGTCGTTATCACCGGCCGCCATACTATTGCTATGATGTTTAAACGGAATACACTCGATTATTCGAGAAACGAACACGCGATCCCGGTACGTTTTAAATGATTTAATTAAAACGACCTTTTGTTTTTTCCCCGTATTTCCGATCAATCTGTTTGACAGTTAAAAAAAAAAAAAAAAAAAAAACGAAAACACACTGCCTTAAATATCCGATGGCGATTTGATACGTCATTATTTCGTACGGCACAAACACGTGCGTATTCGTTTGAAAACACTATGGGTTTCAATTGATTATCACCACGTAAAGGTTTAGTCTAAATAAATGTATCGAAATATCAATGAATTTTACATTAGCTAATTGAAACCATTACAAAACCATCGGGTTTCCATGAATTTTAATCAACACGAAAATTAAAATTAAACTGTTTCGTATATTTAAAAAATTATTCTCGACTTTCCAATACAATTCTATAGGTAGGTACGTTTACATTGTATTTTAACTTGGACAGCTGGAGTTTACTCAATATTGAAAAAAAAAGTTCAACTGACACAATGCATATTGTATTAACAGTAACAGAAAACACATTTCAAAATTAAAAAATATGCACCTGCAACATATAATTATTAAAAATAATGGTTTATGGTTGACTCGATACACGATCTCTACCTATAATACAGTGTTTTTTATCAAGTTTCTAGTGTAAACGTATTCTATGCTATAAAAGACTATTTTAATAGAAATAATGATTAAAATTTACGACCAAGGGGGAAAAAAAAATCAGTAGTCGCAGTACGCACAACACATTACAGATATTCAATTTAAATATAAAATTAATTTTTTTATACTTTTAAATTTAATATATTTATTTCAAGTATGATATCAAGTACTTACTTGTCAACTATTTAACATATTATCATCAACGATAATATTACGTTTTTCTCTGTGTGCGAGTATATCGAGTTCATGATATGTAATTTTAATGCGTTTAAAGTTATCGTTCAAATAGATTATAAAGTAGCTAAAATAATATTGTAAGATATTTCAGTGTACATTTGACTTATTTTTTATTTTTCTCGCACATAAATATTGCGAAAGCAACTAAGACTGATATATCTAAATAAGTTTCAAAAATAAGTCTGTCCGTTGTGCTTTTTTATTTCGAAAACGTTTTTTTATTATTATTATTATTATTTTAGTTTCACTGTAGTGAGTTTTACTAAAGCCTCGTGACGAATGTAATACTAACCAAACGTACGAGTAATTTCATTTTGATTTGAATAAAAAGCGATGGTCTTCCCACGGGTTATTTACTACTCCACAACAAAGTAAACACTTGGTTTATTGAAGAAAAATGAATTACGATGCTCTTTGAAGTGAAATCTCGCAAATAACGCATTTACGTTCTTCATATAAATTGTTTACAGTTATTTGCGTCGGGGAAATCGAGTTGGACGGAGTCATGTTAAGTCAAATTATTCGAACAGTTTGCAACCTTCTCGATCGGAACAAAGTTTCAGTTAATGTGTTTACTCTCTTTATAAAAAAATCGAATCGATCCGATTTAATAATGATGTAGGTACGTATCACATACGTTTATTGTGGAAAAAAAAAACACTTTTCCATCGGCGCATACAAACACATTTAGTATTCGGAAATGTTATATCGCTTTAGAAGGAAACGTTTGTGCGTCTACCGTTGGAAAAAAGAAACAAGTCTCGGATTAAGAAATAATTTTAAAATTTCCGTATGATACGAGTGTGTATTACTTGCAGGAATATGCGTGTAGACCGACCGTGGTACCGTTTAACTACCTTTTTTTCTTTTCTTTTTTGTATAAGTCAGTAAACTGTTGCGCTCGCATTAATTCGACGAAATCGCTTATTGTGTTATTCGTACAAATGGATATATCAAAGCGAGTACTAATGAGTGATGTGAGAGGAGGAAAGAACGTCGCGAGAGACAGCGAAAACAAATCGATTTGGTCCCTTCGGTGTACCCGAATCACCTATGTACCCGGTAGCAAACATCTAGCCTATCCGCCTCTGTTAGCAGGTGATCGTTTTAGTACATGCGCCTCCTACGGGTATTATATTGAATTACTTTATTATTATTATTTGTGGTGATGAGCAACAATATAATTTTCAATGTCGCTATGGGTCGAAATATTTCCCCGCCGTCGTATCGTGATATCAACGATATTATGCGATATCGACGTCGTATCGAAAAACGAATCAAAATAATATCGACTATTTATTAAATATTTATAAATAGTGGTTTTAAATAATAATGTAATACCACTAATACATAATATAAAAATTAATGTAACTTAATAACCTTATATACCGGTGGTGCCCAACATGTTTTCTTTGGTGGGCCACTTTGGTAAACAATTATCTTCTAGCGGGCCACAAAGTAAAAAAGCACAAAAATAATTTTACGTATTAGACTTGTTTTCATACCTTTGATTGCCTAATGAAAAGATATTGGATTGAGGTACACTTCGTAGGTACACATTAGTTTGATCAACTTTGAGGACATGAACATTTAAATTTCAACCAGATTTTTCATTTTCAGTTAAAGAAATACAAGCTCAAATTTCACATTAAAAATAAATGTAAAACGTTTGTATATAGTTTTTAGTTTTATCATTATCATCATTATTGTATTCTTGAATTATAGTTTATTTAAAAAAAATCATAAATTAATAGAAAAAATGTTATGTATTTATTTAACTTTTGTTTTAATTGTTTTTATTTTAGAAAATTCGTAAAGGGGCTACATAGAATACCTTGGCGGGCCGCGGGTTGGGTGCCAATGTTATATACCTTACTTAATCAACTATAACGTATATATTTTATGGTTTTTATTACTTCATTAGGAAATACTTCAAAATGACCGTGCGTATGTAGTGTAAGGGTAATCAACTGAGCGGACCGTGGACACATTTTTGATGGACCCTTCATAAACTCATGAAATTCTAAAACATTTACAATTTTTGTAAAATGATTAACACATGTTCTCTACTCCTGTATATTATGTGCTAGGTTAGAACGAGGTTTGCGATTTGAATGATGATTAATTAAAAATTCTAAGAATATCATAAAATATAAATTTGTTAATTTGTAAAAAAGTAATTTGAAGTGTTTTGGTCTTTTGGGCCGCGAAGAGCAATTCGGTAATCTTCATAACGGACCTCCACAAAAAAAAGTTTGTGACGTATATAGTGTATGTTTATAATTTTATATTCATATACACAAAAATATTATACACTATAAACTACACAGCATATGCATGGTATAATACTGGTGCAATGCAACGCCACCCGCAGAAAATTTTCTCTGGGAGGGGGGGATGAAAAAAAATACCATTGCCATACAGCACCAAAACATGAAGCACCTTTTAAAAAGGTTGAATAACAAAGCCAATCATATTGTTTAAGCCGTGCTAATAAGAAAAGTCTTTTACCAGAAGTAACATATGTTTTATACTCATAAGAAATACTATGAATGTACGAAGATGTTAAAATTTTATATTTTAATGTATTGTCAATCTTTTATTGCCAATAAATAAACCAACATCGGCATAATCAAAAAATAATTATCTTGAATATCCTACAAAAAAGATGTTTTTAATAATTTTCAAATTATGCAGATATTGTCCAGAATTATTGTTTGTGTTATTATACAACATCAATACTGATTCAACAATTAGTATTTATAATTATGCTAAATTTAAAAAAATTATCCTGTGGTTTACTATATGTAGTATCATAATTTTAATTGAATTCTATTGAATTAGAAGTAGACACAATTTGAGTATCAACGTTATTTGTATTGATATTTTTATTTTTTATCAAAAAATTATCCATGAAAGTAAACTTACGCTTGTGTGAATTCATATTTTTTAAATATTTGTACATACAAGCCGTATTTAATTAGATTTTATTCCGACTTCTGTAATTAAATCATTTTTTAGGTAATTATGAACAAAATACCATAACAAACAACGTCATAAAACAGATATAAAAATGACGTTGTCTATAAATACTATGATTGGGTATGAATGGTTCGATCTACAATCATAATTTTAACCGAATACCGAGGTATCACCACAGAAAAATATCACGTTGTGATGTTGAAAACGGTTTTTTCTCCTTATTAGTGCCAATACTTTGCTAAATAAATGATGTACATGCCCCCTTAATATTAAATAATGATCCACATCATATTAAACTAGGAACTAAATTGTAACTTAGAATAATCAGTAAAATATTTAAAGAGTAAAATTATGTATTATCTAAATGAGCGAGGGGCATGCCCCCCCCCCCTGCGAGCGGTCTTGGTGCAATGTGTACACTGTATGGTATATACCTATGAATATTTTTGAATGAAACTTTACCATGTAATATGTCATCTATAATTATTACATAATATATTATGTAGTAAATACTAAACACTATCGAAAACAAAACAAAATCAACTCGCGATTTATCGAATAAATCTCTAAATCGACTTCGTTGCCCATCACTAATAATTTTATTATTGTCATGAATATTTTATGAGTAACATTATGGATGTATGATTCGTTGATTCATATGGAAAATCATTTAGAAAACATGTACAATACTTCGTTTCACAATGCGTCGTGATAATATTGTTGTATGTGATTGTATTAAGTACACACATTTGAGATCCCAACCGACTTACAAGAGTAGTGTTAATAATTGAAACAGTTCAATAATTTGAAAGCGTTTTGACTAATATCAGGCGATGCATAACAGTAAATACCAATTTGAATTTCAAATTAAAGACGTAAACAAAATGTATTTTTTTATTTTCACATTCAATAGTTACGCGTATCGTGTTCCGGTTGTTCAGGACTCGAGCAAAGTAGATTGGAAGTTAAAAATTAAAAAAAAAAAAAAAAAAAAAAAAAATCAAAACGAGAAAAACGTATCACAACTTTCGTTTATCGTTTGACATCGAGCATATCGTCACGTTTGACGTACTACGAAATCGATAGAACTCTCGCGGGACATTCGCGTCCTCAGCTTTATACAAATTATAATATAAAAACGTGAAAATTAAAAATGCCGTTTTTGAAATGAAAAAATGTAATCACGTCGAGTTCGCGATAAGTTATCACGTGACGTTTCGACGGAAATACGACGCGATATTAATGTGATGGATACACGTTATATTTTAATACTATATATATATATATATATATCGTGTTTCGAATGACACAAAAACATAATATTATATCGTTGTCGTCGTCAAAGTTCGTGCGAGTGCGGCTGGCGGTAGACGACGCGACGTGAAATAAATGCACCGTCTACATTCGCCTCGCAGCCTGCAGTTATTACAATAAAAGGTTTACGCGCATAAAACGCGTGTATACGTATACAATATATATATATATATACGCCCTTGTCACTCCATATAATACATATTTATATAAAATATATACGCACGTACATTGCGTACGTATAAATTTGCGCACACGGATTTACCGACGCATTGCTCTTGCCGGCAATAAATCATGCCTTGGACCGGGTTGCCGGGGCTTATCCGAATTCCTTAGATTTACGGTTACCCGGAGCTTTCTAACTCGTGTTATTAACCCATCCCGAATGTTAATTACCATACCGAACTGTCGGTACGCTAAATCGTGATATATGGCGAAACGAAATTACTTGCGAAACAACCGCGTCCCCGGTATATCGGTTTCGGTGCGCGCGGTATTAATACACCCGATATATGTAATATTATTATTATTATTATTATTATTATAATTATCATTACACTTTGTCTATTTCGATAATAATTTTTAATTACCCGACGTCACCGCGGCGTAATGCAACAATAATAATAATAATAATAATAGTTATAACAATAATACGACGGCGGTGCGATAATAATTAAGGTTTATCGCGAGACCGGACGACGCGCATTGTTCCGCGTGCGCTCGTACGCTACTAAAACGCGGACGACACTTGGTTCGCAAAATAATTTTTCAATAATTCGAATCGACCCCGAGCACGACGCGATAACGCTGTTGTCGGCGAGTACCGAACGTTTTGTGTTCCATCGGTCGCCCGCAATGTGCGGCGGTCGGACGTCGTGACACCAGCGAGACGATTTTACGTTTTCTCCACCGTTCGTCACGTCGTTATCAGAGGAGATTAACGCCCACCCAGAAGGTTAGACGGTTTTCCATTAAATTGGATGAATAGTTTTTTTTTTTTTTTTTTTGCTAATAATGTTGTTTAAAAGCCAATAATCGCGTTTTTAAAGTCTTATTGCACTGTTTTATTTGATCGGGATAGACGATAAATCACGTGTGATAACGTTTTCCAGAGCGAGATAAATCATCTCGGGGGGAAAAAAAAATACTGTTTTTACTGTAAACGTATTTGGTTGGGCTCATATTATCAGCTCTCTTCATTGTATAATGTTCGTCGTCACGTTAATTTCCGACACTCGGTGTTCCACAAACAGTATGTGTTTGTAGATTGCGATATCAAAAATAATCCTGTTAACCAAATAGACAATTCATTTTATTTATTTATTTATTTATATTATACGTGCAAGGTTCTTTGGTACAGTTTAAAAGAAACAAGTTCAATATTAACTATACAAATATTATGGAATACAAAACATTAGTAAGATATGACATGGCGGAACAAAAATTAGAAATCAAAAAGAACAAAAACTAATTGCGTAATGATCAAAAGGAGAAGGATGGTTCCGTATGGGCATTAGAAATCATACGTGTAATAAGTTCATTTAGTAGGTAGTAAGAAAAGGTATAGAGCAGCAAGGTGTGCCCCCCCCCTCCCCGGTGGCGTGTAAAAATTTCTGGATAGGTGTAAGCAGTCATTACAAAATACAGTTTTTATTTATTAAATTATTTTATTTTAAAATCTAGGGAAAATATGAAAAATTAATAACGACCGGTTATTGAGTATTGATAAAGATTACAATTATTCAAGATCACAACTTAATCGTTGAATTATACATATATATATATATGTATTCATACGATATTTTCTGGATATTTCGAACAAAAGTTGGCAATATACGCTAACAAGCTGTCCATTCAGTTCTGACATAGACACATTTCCCGATTCACTTCAAGAACAGGCAATCGAGCTGAAGAACGATTCACGCGCAAAAATTGATTTTAATGACAGAAGCTCTTTGGAAGAATTTCGGATAAAATACCAACCTATTTATCCTGAAATTTCAAATGAAGCATTAAAAGTCCTGGTACAATTTTCATCGACTTTTTTATGTGAATCCGAGTTCTCCAGTTTGGCGGTTATAAAACAAAACATAGGAATCACTTGGATATCGAATCAGACTCGAGGTGCTCTTTAACAAACATTGAGCCAAACATAAACAAACTGTCTAAAGAAAAGTGTTGCCAGCCTTCACATTAATAAATTGTCAATTTCATTATATTATATTAGTTACTATTTTACTATTTAACTATGATTTATATTTTATAATTACGATCATCAATAAAATTGAATTCATCTCGGATATTTTATAATTTCTTTGTAAAGTACCTATACAAAAAAGTGATATATTTTTCATGTTTTATAAATAGGGGTGGCGAGAGTTTTGAAAATCTACAAAGAGGGCGTATAATAAAAAAAGGTTGGGAACCACTGGTATAGAGGAACGAGTGGAACGTTGCGGAACTTTAAAATTTAAATAGGACAGTAGGGTTGGAGAATCAACTCTACCATTTAACAGTCCTTCTAAGAAATATATATGTTCCTATTACCAGGATTTATTATTACCAGGACTCTCAGGGCTTTACAGCATACCATCTCGATACGGAGACCTGGATCAAGCTTCATTGAATGTTTGAAACTAAGGTCCATAACAAATTCTCCACAACGAGAAATTATTGAATCATTGAGGTGATAATGGAAAATAATAGGAGAGCGACTCCTGTTAAATGTCATAACTTTACTTTTTTCAAGATTCAGTGATAAACCTAGCCTATCAAAAAAAGCCTTAAAAAACTATCAATTCCATTTGAAGTTTTTGACTATCGAGCTCATTTGCATGTATAATTTAATATCATCAGCAAAACAAAGAAAATTGCAGTGATGCAATACTTTATTTAGACTGTTAAAAAACATTGAGAATAATAGTGGGGACAAGTGCCCACCTTGAGGCACACCAGAAGATGAATGGAACAAACTGTACAACAATTACTTTTAGTCTTCACATCCTAATAATGTGTTTAACTTGGGTCAGCCTCAATAAAACTGTGTGCAGTACCAAATGTTAAGTGTGCGGTAGAAATTAAAAAGTGTGCTGCATTCGTTTCGTAAATTAATTTAGCGTTTTACCGCAATACTGTCTTTATTGATTTAAAAACTTGTTTGATTTTATTACAAAACATCTGTTGTACTGGCTTTAGTAAAACATGGCTATTGAATGTCATGTTTAAAAATACTTAAAAATTGTAATTTATTAATATTAGTTAAATTACCCCGATTAATATTAATTAAGATTTGGGGTTCTCAATAACTGAACAACTTGAAGTAATATTATGTCAAACATAAATTATTTATTAATTGTATCCATTTGTTAATGTTTTTTTTTTCAATTTTGTTTGTTTTTTTTTTCAACTTGTGCCTCACTTATAACTAGTGTTACACAATTTATGGTAAAGCAAAATAAAAAATTAAATTGGTCGTTTAATGTGGTCGGAGTATTGTTTGTGATCTGTTATGTATAGTCTTTACGTTAGTGTATAGGTGCAGTTCCCCTCATCAACCAATATGGTGTTATCACAATACATGAATTGTGCAGAACGAGCATTTTTGAATCTGGACCAGGGCTCGAAATGGACCGGAACGACGTTGCTCGGCTCGCTTAAAAGCCAGCGTACGAGATTCTATCGCAATAGCGTGATACACATTCACAAAATGTATTATGTAACTTAGTTATGTACTACGTTATTGATTGTTTTGGACTCATAAATGTCGATATTCTGAATTCCCGACACGTTGACACCCGACTCGATTCGAAATGTTTACAATGCTTTATTGCTTTTGATTAAACGCACGTTTTATTTCTGCATTCGTATATTCGACGCGCGTAGTTTTATTTTTCGTTAAAATCAGAAAAACATCCAACATTAAAAAAAAATTAAAAAATAATTCAGCGCTAGGATTACACGCGCAGGTCGTGTGACGTGTGCTTGGAATATAATCACTTATAGTAAAGGGTGTCTTTCACAGTGATATGACGGTTACAATTTTACCGTGTTTGATGTGTTAATTCGAATATTCGTTTTCGTGTGACATTTAAAAACTGATGGAATTCATTTGATAACATATAAATTACTTTGTGTCTACGTCATTGTCACATTTTATTTTTAATAAAATTAAATTTTATTACATTTTACCTCGATTTATTTTTACTTTTATTTTACCTCGAGAAACCGATATTAATATTGAAACAAGTACTTTTTAATGCTTATTTTTGAATTTTTACCGTTCAACTGATTGTTTAAAAGACTTGAGGCTATTATGTCTGTTCTCAATGCTTTATAGTAAAATTAATGTTTTTTTTTTCAATTCATAATAAAATCCAGCTATCTTAATTTAAAGTTTAAATTTCGTAATATAGAATTCGACATTAAATCATACATTTTGAATTTTTGGATTTTTTGAATTGTTGTCCTTTTATTTCGTTTTTTGGTATTTTCATTGAAGTAAATAAATTAACAAAGCATATTCTTCAACTATTTATTTGATAGCTTCACATAAAAAAAAAAAATTATGATTTATTTATTTTGATTTATTTATTATGATTATTTTTACCTTTATAGTATTGTGATAGAAAATAGACAAAAATTTGTGTCTCTTATACGATTAGTTAAAAACAAAAACTAAACACCAAAATTTTTTTTAAAGAAAAAGGATGTAAGTATTTTACAACCAACATTAGATACTCTTCACTCCTCGAATAAAATTACGGGGATTGGTGAATTGCATTAAAAAAAAAACGTTAGATAATTTTTTTAGCTAAACAATTCTGCTCAAAACTTCAGTATAAAAATATACCATTCATAGATTTTATCATTTGTAGTCTAATAATTGTCGGAACCAACCAAACCTGTCTAAAGTTTATTTATTTGACAAAGGAGAATTTTTTTCTCCAGCGTTTCAAAATATGTCGTTCGATTTTGTATCCAAAAGTTCATAATGTTTAGAAATTCCAATAATATTTTATATACACCATAAAGTTGAAAATTGATATAAAAACAGTCTAATTCCTAAAAATCATATAATAATTTACTCAAACGTTCATTAAAAAAAATACGAACATTCGATTTCTTCATTATCATTGGTTAAGTGTATTTGTTTGATCAAATTAAAATTTTAAAACTATTTGTTAAAATATATCACAAATGTAATTAGACATAAAATATTCGCAAAGTTATATTTTTAGCCTAAAAATTGTCCATTTTTCTTAAACATTCGCGAAGTTTGCAGAAGTATGCCGTTCATACAATATAGTAAAACATATTTTGTTGCAACATAATTTCGCGAGTTATGATTTAAAATAACTTAAGTCGATTCAGTAAAAGTGTCGTTTACGTCAAATTTAACCATTTTTACTTGGTTTTTTCTATTCGGAAAAATTATTGAGTCCAAAGAAAAATATACCATCAAAGTACGTTCTACATATGATTTCCTATCTATAAAGTATGAAAATGTTGGACGAATTCAAGTATACTAAAAAGTGTCTCAAGAAAACATAAAATAAACACAATTTTAAAACCAATAGATCCTTTGCATCAAAAAGTTTGCCTCATAATCTAAAAATAAATATCTCTCGTGATATTAAACCGTAAGTAGTAACTGTCCTTTTGGACAAATTAGAAACCTAAATAGTCACGTAAGATAATAATTTATACACAATATATGTACACACGTTATTTATGCAAATGTAAAAAGAAATTAGAATTTCAAAACAGGGTCACGTAATGTGTGAGACACCAAAAATTAAAAAATACCATTTATTATTATATCGTGTGTAATATTTAATATTTAAAATGATTGAAACGCAAACAACCGCACGCCTCCGTGTTTACTGTTTCGTTTTAAATAACAATTCCATAGCAGACTGTTATTAATATTACGTCGTCAACTCATCGGATAACCATTGCAGTGGGGCCCAGGGTGTATTATTATAGTACGGCGTTTCGAGAGAACCGCGCACGTTGGACTGAACCGAAAACGGAAACACTTCGATTTTTAGATGTTTTCAAATATGGTTTTTTTTTTAATTTTTTTTTTAATGCGTTTCGTCCAGAACACAAAACGTCGTGCTTTTCATAAAACAACGAGCCCCGGCTATAACGCGTATATCCCGTCGTAAAACGCTCGCGAAGATATTTTCGTCGTGCGTATATTATCGCGAAACGTTTTAATAACGCGAATTTTATTTCCACGATCCGTGTTATCGCAATAAAAACATAAACGACACTTAAGTATTCGATAATAAAATATTTCTACGCTCTTGTGTGAAAAGAAAAGAAAAGAAAAACTAGCGAAGAGTCGCATTTTCCTCGAATTCCGTCTAGTTCACGGCGGGCGATGCGTGTGTGCGTGTGTGTGTGTGTGTGTGTGTGTGTGTGTGTGTGTGTGTGTGTGTGTGTGTGTGTGTGTGTGTGTGTGTGTATGTGTTTTATCTCCTCTCCGAGAAAACTGTTATTTACCAAACTGTTGCACACCGTCGCCGATCAAAACGGCTTATAAAAACATCAACGGTTCGATATAAAAACGTGTCGTGTGTTTCGTCCCTGTTTAATTAAATTGTGTTTTACTCCGGTCGAAATCATATACCTTTTCGTAAAATATAAATAGAAAAAGCAACTATAGGTACTCGAACGGGCTCGTATTGTTGTTTTTTCTCAACGAGACGTCGTGACGGCTATACCGCCACCGCACCGAATCGACTGCAATGATAGTCGGAGGGGCTAAGGGTTTATTGATTTTAAAATCGTATTTATTCATTTTTGGTTTTTATATTTTCTGGAGAATCACTTTGGGGCACAAAACAATACAATGAAAATAATCTTAGGCGAACCGAAAACTTGCCCCTAAATTGAATTATTAAAACTATTACGAGTATTAGATATTAATATGTTTAAAAATAAACAAATTATTTGCTACGTACACGAAACAAAGTGATTAAATCAAAAAACAATCCTTACAACTCATAGATCACGTTTTCGAAATACCATTTATAAATATTTAAAAAAATGCAAACACGTATTTACGAGTTGGTTGAAACTGTTTAAAGTCTCTATGACCCTAGATATGATATCCCTTATAATATATTCAATATTGTACTAAACATCTCCATTTTAAACTCAAGTTAAAAAAATTGGTTTTACAATAATTTACTATAAAAATTAAAAAAAATGTATTAAAAAAATATTTTTGTATTCTATATTATTCACAAAAACAAAAAAAAACTATTTTATTTAAAAAAATTAAAAATGTATCCCCTAATGTATACTTTTTTTCTCTCCTTTAATTTTTTCATATTATTTTAAGAATTGTTATGCATTATTTTCTTTTAATTTAATTAAATTTTAAGTCTGTATTTTATTTTTTTTTCTCAACAAGTTTAATTAAGTACACTTCGATGAGAGGTTTTATTCCAATGAAGAGCAATGCTAGTGACTTTATTTATGGTTTGTATTTCGTACCTGTGCAACATTTAAACTACCAATAAAGAAATGTATTCATACTATTATTATAATTCAAAATCCGACTCTTAAACTTTGCCTAAAATTTACACCTAATAGAGCTCTATAGGCCAGGAATCGTATGTAGGCAGAACTTTGTGTGATCATTTTTCTCTATTCCTATTAGTTTATCCAAAGCGCGAGGACAAACCTGTCGAAAATTGAGTAAAAGTAGTAAAATGTACAACGAGCGAGAATTTCATAAAATCAGTTTCAATTGTGTAGTTATAGCACCAAAAGTAGTGTTGCTGAAAAAATGAAACTTTTACCATTTATCAATAACACAGTTTTACATACTGACAACATTTTCAAAAAAAGTTGACCACTTCTGGAATACATATAGAACTGTGTAACTATAAATTTTTTAAATTGTATTTGTATTATTGACATTAAGACTCGACGATTTAATTTAATCTTTTTCGAGTTATCGCTTAACGATACTGATTTTTTTTTTTTAATCATCAGTCTATACATATTTTATCAACTTTTTAAAATTTCAAACATAAAATTTATATAAAAATAGTTAGTTTAATTAATCATCAGGAAAAATTGGATTAAAATAACATGTTTTAAATATTTTGGCAAAACAAAAAAACTGTTTTCCAGGTTTAGAATAAAAATTGATAATATGTCTTTGATATAGAAAATTATCTATCGACAGTTAAAATGAAAAACGGTAAAATGCGTATACGATTTATGATGTATAAGTATTATTAGACTGCAATTTTGCTTTGAATCGTTTGGTTAAAGAAATCGTTTGTTTACAATTCAATGCACCCATCATCATTATATTTGTTCGGGGACGGAGAGAACTGTGAACGCAATCCTTACCGCTGTTATCTTATCGAATTTATTTCACTCTAAAATTATTATTATTTATGGATAATCCGAAATTATCAATGAGTCCTTTTCGAACGACAGGAAAACGAATATGCGAGGATATTGCGGTCTACTCCAGTAGAAATACATATTATGTGGTCACCGGAAAAAATATTTCATTGGCTCAACCAAGGATGATGAGGTCTCAGGTCCAGACCTCCCTCCCATATCGAGTGTTTTTACAAAGCGAAAATTGTAAATTAATGTCTTATTACGTAGTTCTAATATTTAAAAGTACAACACATTTGTATATTTCATTCCATAATGATTTTATACTCTCCTTCTGTACAGCAGTTGACATAAATCGTTATCACTAGGGCTCAGACCAGGGCCGGCGAGTTACCGTGTAAAACTCGGTGGACTGCAACAATTTCGGGCCGTTCAAAGCACCAGGGGCCGCTGATAGTATAATAAATTTCCAAAATACTTTTATTAATATTAATGTAAATTAGCAAATACGATTTATTTTACAATTGTATAAATAACAGTTTTTGTATATAGCAATATGCGATTAAAAAAATTCGGCACAAGGGTTTCGATTTGTAAGTGCGACGCTAAATTAAGAACGGAAAACTCAGTGGTCGGACTTTTTCCTGGCTCGGACGCTTATTAAATGGCGAGTTGTCAATTTTTTCTATTGGTCCGACACCACATGTGACCACTTATCATCACGCTTTACCGTTTTTTTCACGATCGAAGCATTAGTAATATTATACTCTCACTTCTGAGGATTAACGCCACGTCTTATTGTGGTTAGTGCAATGCGTATTTCTGCGTAAAAATATACGTAATTCGTACGTATTTCTGAACACTGTAACTTCGCACTTGAAGTTTTTTCGAACGATTGTGGGCGTCACTTGTTTCTCACAACAAAATATAATTGTTCAAACGTTCAAATTCGTATCAGATTATAATAATTATTGTTAGACATACGAGACTAAACGGTAGGACGGTAAGAAGTATGAAAAAATGGTCTATTATTGCATCCGGCGCCTGAAATCATGACAAACCGAACTGTTTTCATTTGTCCGTGACAAGTATAATAACTAGGTACGTACCGTGTGATTGGCGTACAACAAGCCGACAAGGTGAACTAAATATCGAATTTGAAACGCCTCGAAGGCACTGTTCGGGAGCGGCAGGGTGTGTGTACTCGCACTCCCTCGCAATTTTTACCGACAATCTGGCTTTTGGGTAATCGGTACTTTGGCCTTCGGATGATTAAATCGTTTAATTTTTGAAATAATATCTTTATTTGGCGATTTCCATTCGGAATAAATCATAAACATATTACACACCATAGAAATACACGTTTTAAGATATTGTTTTTTTTAATCATATTTTATACCCGTTCACTCGCGATAAAAAGACGATCGGTAATTTCGTGTAGTTTCGCTTGACCGACAGCTGATATCGTATACGCTCAGATGTGCATATTATGCGCGTGGTTTTACCGCACACGCAACGTGTTCAGCTGTCACAGGCTTTCACCACGACTACTTAGGCAGCTGCGTTACGCGCGCGGCCGGCAATAACCGCAGAGGCGACATTCGTGGAGGTTGCGACCACCGTCATGTCCCACCGAAGAAGATTTTGGAATTCACGAACCCTTTGTCTCGTATTCCAAAAATATCAAATCGGCGTGTGTGTGCGTTTTACGCGCGTTTCCGGGGAACACGTCGTGTTTGTGCGTGTCTTTAAGTACGTCATCGTTATGGTTGGAATTACGTGTATACGATTTCATACGCTTCGATACGTTCGGCACTGAAGAATTCGCAAGATTGACTTTGTACGGTAAAAACAAAAAGAAAACAGCTGATGTTTGTAATTTTACATGTTTTTCATCCTGCAGATTGTGTTTCCGCCTTCCGTCGTCCATCTCGTGGGGACTAATTCATCGGGATTATAAAAATTTAACGTTTTGCTTTACCCATTAGATACGGTTTGAAAACATTATGAATATTTACATACACGTCATGTATAATTTTAAGTCAGCAAACACGACGTTTTTTATCGGTATTGGTTTGATCCTAAACCCATACGCTAAACTCGTCGATCAAACACGGCATTTAAGAAGTTTTTTGTTGCCGAAGTCAGCTGATCGTGACGATTGTCTTGATCATCAGCGAATCGCAATGATTTACCTGCGATAAGTACCATACCAATGATGTATAAAACGCAAAATATACGAATTCTATTGACGACGATACGGTTACTTGTACAACGTCGACGGGTGGCTGGAGAGCCGAAAAAAAACGTATCATAATCCTGCGTGAAATCGTACTCAAATCATAACTTATAACACCATAATACAATATTCAACACATATTCGACTTATTTATAATTGAGTCCTGCACGTAATACACTTTTACGAGTTGGCGTGAAAACGAGAGCGCCGAAAACGATACGTGAATTGCCCATGTCGAACGTTATTATTTTATTTTTATTTTTACTCACATCATAATATCTGGACACACGAAACTAAATTTCAGAGTTTCACATTTGCCGTGAAAATGCCGGATCTAGCGATACAGTACCTGATTGTTATCTATACAACAAAACAATTGTATGTATGTGGTTGTGAATTCTTTTTTTTTTAATTCGTATTATTTTTATTTTTATTTTTGTTCTGTTTTATATTAGTTCAATGAGTAATAATTGGCTTGTTAACTAAAAACTGATTAGATCGAACGGAACATTGTCTTGGAATAATTCGATAACGGTTGTTTTTTTATATCCATACGTGTTCATTGAACCGAAAATAATCAGTAATTTGATTAAATAATCTGAAAATATATTTAAGTTAATTACGAAGTTTCATTGAGACAAAATGCAGTATTCGTTTAAGTGTTACCTTTTGAATCTTACCCTGAAATTCAATTATAAATAATAAAGCTTCAAATAGCATTTTTTTCTGGAAAAAAAAAACAAATTGATCGATCTCGAGCAAACTTATGAAATTCTTAAATTCTTAATTCTTTTTAGATTTTTCATAACTAAGTTTTTTTTACAAGTGTACAAGTGTACAAGTGCAATGAGGTGAAGAATAATGTATCACTCGCATGTATTTATGATCCCAAGACAAACACACACACACACACACACACACACACACACACACACACACACACACACACACACACACACACACACACACACACACACACACACACACACACACACACACACACACACACACACACACACACACACACACACACACACACACACGTATGCACGCACGCTCGCACACACACACACACACACACACACACACACACACACACACACACACACACACACACACACACACACACACACACACACACACACACACGTATGCACGCACGCTCGCACATCAACATAACGTACAAGCAGACTCGTATCAAATTAGAACTATTATTATTAACTGCGGTCTAGACAAACGGCCGTATAATAATTATTTTAGCCGAATGAATACTGCCGGTATTCGGAGCGAAACGTTATTATAATATACGAGGTACATAAAATAACAACACAATATGTGCACGGATACCCAAAAGGCCAAAACGTTTCGGAAAAATAGTAACAATAATAATAACCATAATAATGATTATAACGATTATTAGATGGCATTGAAATAAAAAAAAAAGCCAGACTTACTTCGCGCCATGATTATTTTTAGGAACTTGGACTAAATAATGGGGATGTGTGTAAAGCATTTTTAAAGAAACTACAAATCATTACTTTAATTAAACGTTTCCGAGCAAAGCGCCAGTATAAAAATACTCTGTTTATATGTTTTACCGCTTTTTTGTCTAAGGTTCGATTGGATTTTTTTTTTCAAGGGTTTTTAATTAATAATTTAAGTTGAAAATTGACATTAAAATAGTCTAATCTGTAAAAATCATATAATAATTCACTTCAAATACGTATAGAACAAATATTGAATCACGGATTTTGTAGTATCATTACATTAGTATAAGAGTATGGTCAAATTAAATTTTTTTCACTTTTTGTCAAATATTAAAAACATTATTAGAGGTAAACTTTAAAAAACCTGGTGTTTTTTTTTAAAGTTCTTTTATAGCTTGGGAATTGTCAATTTTTGACATTTTTTATCAAGTATTTGATAATATTTTAATAATATATGGTATAAATTTAAAGTTTTTAGCAACATTATTTTTCGAGTTATTAATGTTACTAAAATCGATTCAAAGTGTCATTTACGGCACATTTAACCGTTCTTACTCAGTTTTTCCAGGGTTTTTCCTCACGTCCGGAAAAACTATTGGGAAAAGAGAACAATAACTTCTATAAAGTACCGATAAGATAACATTTCTGATCTTTAAACTTTAAAGATACCGGACGACACTGTTGGACAAAGTTAAGTAAACCAAAAAGTATATAAAAAAAAAAAATAATAATAATAATAACAATAATAAATATCATTGTAAACCCAGTAGATCCTTAGCTTCAGTCAGAATCTAAAAAATACATAACTCATCGTGGTGAAACGATTGGACATAATGAAACATTGCCATAACTCGATGTTTCTCCGGCGCACGGAATGTTTATGAAATCGGATGAATAAAATCGAAGAACCAAATGTACGCTGATATTGTAAAAATTAAATTATCTTAATGTTATTTGTAGACGTCGATAGAAAAACATCGGCGTAAAAAAAAAACCGTTGTACCCGGCCCGAAAACATAATAACATTGTCTACATGAACGGCGGCGGAAAAAGAGTCTCGGCGATAGTAGCGAATTCTCGGCGTTCCGGGGGGTGAGTAGGTACGGGAAGAACGGAGGTAGGGGCGGAAACGCGTGCAGCGGCGCTGGTGTAAAACACGAGGCCGGTGAGCGTATAAATTTCTGGTAACAATATGGCTCGTTTATAGCCGCCGCCTTCGCCTTGTAACAAGCCCACTGGTGGCGCTGCCACGAGGGGTGGAAGATCGTCGTCGTCAGTGGTGGTGGTGGTGGTGGACCCGTCAGGAGACGAGGGGAGGGTGTGGCGAGACTTGTATATTATATATATAACGGTTTCACAACGGTATGATATAGCGACACACGCACCCCCGTGACCACCCCCTCCGACACGATTCCTGCGGACTTTGTATAATGTGAACACACATATATATATATATATATATGTGTGTGTGTGTGTGTGTGTGTGTGTGTGTGTGTGTGTGTGTGTGTGTGTGTGTGTGTGTGTTCCTTCCGACACTCGACCCCCTACCCGCGTGCCCCTCCACCACAGACTCAATTACCGCCGAACGGTGGCCGCCGATACGGCAATAATAACAGCACACCACCCGAGGACCGCGACCGCGGTAATGGTAACGATAATAATAATAATAATAATAAAGGCAGTGACGGAGGACTTAGGATGGCGGTAGTTGAGTTTAATCGTCAGGGGGGGGGCGTATGAGCCCGCAACGTACATTTGCGAAAACCGACTCTTTGAAATCGACCGCATGGTTGCCGCGCCGGTCCGACGTCTGTTATAACCAAGGCTCGGGACTTAAAATCATCAAAATAACTGCTTAAAAAAGCACCTGAATACTTCATTATAAGCACATAAATAAGCACTTAAAAACATTATAATAAGCAAAATCAAAAATGTTTACCCCCTTTAAAAAAATGTATTATCCGTTGCCTCAAAAGTCAAAATCTTCCAATAGTTTGTATTAAAAAAATAGGTATTTGTGCCTTTGTTTTTTTATTCTATTTTTAGACTTTTAAAACAACGAACACAGAATGATTTCTTTAAGTAATCTTCATTTTGTTATTTAATATATCAAAAAATCATAAGAATATAAATCATAAATCATAATATAATTATTAAGACCACAAACATTTTGGGAATGCCCAGTGCCCACGCCAATGCGTTACGTAGAAATTATAGTCAGCTACGATCGACACGGCAAATATATAACAAAAACAAACAAATATACGAGTTTGGTATATTAACTACGAGGAAATAGAATAAAAAGGTAAACAAATATTTCTAGTTGGAGTTGTAATACAATTACACATTAGGAAATTTAAATTTTCGTCAACCCACGTCGTCATTTCATCGTTAATTAGAAAATATGCGATAAAAGCAGAAAAAAAACTAGTTAAAAGCAATTTTTTCTAAAATCAACAAAATAAGCAAAAACCTAACGAAATAAGCGCTTTCAAATTTAAAATTTAAAATCGTTGTTTATTTCATGCATTTTCATAGCACTCTGGTAGATTTTAAGACAAACCAAAAAACTAAGCAAATGCTTTAAGTCCCGAGCCCTGGTTATAACCGAACGACGGCGAGCTGTGGCCAGCGCACGGGTTACGTACCTTCGTGAGCCGTAATAGTTGACCGAGTGTCATTGTCGCACGACGCCCCGTGACGACGGTGCAGGAGTATTTACGACAGTAAACGAGTGGGGGGCTTTGACACTCTTACATCTGAATTTCGGGAAATTTTTCCATGAGCTTCAATTTTGACATTTAAAGAAAATATAGAAGCACTTGATTGAAAAAAAAATCCATTGAAGAATATTACAAAAAAAAAAATGTTGTAAAAAAATGTTTCCATGTCGTACGCACAGCATAAAGATTTTGTTGGCGAAACGGAACAATATCAAAGATAAACTTAAGATTCGCAGCTGTCATGGCGGATTAAACTGTCTGCACGGTCGTTTAAAGTACCGAAACATGTATCGGTTGACAATTACTGAAATCAGTAGTTGTAATTTTGGTATCCACTACTACACCTAAGCACGGATTTTTGACGTTTAGAAGACTCAAAACTTATTGAGACTAAAACCTCCAACACCAATTAAATTTAAACATTTCAGCCAAAATGCATCCGTCAAATAGTCAAAGATCTATTTTATGTTTCTAAAGGCACTCTCCATAGAGATCTTAATATTCCAACCATCCAAAACATAGCCAAAATATTCTATAAACTCTTCCACTCTGATCTCTCCAACCACCGAAACCCTCTCATATCCGATATGTCAACTCACATAATTCCAGGTGACCCCAGAAGGCACCTAAAACGAAAATGGTGTTGTGACCTCTTGGAGGACTAAACCTCAAACTCCACACCCGCCATGAAGTTCCATCAATGGACGGATCCTTCTCCCAAAACGTACACTGTCTTGATGCAATAGATATTCCATTGTTTATTTAGTTTAATATTATTGTGATACTTACTTAAATATCATTTGTGCTTATTGTAAAAGGAAATATTTACAGATTGTACAATTTAAAAAAATAAATAAAATACGATTTCAAAATCCAGGCCCGTATGACTTGTACTATTATCGATTCGTCGGAGGCGTTGACGAACGTTAGGAAATGTTATTCGACTAAATCGTCAACAATGGCAAACATCGATAGCGTCATTATTATTATTATTTGAATTCAATAAAAGTCGTTTTATAATTAATATGGCTGGGATTTTGATGCAATGTCATCTTTCCTCCCAGGGCTTCGAAACGTACGTCCGTAAACAGAAAACGTGTTTTGGGCGATGTTGATGAATTTGATGTAATTTTTATTTTACATTTCAAGTTATTTTACATAACAAGTTAGATAGAGTATAATATACTTATTTATTATGTATCGTATGTCATTATGCATGTTGTAAAAATAATTATTATAATACCCAAACACGGAGATTAACATGTCAAAATCATTTTCTAGTGTCTGTTTTAAATATAAGTCGGGAATCGGGGAAGTCTCGTCAAAAATGAAACTGAAGATATACAAGTGTATAATGTAATGAATAAATTAAGATGAAAAGCTAGAAATTTAAATAAATAACAAATAATTCGTTTCCACTCGTCCGAGGTGCCAGACGTTATATTATACGCTCAATTTCCTAACTAACATAATTTTTGCTCACGAATCGAGTTGTTCGCAATTACTAATCGATTTCTTCCGTTTGCTCGTCAATTGCGATTAAAATCGTTATTTCGTAGTAAATTGACGTTACCTACAAATAAGTGCATTATCGTAATAATAAAATAAAGTGTCATTCGAGTATTTGCACTGCAGTGCCACTCTAAACTTCACTGTCCAAAAACAACTGTTATTCTTTTCTGATTCACTGACCAGGTACCCTTTCATTCGTCACCAACCACATGCACATTCAGGTCGAACCAAATTTACGAATTCAAACGCAAATAAAGAACTTACTAAAACCTGTCCTCATAATACACTGCATAAAATTATACTTGTTAAGGTCATTGTGATCAATTTAAAAATTTACTGACAACTTGGTAAATACATTTTACATTTTTTTTTTTTTTTTTTTTTTTTTTTTTTATTCGATTGAATGTTATTAATTTTGGAATGAGTGTATAAAACCTTGTCTATCGTACAAAGAAAAAAACAGAAAATTCTGGACGGAATATATTCGAGTATTCAACTGTATTGGAAATGAAGTTGCAGTTGATTCAACACTATGGCTATACAAGTAAAATCACATTTTGTTTTTGTTATGTGGTTCTACGTTTTCTCAGTTTTAAAATATGTATTGAGTGGCCGCCATTCCGAACCAAAACAAACTTACATTTACATACTGCAGATCTGGGCAAACTGCAAAACACATTTAGGTACTAGTATATAACGAGTAAAACCAACAATTATGGCGAACTCTCAGCGCTTCAGCGGATGTTTAAATTGGATAAAGTAGTAGAATATTTAGCTTCTACGAGAATTTTCAATCACACAAACAACACGGTTTAAATGAGTTAACACTGATACTCGTGTTATATATCATTCAATTTCTACATAAACTGAACATTTGTAAAAAAAAAAAAAATCGACACAATAATAAATAATAATGCATATTATACTATACATTTTTCTAGTGTTCTAAAGCACTATTCAGTCGAGTGTTCCATTGATTATCGATATAATATTTGTATAGAGTATTCGTATATTATTTAACTCTACTCCAAACAATCCGAAAAAGTCGATGTTAATAGAAAATAGATGGTCGATTTTTTCATATCGATTTAAATTGACTCAAAAATAATTTTAATTAGAGATCGTCCATCACTACACATTCACTACACTTTCCAGATATTCGAGAGGGGGATTCATTCCCCTCAGCCACCAATAAACACACCCCTGGTCGTAGCAAACCCGATCCGACTCACTACGATTGTGAAATAATGACTTTCGAACGCGTCCACGTCGAACATTATATTACAATATACTGTCGTACAACTATGTATTTTACGATTACTCGAAACTCGCCGGTGTCGAGTACGACCGTATAGAGTTGTGAACGCCAGGCCGCTCGGGCCTACATTCGGTACATTCGCGTTCCGTAAAACCACCGTTGGCGGTAATCCAAAAGAAAAACATAAACGTAACGTTATGATCGCATTACGCCATTAAGGATATTATATTATTATTATTATTATTATTATATTATTATTATTATTATTATTATTATTATTATATTATTATTATTATTATTATTATTATAATATTATTATTATTATTATTATTATTATCATTATTCTTCTTCTTCGGTTTTTAAAGGCCATTGAGGCCCATTACCGCAACACACATTTGCTTCCACCTGTCTCTATCCTTAGCTACTGCTTCCATATCTTGTATTCCAAATTCTTCCAAAATCTTTTTTACTTTGTCTATCCATCTTTGTTTTGGTCTGCCTAGTGGTCTTTTCCCAAGGGGTTTCCATTTTAATACCGCTTTCATTAGGCTATTTGACCTCCATACGTTGCCAGCCCATGCGATTCTTCAATATTGTAGTACTGCTACTATATTCGGTTCTTTATATAGTTGTTGTAATTCAATGTTGCTTCTACTTTCATATTGTTGTGTGATATTATTACGTTTTGGCCCATATATTCTTCTTAATATTCGTCTTTCAAAGATTGCTATTTTTTCTTCATCTCCTCTGGTCGTTGGCCACGTTTCACAGGCATATAAAATAATCGGTCTGATAATTACTTTGTATAGGGTAATTTTTGATTTAATTGATACTTGTTTTGATTTAAGTATGCTCGTTAACCCATAATAGCATTTGTTTGCTGCAGTAGTTCTTATATTAATTTCTTCGTGATTATTATTTTTGCTACTTATTGTAACACCTAGATATTTAAAATTATGTACCCTTTCAAACTTGAAATTCTCAATTTCTATATGTTCTCCATGATTTTGTCGTCTTGATATTACCATATATTTAGTCTTTGATTCGTTGATTTGTAATCCGATGTCTTTACTGTTTTTTATTAGTTCCTTAGTTCCCATTGTTACTTCTTGTTTATTTGATCTTAATATGATAATATCATCTGCATTATTATTATTATTATTATTATTATTATTATTATTATTATTATTACACAACACTATGTGCGAAATTATAATAGCACGTAATGTATATTAATTATCGTGGACGCGCGCGCGCGTGTGTGAAAACGTTAAATATTGTTCGAGCACGAGGTGTGATGTTAATATAAAGTCGGGGCCGCGTAACAACGTGGTGTAAATATAACGATATGGACATCTCTGCGGGTAGACGCCACGCCGTCGGGCCATTATTATAATAACGCCGCGCGCCCTGTTAAATATGCATGACCCCCGGAACTCCGGGAGTCGTACACGATTTTCGTTAATTGCTTTTTTTCCCCCGCCCTCCCCGTCGTCCCCGGGATGACCGACGTTAATAAACCGTTTAAAGCTGAAATTCCGTAACTATCCCCCCTCGCCCCCCCCCGTTATTGTTTCAGTCGCGTTACAGACGCTGCGGCGGGTTGGCCGGTTGCTGGAAAATCTCGACGGACCGCCGCCGTGCGCAGACGAGCAGAGTGTCCGTGGCTGCGGCGCGTACACGATTTTCGTACGACGGGTACTAGAAATGCTGAGCTACAAATCGAAAAACGTCCGGAGGTGCGTTTTAATCAAACCGTTGTTTTAAAAAAGAATTTGGGCGAACCCTTAAAATCGAAGATCGAGTAATGGGTCGGCAATAGGCGACCCGCGAGCCAGATTCGGGCCACGGAGGGGAAAAAACTGGACCGCCGAAAATATTTTTCTCGAACGTCGATTTTCTTCACATTTTAGATTCTATAAAGAATTTAGTAGGTATTTGATATGTTATTATGATGTTATTGGAGATCACGATAGCGGGTAGATTAATTGTCCTAACCTAACCTAACCTAGCCGGTCCCACACGACTCGTGTACTCGGCAAGAGTCGTAATCGCAGATGCTCGCCAATTATCTTGACTTGACAATTATGACGTTCCTACACGAATCGTGTATACTTGCAGTATTTTCACCGATTATTTATTGGGAACTACGACGATTTACAAATAATTATTTTTAATTCCTTTGACTCGTGCCGAATTCACCGACAGCCCATGGGAAACCACGATTGACTCGGCGATTGAAAATAATCGTTATGCTTTACGATTATGCATCTCCTACACGACTCGTCAAGTATAGCGATTGCCGACCATCCATTAGTAATAATTGAATATGCATGTTAATTATTAACATGCGTAACCGATACTACTAATTTAATCGTCATCGTTCACATCATTCTATAAAATACATATTTTCAGAATGTTCGAAAAATCATAATAAATAAATGGCGTAACTTCAAGAACACATTTTACCACCAACATTTTTCTAAAAATCTGATTTACAAATTGGGATATTTTGATTCTTGTTTTTGATCATAGAATAACATTTTAAATTTTAAATTTTGAATTTCGAAAATAAAAAAAGTGCATCATGTTATTATTGTATCGCAGTAATATAACATTTATTGAAAACAAATATCTAATAGAACAAAAGTTATTGTATTTTTTAAATCATTCTAGAATACACTATATTATACAATGTATGTATTATATACAGCCGACTCTCGGTAACTCGAAGTTCAAGAGGGGAAAAAAATTCGACTTACTAAAAATTTCGAGTTTTCAAAAACTTTTAAAAAGTATGTTTATTTTAAATTTATTTTACATTAAAGAAATAAAAAAATGTTTTCTTACATTCTTACTTACATATTATCATTTTTAAAGAATTTGTGTAAAGTTAATTGTTTTTGTTTATTTAAAACATTGTTCTCAATCCTATTTCCTAAAATACCTAGTGGTTTAAATAAATCTTCCATACCTTCATTGCCTTCAATATATTTACGTAATGTTTCTAATGCAACTGTCGCTTCTTTATTTGTAATGGTAGATTTCATTTGTTGGTCTTCAATTTTTTCTTCGTTATCTTTGTCCTATATATTGGAGATAATATCGTTGTCAGTCCATTCTCCACAAATCTCCAAATTTTCATCGACATTGACGTATGACGTAAAAGTTTCATCAATAATTATTTTCTCATTTGATTAATCCCATTCATCGATAATGTCATCAGAAGGTTCATAAGAAATATTTTCAGTCGAAGTTCTAAAACCTGATTTTGTATAACAGCTTACGATTGTCTTTTTTTTTTTTTTACGTGTCACCATGCTTTATCGCATAGCCGTATAGCATCCAATATGTTTGTTACAATTTGATTGGTATCATTTATAGCCAATACAATTTTTTTACCATTTCTTTTCGATAAATATTTTAAAGTTATTTATTATGTATTGATCTAATAGTTGTAATACAGACGTAGTATTAGGAGGTAAAAACTGCACTTTAGTAACATTTAAATCAAAGTTAAATTGTGCGCAATACAATTATCGACAAAAATTAAGATATTTCTTTTCTCGGAGACCATGAAATTCTAAATTTGGATAAGAAAATTCGAGATATCGAAAACTTGTCAAATAAATTTTCGAGTGAACAATAATATTATTTAAACATTAAGTGTTGTTGTTATTTGAAGGAGAATTTTAATTATTCGAGATATCGAAAATTTTGAGTTACCAAGGCTCGAGTTACCGAGAATCGACTGTATATGTATTAAAATGAAATAAGTAATCACTAAATTTTTTCACAAAAGTGGACAACAGTTACGGTTTTCTTTACAAAATAATATTAATGTTAATTTGAAATTTCCTCGAAAGAAACCCGTTTGAAAATCAGACCGTCAAATCCCTTTTTGTCTACACCCCCGAGAGCCTGAATAAAATGCATACGTTTTAACAATTTCAAATATTACAATATGTTATACACTTATACGCATTATAAAATAATCAGTTCGGAGGTGATTTAGACGGAAAACGGACTGACAAGTGTCTCCCCCTCCGAGACTACATAAATCGTCGTCATGGCGTGGTGGTCGTAATGAAATGACGAAAAAACTCGAACACATTTTCTTTTTTGGAAATGTCTTTTCACGTATCAAGTAAATCATCGTGTTAATGCCGTACTCCCACCGGCGGTCGTGGTACATGACGGAGTGCAGAGCGGTGTGAAAAAAAAAAGGACCGACTAATTCTCTCACGAACTTGTGGCGGTGTTTTTCTTTTCTAATTTTTTTCTCGTTTATTTTTCGTTTTTTTCTCTCTTTTATTACTACCATAAGCTAAAAGCTTTACTAATGAACAGTGTTTTAAGATATTAAAATATTCCCATGCTAAAGAACGAGACGAGGAGAGCTAAAAAAAAAAAAAAAAAAAAAAATTAAACAGCAAAAGATATTGTAATAATAATTCCACCCCTTTATGTTCCAGACTATAAAGTCTAGATTTTTCCTTTGGGTTCGACTTTTGGTTAATCATGCATTATGGTAATGGTGCGTAAAGGGAAATATAAACAACTAAGCGAATCTTATCGTGCAACGAATATGAATTTTCTTTTACTCTTCGTGCACGAGACATTTTCTTTGCCAGAGGAGAGACTATTGTCATAAGAAATACGATTTCCATTATTTTAAATTGATATTGTGTGTTCAAAACCGGGATGTAAAAATAGTTTCAATGTGTAATTAGCCTGCGAGTACGGGCGTATGCGAAGTTCGTTTGAAGACCAACTTTTTCCCCGTCCCCACGGTATTAAGACGTTATATAATATTCTGTCTTGAGGACGTCACGAAATTATATTCATCTCGATGTGAGTGAGCGTACGATTTCGAATAAAAACATACGGCTCTTGAAGATCAATTTGTTTCAGATTTACGAGGAATCAAATTATATTAGAAAAACATATGCACGTGCGTGTGAGTGTGTGAGTGTATGAACGTGACATACAGAGTGAGTCAGATCTATATGTAAGATGCAATAACTTTTTTCCATCCATTATTTTATGTATTTTATTTTATTTTTTATTAATTTTTTTTTAATAAATACTTGATTCGTGCGCTATAATACAGTTTGATTGAAAATTGAATTTATAGATTAAATTTTTAATTATAGTTATGAAATTTGCGTTTTAAAAAAATTTAAAAAATCAGAAAAAATTAATGATCGTACTTTAATAAGATGTTTTAATACCATTATTTTTCTAAAAATCTTGTCTTCTGCAAATAGCTGATTTGATTTTTATTTTTTTTTTTTAATGGTGAATAAAATCATAACATTTAAGTTTAAAAAATCAAAAACATATTTTGACACGGCTTTGTTATTCTGTTTTAACGTAGTAATTTAATATATATACATAAAAAAAAAAAAAAAACCAATAGAAAAAAAGGTTATTGCGTTAATCAAAAAGATCTTACAATATACATATTTATATTAGTATGAATTGCGGGTTTATTAAAAAATATGTCCACACGTCGTACCATCGTTACGCGAAACGTGGTTGAATGATGTAATCATAAAAAATTAGAAGAAAAACTTTGAATAACGAGGGTAGCCGAGCGCCCGAGTCATTAATAACTATAGAAGTGGGTATACATGGTCATAAATTTATTCTCGTAAAACTACGGCGTACGAGTGGTAAATTATTATGGCCGGCAACAATATATATATATACATAATTTCTTCGCTATGACAATTTATAATTAATTATATTACTTTTGTCATTTTGTACGGCATACAATGTGTACCGACGTACACGTGTATTTTATAGTAGCGATATAAATTGAAAACCACCTCGTCGAAAACAAACACGAACATTAATAAAAAAATTAAACATATTAATTACTGACTATGGCATCGATTGTCACAAAATTGGAAAACATTACCAAAAAAAAAAAAAAAAAAACAAAACAAAAAAAAATTAACTGTATTCTATGTAGCGTACACTTGAAAAACAATAAAAAAATGACGGCACTTTCGTCAACACATTATTATACTGCGAGTACCGGATGGAATAATATGGTAATAGCGGTTGTCTGAAATAATAATAAGCAAATACACTATGCATATTTAATTCAATGTTTTGACATATTTTTTACACTTATTTACCTTAACATATTTTCATAATTCGTGTTTTTATTCGCATATGTGAGTTTCGGGTGTACGACCGAGTGTTATATTAAGCGTCTCATTAAACATGCTACCCTTGTTTTTAAGATAGTATCCAATTTGTTTTATTCTTATTTAAAAATGAATATCTCTACAGTTTTCATGAAAAACTTATGTTTTATGTAACATATTGTTGTATCATCACATAAATGATACCGAACACCCAATTTTATTTAATTATTGTTATAAAATAAAATAAATATATATTGTCAGCAAAAACACACACGTACACATACGAATACACACACCACCTTCAAAAATGATGACCAGATAGATGGCAACAGAATAAAACGACTCCGTAAGACGTGGTGATTGTTCGTTCTGCTGCCATCGTTGTAGAGGCCGAAACACTGCCCGTTTTACCAGTGAGGTGACCGGCAATTCTTTTGTTTTTGTAATAATAATATTTTTGTGTTTAATTAAAAAGTGTTTATATTTAATCTTTTTCTATTTTTTTGTACTTGTGAAAAGTACATGAGAAAAGTTGGTACATTTAAACAAAAACGGTGTTTAAAACATATTGTATTTTCAAACCTCAATCCAGTGCTAGATTTCTTTCTTTGTCAGTTTGAGGAGAGAAGTGCAATATCGTTTAGGCAAAAGTTACCTCACGCTCGAAACATCCAGTGCTAGATCTTTTTCTTTGTCAGTTGTTTCGAGTGTAAAATAACTTTAGAGCTGTAAGGGAAAGTAAGCCTTTTAAAGAAACCTGTTTCGACTATCCTATTAAGCAGTGCTAGATTGTATTCTTTGTCACTTAAGAAGGTAGTCGTCCGGGCCAATTAATAGGTATTTCCTTACATGCTTGTTTAACGGTTAGAGTGTGCTAAACCAATAAACACCTTGTTTTGTGTTGTTATACGTCAAGCCTTTGCGTGGCGTATACGACAAAGTGGCGCCCAACGTAGACTCGTTACTTTTACACTAGGTACCGAAAAAATTTTTTTGTGTGTGTTAGCACAGCCAGTGTGATTAGATTTTTTCTCCTTCGATTTTTTTTTTGTACTGCCGTGGTACAAGTGTGTGTTAATTTTTTAAGTACTAGTAAAGTGTACCAATAGTGTTTATTTTTTTTTGGTACGCATGAAATACTGATTCTCAACGAACTGTCATTTTACTCTTAACTAGAGTAACTTTAAAAAGATGAGCAAAAATAAAGCAGCAAAAACCTTAGCTAAAAGAATAAAAAAGGTCCAACATAACATAAATAGAATGAATAAAGGAAAAGAATTATATAGCCACCATAAAATCAGAAGATTAGTCCAAAATAATAACCCCTCTCAAACATCAAAAAAAAACATCGAAAAAATACGAATAGCTCCTGCCAAAGTCGAAACCACAATAGAAGAAGAAATCAGAAAAAAATTTGAAAACCTAGTCAGATTTATAGGAGAAGAAAAAAAAACAATAATAAATAATAATAACAAGAATAAAAATAATTAACATTTTTTTTTAACAAAATATATTACCTACCAATTCAAATTAAAACAATCTATTGCAATTTAGAACAATAAAACGCAGGTACCGAAATCCACAATGAATTACAAATTTTCCTTACAAAATATTTTATTACTATAAAAAACAGAAAATTACTACCTTTGAAAATAATCCGTTATTTACAATCCTGGGACCTATTTTTGAAAACATTTTCGATTACTTACCTTTATCAATTTATCGACATACGCTTCAAGATGGTGACCCGTCCCACAAAATGAGAGACGAAAACCAAAAATGTAAAAATGTCACCGACCTAAAAACCCACAGGCCTTTTCGATATTCGATCGCGACAACGGAGCATCCTTTCACGGAGGAGACGATGTTTTTGACGAAAACAGGAGAGCGACCGGTGCAATTAAAATAAACCAACTAACAAAAGACGGATCAACAACTAAGACTACTAGCAACAATTTTCAAATATGATGACAACAAAAATAATAATAATAATAAGTATAAAGGACGTCTATTCTTAGTTTAATACGACAAATATTATTAATTTAAATACGTGCGTTTTCAAGTTCTTAGTTTTCTTAAACGGCCACCATTCCTTATAAAATAATATAATTAGAGGTATAATATCATTTTTGTATATAAATTAATTAATCAATTTTTTTTTCGGAAAACGTAGAGACTTTAATTTTCATTATTTATTCAATTTTTGCAATACCCATAACATACGAGTATTTAGTATAAAATTATATCTAGACGATGAGAGAATAGAGTAGCGGAATTAAATACGTGTGGGTAACCGTGTTTCTCCCCAACCCGCAACCCACTATTTAATCATTCAAATGCTTATAGTTATATCTATTTATCTTTCGCTTCAATAATACAAATTCAAACATCAAAATGAATAAAAAAAAGGTTTTTTTCTTTTTTTTTATAGTATAATAATGTTATAAATAGAAGTCTACATTACTAATCTACATACCTTGAATAAAAATCAGTACCGACATTTTTTTTTTTAACTAAAGTATACAATTTAAGTAGGATAAATACTCGAAAAAAAAAATTATATAAACAAAAATAAAAATGAACGTTGCACGTGAAATAGGACGCTCTGTATGGTGGGTAATAGCCAGTGTATTTGCTAAATAAATCCTTGCTCGATCGATAATAAACTATAAGGTTATTAGGAACGTATTTGTGTTTTGTAGGGTTACGTTGTTTTGTTTTTTTTTTTTTATATAATTTTTTTTTTTGTATATAGTTTATATATTATATAAACTATTACGATAATGGAATATATTCAAAAATGAAACGCCCCACACGAACAAAGAGTACGTCCGTGCACATAGTCTGAATGTACATAGTTAAATATACGTAAATAAATAACTACGGGAACAATCGTATCAGTAGATAACAATGTTACAGTTTTATAAATATTGTATTATTATGCTATTATATGACGGTCGAGCTGCCGTCGCGGAAGGTTCTATTCCGTACTGAAGATAAAAATTATTTCTAAAAATAAAATAAAACCGACGTTAAGTCCATATATTATAATGTATATTAGAAATGTTCTCATATCCGTACAAAATTTAATATTAAATTTGTCGAAACCACGTAACACGAATGGTCGTTTGATATTTGAATTAATTAAAGTGTTCTGTTCAATTTTTAAGTTTTCGAACGAACTCAAATGTAAAATCGAGAAAAATAATAAAATTGACAATATCACTTGTCATAACCGTCGGCAATTTTAAACCTACACTGCTATTTCTACCAATCGCTACTTAGTTTTTTCATCAGATAGTTTAAAGCTCATCGAATTCGCTACAAAATCGAACGACATTTATTTTTTTTACGATGATTTTAATTCGTCTACCGTTTATTTTCAATTTTCATGAACGTGATTATGATCATATTATGAGTGAACTTAAAAAAAAAATTAAAAAAAACACTTAAGAATTAAATTGCAACTCTGCTCGGAAAATGCGGCTACGTGGAAGACACGTTCTCGTCAACGTAAATAATTTTTGAATACTTGAAATTAAAACTATCTGAATTATTCATTATATTTTCGTGATGTAGATCTTCTTCTTCTTCTTCTTCTTCTTCTTCTTTCTCAGCTTACGGCCCGTTAAGGGCCAAAGCTGCCTGCCATACGCCTCTCCATCGTGCCCTGTTATTCGCAACCTCCACTCGTATTGTGTCATCTAAGTTTCGGAGATCCTTTAGTATTGTATCCAGCCATCTTTGTCTATACGTCTTCCTCGCGGTCTTTTTCTATTTAATTTTTTGAATAATATTTCCTTCAGTTCACTCCCTTTAACACTACAGACATGTCCAAGCCATTGTATCCGCTTACTTTTAACAAAGGCAACAACGTCAGGGTGTTTGAATAGATTTCTTTAGTCTTCGTTGTGCTTAATTCCGTACTGTTGCGTGGAAGTATTGTAGTATGGGCCATATAATCTTCTTAACCCTTTTCTTTCAAACGTTTTAAGTTTCTTGTCGTCCTCTTTGGTCGTAGCCCATGCCTCGCATCCATAGGTTAAGATGGGTCTTATATATGCAATGTATGGTATTACTTTAGATTCTCTAGAGAGAAGTTTGGATTTTAATAAAATTACTATTGAGAAGTAAGCCCGGTCGGGGCTATAGATCACAAATTTAATATAAATTTATTTCTGTGGAACAAAAAATGAAGATCAAATTATGGTAGAACTCGTGAGAAACATACCTGTGTTAAATTCTTCACAACACCACAATTAATACGGTTTTAATTTTTAATAATGAAGTGCGAAAATCAATAAAAAAAATTCAAAGGATTGCGTACTCGGGTTTTTACGCGGTTCTACTTTGAAACCTATATAGTATATTATACATATAAATATACATTATACACATAGAGGGGTCAAGTGTCAAACGCACGACTTTATGAATGGGATAAAACTGTTTTCTTTTGTTTAACTGTAAAATGTTAATTAGGTGGCTTATTAAACAATTAACATCGTACTATATAGTAGTCGGTACAAATTGTTTATGTAATAGCGCAATAACGGGTGACGTTATAATAATTCGACACTCGGTTCGCGCCAACATCGCACAGTATAATATAATAACGAACCCAACACACACACACACACACACACACACACACACACACACACACACACACACACACACACACACACACACACACACACACACACACACACACATACACACACGCACACACTCGTATCGATGAATGACTACTATACGGTCTATACGAAGACTTAGGACAACAATGGAAAAGGATTTATAATAAATATTCGTATACCGTTTTCTCGTTCAGAGAAATTTAATGAATTCCCAACCCCGAAACTTACCGGAAATTGCATAATAAACGTGGCTATTTCAACAATGCGAACAAGAATGATATACGCGTAGAAACCCGAACGCGGTCTCGAATAGCGGCCAATTGTATGTTTCTTTATCAATAACAGAGATCGGTAATAACCAGCGGTGGTATTAAGACCGCCGGCTGAGAAAGGGGTTGGGAGGGTGAGTGCAGGGAACGAGGTTACAGAACGTTGCAGATCCCCGAGGTGCGGTTAGGGCTCAGGGGCTAGTATAGTTATGTTTTCGATCCGGCCGAGACTTGTGGAAATATTGCGGTCACCAATGCACAAACGCGAAACGACCGGGGACGTGCGATTTCAAAAACCACCATCGAACAGACGGTGGTGTGGTGAATTTTTCCAGCTTTTTAAACCCACATACGTATAATAGGTGTCCATCCTGTACTTTCGATCTCGATCTCGATCGAAATATTAGCCAACGGTCATAACCGATTCGCAAAAAACGTGCGTGAAATTCGACGAACAAGGACCCATTTGACCCTTGACGGCCTTTTGGACGAGGCCATTTAAACGTGGCCGTATGGGCGTAAAAGAAAAATTGCATTAAAATTATTACAATCATTACATAAAATTATTATTTAAATTATAAATTCCAATAAAAAATATTGATTGTTCATTATTCCGTTTCAATACCACTAAACTGTCAACACCTGTATGAATTTGTGCTTTACACCCGTGTTTGTATTTACAGCGCTAACAGTTCTAACAAATTCAGAATTTAGCTCATCAAATATGAATATATACAGTAGTCACTCGCATAGGCGTAATTTAGGGGTGGCAAGGGGTGGCAGTGGCCACCCTAGAATTCTCAAACCCAGTATTTTACCACCCCAGACATTTGAAGTAAAAGTCTCAATAATTGACGAATAGGCACCAAATAAAAAATACTCTGTATATGAAATACAGCAAGATTCTTGTTGATAATAAAATATTATATTATATAGAACATATTTTTGAAATAATTTTATCTACCTTGACAAGATATACATGTATAATATACAAAATGTGTATACAAATGAGGCCCTCAGCGCCAAAACAGCTTAACCCACAAAAGTGTAATTGCGCAAGACGGGCATTTAAAGTTTTGACTATTTTTCAATATTTTTGTTTCTTATTAAATCCAATCCAAGGAAAATAACAATAACTCATTAGTATGTACAAATCCTTGCCTTTTGAACCATCTATAAGGTTCTGGCCAATTTAAAGTTTGTTAAGATGTAATGTGGGTTAAGCCACTATGAATTTTGAATTTTTTTTATTTATTTATTTCAATTTTCTGTGGTTTAGACCAGCTTATTGGGAATTTGTAATTAATTTAAATTCACACAACATGAAAATACTATGTAAATAATTGTTTAAGTTTATTTGTAACTTTTTTTAAATAATATTGTAATAATCTTTAGTGTAGAATGATTATTAACAATGAAATTATATCTAAACTTAACATAACAAAAAAAATCAAAATCACTTTTAATAGTACCTATGTAAGTTCAGTTTAAAATATATTATTTTTAATAAATTTAATCAACTTGAAAATTTGGTATTAAAACATTTTTAGTAGAAACTTACCATCTTGTAAATATTCGTTTATTTCTAGAGTGTTCATTATAAGAATAATAAAATAACAATTAACAAATAACAACTGAAACAATTAACAAACTATTTTGTCATGAGTTAATAAATTAATCAAATGAACTAAATTTCGTATTTTGATAAAAATGATAACTGCATTCATTTTGCCGGGAAAAAATTATTATCAGTATTATTTTATTCATGGAAAAAAATTGGCCAATTTAATAGGATAGGGTTGGGCCACGGATAATAGATATATTATAGATAATATATCTATTATCCGTGGGGTTGGGCCACTCTGGTTCTGAAATTATTAGTTATTTTCTTGGAGGAAAAAATGGCCTAATCCACTAGCATTGGGTTGGGCCACTATGGCTCTGAAATTATATTTCATAATTTACAGTGCCAAAAGAATGTGCTGCCATTTAGCGAATAATTTTTTTTTGTGGAATAGGCCATAGTGGATTTCAAATATTATATCAATCTGAAACATTTTATCACATAAAACGGTATTTGATTTTTTTGTGGGTTAGGCTGTTTTGGCACTGAGCGCCTCAAATATTAGTCATTATTAGCATGGCAACAACGATACCATAGTCGGTACTAGTTTCCTTGAGAGATATCAGAAATTTTTAGTTTTTACCTCGAATGGTAAACTGCTATTTTTACTATATTATTTTAGATCAAAGTTCGTTGCTGGTACAGTTTGATTTTTTGTCAGGCGTCAGTATTGATGTGTATAGTATGCAAACATTTTATACATTGTATGAACTGAAACAGCGTGAGACATGGTCAGTTAGTTTTAATTATTTCTTAATATGTTTAACTAGTGATGTAAAAATACAGTATTTTATTTACTTTGTATAACACTCTGTGTATATAACTAGTAACTATGATATAATAATTTTTGAATTTATACGCTGTACAAATATTTAAATTCTTTTATTTATAACATAATCAAATTATAATACATACACAGAGCCGTATTGAGTTATTTAGGGGCCGTAATAAATCATTTCTTCAATAAAACGATTCCGAGTGGAGTACCCCCTCCAGAAATTAATCTGAGAGTTTTAAAAACTACCTAACAAATTTAAAGTCAGTTTTTGAAAACAATTCGTGAAGGGTGGCGGGGAAGGACAACCGGACCCCATTTTACTAGTGAGTATTCCTTACCACTCAGTAGGTCTTGCTACCCCAGTTAAAAAGCTGAAATGACGCCCCTGATCACTCGATAATTTGAAATTCAGGGGACCGAACTAAAAATTCGATTGACCGAATGTTCGAATAATCGAGGGGGGGGGAATTTGAATTCAAGAGAAATGAAAAATTATCGTATGTGTATTTATCAATTGATATTTTTTTATTTGTTTATGACGTATTACAATTTACAAATATTAATTAATTGACATTTATTTATTATTTTACATATGACATATGTTTATTAATTGATATTTACTTATTTATTACATATTACATGTATCATTATGTTGCATACCTACTCGTATTGAAGAAATCTATTATATGTGAAATTGTGTGTAAAATTGTTAGCCACAATCTGATCCATAGCGTTATCGTATCACGTTAAATATACACAATGTACATTATAAATTTATCATGTTTATGGAAATTCGAATTATAGAGGTACTGGCAAAAAAAAAAAAAAAAATTCGAATTGTAGAGTGTATACTACCGCCAGATATTTCGTATTATCAAGGGGACCGATATACCATACGTGTATTTTCTTCTAATTACAGAGGTTTTCTCAGGGGACAAAGCGTTTAGTTCGATTTATGGAGTTTTTCGAAAAATAGAGGTTCGAATTATCGAGTGACTACTGTATATATATATTATATGACAATTTTATGTAACAGCTGATTGATTTTAGTGGTTAGATTTCATTAACGCCATAATGTAATACAATATTTACGAAATATGTATCGTTGATTTGAATATTAAAATAAAATTACATTATGTTTTCTCTCAGATAAGATCATGGTTCTGAGCGTATTCTGCTGTTAATGACGAACTTGAATACGAGTACGAAACCCAGTCATTAAGAGGTGATAATATTTTTAATTCCGACTTTTGAATCAAAAACGCCTTTGACCCGTTCTCTCGTAAACGTGAATGATACGGAAAATGAAGAACTCGCGTTGAACTCGGTCGAATCGAAAACCGAACAACAACACGATTTACATAAGCTCGCACACGCTTGTACGGCCGGTAAAATAACACAAAGTGGACTAGAACGGAAAATTGGCTTTTGGACACGCCTAATTTCGTGAGTTCGGGGCAGTGGGAAATAATGAAAAACTTATTGCCTCGCGAATGTGTAATGCCACGTGTATTCGAGTTTTTCGCTCGCGCGTGAAAATCGGTATTCTGTGTTTTATGAACACTCGAGTTTTTTTATGTTAAAAAAATGGATTTGTAAGAGATAAAACGAGTTTTTATAACGATTTTTTTTTACTCTATTCGTTTTTTATACTCGTCAATGTAAAACAAAGGTTACATCATCTTTTTACTCAGTTAAGTTTTCGTTACTCATCATTTAATCATTTCGTACATGGGTTTTCGTACATTTGCTATGCATGTGGTAGGTACGCATTAAATTAATAATTTTTTCTAAAGTTATTTTTTATGATAGGTCGAAAAATCTTATATTTTTTCCACCGACGAATGTTGAAATAAATGAATGTGTAGTTAATAGTTGTTGATAACTAGACGCTAAAAATAATAGATTCGGATTTATTCACTGTTTTTCTACGTAAATTTAGGGATTCACATGTTTTCGAACAGAAATGCCAACTATCAAACATTCTAAATAGTATATATTAAATATTAATCAGCCGTTAATTTATAATTAATAGGTATTTTCTTTAAAAATAACGATATTTACAAAAATAAATAAAAGCTTACTTTAAAATCACTCATTTCTCTTAAAAATGCAACAATAATTATTAAATTGTATTATTTAGTTTTGATGAGTTATGAGTTTATCATACAAACGTTTAGTCATAAACCATTTAATACATGGATTGTTTGCAAACAATTTATTATATTGATGATATACATAATAATTTGAAAAATATAATTATCAGGTTTTGGGAGGGAACCAGTGATAGGTACAGTTCATAAATATTAATTTTCATGTGTATCACTTAACGTCTTAATAATATTTTCTACGTTAAATATAAATCTTGATATCTTTTTTCATAAAAAACCCACACATATATACATATAATAATTGGTATTTGAAATTACATTAATTAAAAATGTATATAAGTAATTCCCTTGAAAGGAGTCGGTGTAAATTAAACGATTGTGCGTGGTTCGATTATTTATTAAATTTAATTATAACCGATCGTTAGGCGGTAACACTGCGCCAGTTATACTAACATCGCTATGATTAACTATTTCTCTATACAGAGAACATGTCTAAGCATAATTTTACATAAACGCATAAATATTTACCACGGAATATATCTAGTCAAGCGATTACACATATCTGTGTAAATATAATTACAGTTATCTCGTTTCAATTTTAATCTGTATTATAATTTTAGACGTCATACAATTATTATTTTTTATTATTCGTTGAAGTATCAAAGTAATTTTTACATCGCCAATGTCTGCACGCTCGAGGATCATACATATTTCCTGTTTAAAACCGAAGCTCAGAATGTTTGCGTGTTTAATAGCATTTTTTTGTTTCTTTCATTTTTTTTTTTTTGAATTTCACTGTTATACGGATGAGTTGATTTTTATAAATCATGTGATGTTATAATTTATAATTAAATGCATTCAAACGTTGCATGACCGCTAATATTTAAAACAATAATACTATGCCGATCGTCAGATTTATGCGGGTATTTTACCGATCGTAGAATCCAGAACTCATTGTTCTCGAAGAACGTAATGAAACGGTTTTCCGGCAGAAACTTTTTGACAATTTGCTGTCTCTAGTTGAATTGGTCTCGAGTCTGGCGCGTCACAAATTAGAATAGCCGCAAAACATTCGATTGTTGCGTATACGTGTTTTTCAAAATGCAGTAGTCAATATAAACTATATGGTAATAATGATTTCTGCTGTTAGTAAAACCGTTGCAAACGAAAACACACAAAGAAATGTCAGAAAAAAGTACTCATTTAGCCTCAAGAGGTATTTTTTACTCCTCGGACAAGATAAGGGGATAGGCGTATAGAATTTCAAAGACATTATATATAATTTCTTTATTTAAACAATTTTGTGCAAAGCTTCAGAATTAAAATAATATATCGTTCATATATTTTACAATTTTTCGTCATCATTATTGGTAAGCTTTTTTTCGAAATTGTAGAATATTTTTTGTTCAATTTTCATAAGTATATTATAATAAATAAATAATTATTTTTTAAATGAAATTCCTATTATTTAACTCTTTCCACTCTCTCAGTGGAAAATTGCATCTGTAGTATGCTCTGAAAGTTCGAGTAAAAGAGATAAAGGACACATTTTTAAATTAAAACCTTTGAAGTCAGCATACGTATTTGCTGTATTGGTTATATTAATCATTTTCCAAAAAATACGATAGGAGAGGGGTGGAAACTATAATTCCTCGTTGATTTATTATTTGCCTTGCTTCAAATTTGGTTATTTCTATCACTGCCACTTGGTTATTTTGCAATTATTCAATTTTTTTTTTCAGATATTTGTTTATGTACGTCTTAGCTAAAACTATTTGAAAATCACGTATGTTTAAAAAACACATATTTACTAACCAAAAGTAATATTTTCTTTAAATTTTTGTTTCTTCTTCATTTGAAGACATTTCACGAGACTATTTTTAAAAGTATTTTATATTATTTTACTAGAATATCATTAAGTACTTACGTCATATTGTATTTTTTTTGTTCACTTTCGTTTTGGATATTTATGACATGGTTTTTAATTAGTTCAACACGAAATCAACCGAGATTAGTTTTAAATTTTTTACACTTCTGTTGTTTTGTCCGTATTATTTTTAAAACTATTTTCACCTCGTTCGGTGACACAATCGGTACAAGTCTTGGGCGGGGCCTTATTTCTTTTAATACACTTAATAATACTGAGGTAAAAACGAGTTGGCCTGAAATGCATCAAGTAAAAACAAAATGTTTTATCATCAAGTACCTATATTGTCGGGAAAATATGATAAGATGTAATAAAACAGAACCTTCATAATATCATTCACGAACACAGTACATTTTAATGACGTTAGCACTGAGTTTTTTTCGAGCTTAACACCCAAAACAGAATTGTTTATCATTAATGGAAACTACACAAAAACGTTGACGAGTATGTATTGTCGATTAATTGAAAGATAAGCGGTCAGGTTTCAATTATTTGAAAAATAATCGACGAATATTATTTTTAAACGACTATGTGTTACCACTTACCAGTACGTAATGTATGTTAGGTTAATAATTTCTCTTTTTCGTTTAATTTCAATTATTGTTTATTATTAGAAAACCCGATCTGAGCGACGAAATTCCGCAATGAACGGATAAAGTAACGTATACGTATTAATCATTTCTGTACCACAGCGAAATTCCGTATTCCAAAGTTAAGTGCATCCAATTGATATTGCACACGTGTACATTAGCGTGTAGCCTATCTCCAGTAGTGACTAATTAGTGACTGGAAACGTGCATTAGATTGATGCGTACGATATCGCGGTGTGCGCAGAGTAACGTATAAAGGCGTGACTATGGAGATCTTTAGTAAGTGCTTATAAAACAAAAAAAAGCCTACCCCAAAAATCAACATCACAAAACATAATTTTAAACATCTCAGTATTGGTTTACAATAATATGGCGTATGAATAAATTAATATGCATATATATATATATATATATATATATATATATATATATATATATAGGGTTTTGAAATTTTATGAAATTTACTTTTTTGAAATATATATAAATATATATATATATATATATATATATATCGTGAAATATTTCATTCAGATGAAAAATAAAAAATAAAAATTCACGCCTATATTTACTTAAAATGAGACACCATGAAAATTATAAAAGTTAATTTTATGAAAAATTCGTAATCATAGTTCATTATCAAAACTCGGTTAACACTAAAATAAAATATAATATATTAAATACTATAACAAAAATAAAAAATGTGATTATGTTTACTTTTTTCATATTTTTTTTTTTTTTTTGATTCTTTAGAGTAAGTAAATTAATTTAATTGTACCCAAAATTTATTTAATCTGATTAAAACACCAATAAATTTGAAATAAATAATATAAATTACAAAGTACAATAGATAGACAAAATACACAGAAAAACAAATACATAGTAAAATAATTTAAATACAGCCTTGAGTATTACAAGAACAACACAATTTGGCTCCAAAAATCATATGAATATACGAGTGATAACAATAAATAATAGAAACTAATCGATAACTGATTAAGTAACTTATAATTTATAAATATTACTAAACGCTTGTAGTGAACACCATTAACCGAGAAACCATAACTATCGTGATGATCGTTTGTAATCAATGTTTACTATGCGTAATCTATAATCACTTATCAGCACAAATATCTTTCATTGAACTATTTCAAATTTAAAACCATAAATATGTGTGTGTGTGTGTGTGTGTGTGTGTGTGTGTGTGTGTGTGTGTGTGTGTGTGTGTGTGTGTGTATGTGTGTAGGTGTGTGTGTGTGTGTGTGGTGCATGTGAAGTAAAAAAAAGCATAATCAGAGACATTGTAAGATATCTGAAAGAAGAGTTTGTCCATTTAAACTGTGTAAATTTTGTTTATGTATTCAGATATTTTTTTTTCGTAAAAAAATTCTATAAAACTTGACTTTGACGTAATATGTATTACTAATTTTCAGTTCGTTTTTATACATACAATTCGTTGAGGAAAAATATGTTTCAAATAATTTATAAACAACTCTTCTATTACATCATAACTCTAAACAAAAAATAATAATGATGTTCAGAGGAATATTTCAAGGGAAATGAAATTCATATAAAAAATGTGTACGTTGATTTATTTTTTAAAACTTTTAATTCAATATCAACACTGTACTGCGAAAAAAATAAGACCGGTTTTCCACGTTATATTTCGACAAAATTTCGAGTGTTCTCAAAAAATGACTGAAAATAATTTCGTGTGATCAAATTGACTGTCAACATAGTGTAGTATTTTTTTTATTTCTTGAGACCACTATGTTTTGCAACTGATAAGATTGAATGCTTCAAAATTCTCAACCACTGTGTGCCACTCCAAACGGAAATTGTACTGTGAATCATTTGAGATGTGTCACGTGATTTTCATCTCATTATGAATAAACCTAACCGTGTATTAAAATACACGTTGATATTCTACAATTTAAAAATATTAACTTTTTTCTGTGTGTGTGTGTGTCACGTAAATAATATTATCTAAAAACGTTCATCGAATAATAAAAAGATTGATAAAACTAATGATAAAGGTAATAAGTGACAAGACATTATTTGTATACTTAATCATCCTCAAAAAAAAAAATAACATAGCAGATATTTAATGCACTACGAATTTCTATTTGAAATCTATTATAAAATAAAACTCATTAATATTTAAATAATCGATAATCTGCAATCGGATTAAAGATATATTTAGTTTTGTTGATACATTTTTAGTTATCGTACATGTTTTGAAAAGTATAATGTTTTGCGCAATATTCAGCAAATTTCAACAATAACTTGATATAAATATACTATAACGAATCGTTTTGATTAAAATACTTAGCTATAAAGAAACTACCCTCCATTTTAAATCAATCCTATTTTATTTATGAAAAAAAAAAACATTTCAAATTTAATACTTATGGTTCGTTTAATTTTCTGGTACAACAACAGGGATCAACTTTGTTGTAATTACAATTAGAAAATTATTATTTTTACGTTCGTGACAAATGAGAAAACATGAAAACATTTTAGCTACGACCGTAAGACTAATACCTCACGACAAAACCCCAATCGGGTTTTTTATACACGATGTAAATATCCAATTAAATTGGAATTATAAAATAATTAGAATCGAGTTACGAGAAATAAAGATAACGTCGGAGATGGTAAATTTGGACAGTAATAAGCCGTCGAAGAGAAAACGAATTCTGTATAATTTTTCAAATTTTTCGAAGTACTACATAATATTATTAATTGCGATGAGAAAAGGATTTGCGCCGAGTTCGTGTGCTATCGTTTAGGATTACACGATAAACCGTAAGACGTTGTGTGCCGAGTACAAAACAGGTCGGGAAGAAATTACCATAGTCAAATGTTAGGGTCCGAGGAGCCCGCTTATCTAAAACGCGATTTGTTGTACACGCTGAATTCGTCTGCGAATCGTTTACGACGAGACAATATTTGTATATGATTCGTCGGAACGGCCCAATAAATTATAGTGACGTTTTCTTCACTATACAAACGTTATCGTCTCTCGAAACGATTATTCCTAATCTAAACTTCACACAGTTGAATACATCACGAATCGTAACTCGAATTATCGTTTTTTTAATCTCATATTTTTATTGGGTCGTATGTCATGAGTCGTGCCATCCACGTCCTGGCTCGACACAGTGCGATTCGAAAAAGGCAGTTTTTTATTTTTTCCTAGACGAAAGACAGAAACCGTGATATAAAGCGTTTTAAAGCGGTCGGAGTGCAGATTGACCAAATGTTAAGACGCGTCGCCGAATTGAAATCGCTTTTGCGAAAAACAGAAGCCTGTCGAACAATAGCCCGAAAAACGATTCGTCGAGTCATCATAGTCACGCGTCGGGCAGACGAATCACGTATTCGTTTCGATTGCTAACGACCCGTTTGAAAATTCAGAAAATTCGTGCTTTTTGGTTTTTTACGATTTTAAAACGTTCCGACGATGCCTGTTCGTGAAAATTAAAATCTCTGTTCGTCGTCGATTCAATTTCTCGTTGAATTTAATTTATGGTGCTCAGATTTTTTAAATGAAAATACAGGACAGGCTTTGTTATACATTTATTTTTATCTCACTCTCCCACATCGATATTAAAACCATCATTACTTTTCCATTTTAATGTACTTAACCTGTCATACACGTAGTGGGAAAAAAATGAATTGAATATCAATAGCTAGTCATCAACGAGGTAATTTACCGAAGAAAACAATTTTCTTATTTTTTTTTTTTTTTTTTTACTTACAACTATTTTGCTGCTAAATATTATAATAATGAAAAATAATGATACGAAGAACTAACAAAGACATAAAATTAAAAAAAATAAAACGTAAGACCTTTTTAATGTCTTTTTTAAATTTTATGCCAGGACACAAAACACTTGATCAAAAAACAGGACGTTTCTGTAAAATGCAAGATGTCTAAGCACTCAGCTAGTTTAATTTAAAAAAATGGGCCCTCTCCGGTTTTCGAAATACGGTTGGTGTACTGGAAATATAATATACACTCACCGAGTTGTCGGCAGCGTCCGAGTTCCGTACCAATTATAAAAATTGAATTAACAGGTACACCAGTGCCCAGTGTTGGGATTGTCTAGATAATAATATCTAATCAACATAGAACATTTTTCATCTTGAAAAGTTATCACCAGGGCTCGGAACTTTATGCAATTGCATGTTTTTTAGGAAGCTGCATATTCAAAATCTGATTAGATACAAATTCGTTTCATGGTCCATACAATTGAAATACAAAAGTTTATATTGCATATTTTTGCATAATTTAACTAAATTTATATGATTTCGCATATTAAAAAAATTTAATCCTATTAATGCATATTTTACGTTAATAATTTATTATTAATCAATTTAATTTATGTTGTACCTAGTATTAATTTCAGTTTTCTTTTCACTGGTCCAGTATTTAATTTTTAAAATGTTCAAGAATGAAAATATATTTATCGCCCCGTATCGTTAAATAAGTTGGATCTCGTAATCTTAATGACCAGCCGTTTGTTGGATGGTCGGTAACTGCTGGTATTTTGATATTTTAGTTGGAGAAATACATGAGACATTTGTACATTTTTAAAAATCAAATTAATAAATATTAAAATAATTTTTTTTTCATAATCATACTTTTAGATATACATATTTATAATAAAAATAGTCAAGGAAAAATTACAAAAAACATTATTTTGTACCTGATTGATTTTTTTTTTTCATAATTTTACTTTTACATGAATATTTACAATAAAAATAGTTGCATGTTATACTGCATATTTGAATTTTTTTTTAGTGCATACGTATGCACATATTTCATAGTTTTTTAGTGCATAAAGTTCCGAGCCCTGGTTATCACAGATAACTGATTACTTACCTAGATAAAATGCTTTTTATTTATCTTTATCTAGATAACATATAAATAGATCATCTTTCTTTGGATAAAAATTTGGTTGCCTAATCTCAACAATGCTAGTTCCATCCAGCCCGTCATTAGAATACTATAGTTATTAATTCTACTGCAGATAAGCAAAAAAATATACTACGCTCGTATAAAAATAATATACTGTACCAACTACACTATAATAATGTACCGATGTGTTCACGACTAGGAAAATTTCGTTCACATTCGCTAGTCGTTACTGGAATCGTTGCATTGGATTTATAGAGGGGTTTCAAATTAGTGATGGGCAAAATTGTCTTGGTCTTGCAGTCTAGGTCTTGGTCTTGCAGCAAGACCAAGACCAAGACCAAGACCATGACTACGAATTGCTTTGCAAGACCAAGACCAAGACTGAGCCTGCAAGACCAAGACCAAAACAAGACCCACACTGCAAGAGTCTTGCAGTCTTGCAATATTTATTGTAATTTTTTTTTAAAAATTTTCCCAGAAAACACGTCATTTAGTGTAGGTTAAAAGAAATAATTTATTAGGAATATAATAAAAACGTAATATTTCTTTTGATTTACAACACGTTCCAGGAATTGAGAAAATAATGAATTATTGAATTATTGAAAACAAGATAATAAATATTGGATACCACGAACCGTAATGGAATTATTTTTAGCTGCCGAATACGACACAAATGTTGATGTGCGAGCAGTGAGCACAAATATATACCTATTATAATAATATCATCAGTCACCGTACGGGCAATACGGTATATTTATAAACCGCAATATTTATTTAGTGCTGTAAATAGCTCTCTTCATTGAATATAATACCATTGATTATACATATATATAATATATGTATAATCAATGATAATACTAATAAGTAATAACAGTATTTAGTTAAAGTTGGTACTTTGGGTATTATTATTATATTGTACGTATTTATTTCGTTTCCTATTCGTGTAATACTGTGAAATTGTAAGTGTATGGGTAATAACTACTAATGTCGATTGTCGTATTTCCGCCACAACGTTTAAACAACTGTAGTAGCCTATACATTTATTATAATAGTTAGGTAACTATTATTTATTAAAATGGATATAACTAGTGTGAATCTGGATTCAACATCCAATCCACAATCCCACAGTAAATTTTGTGACTTTTTTGAAATCATCAGTAATAAAAATCTTATATCCGGCAAGTGTAAATTGTGCGAAAGAAATAAAAAGACAATTAATATTCAAATGAAGAATAGAAACACTTCGGGCTTAAAAAAACATTTGATTTCTGCACATAGGAAAGAGGCACAAATACTTTTTCCGATAAAGCAATCGTCAAAAAATGCAATTGACAAGTTCTTTAAGGGTCCGACTTCTGAACTACAGGTATGTACAATAATGATTGATTAAATATTAGGATTGAGCCCATATTATTAATTAACAAACCCTACACCGCCAACTTTTTACAACTGAAGATCACTTTTCTAAGTACCTACCATACACATAGTAGTGAATATTTTAACACAACTAGTTAAATCAATTTAAATCTATATTCAATGTTTTAGTAAATTTTGTAATTTTTTTTCATATAAATTAAATGCTTTTTTTGCCTTTATAACATTTTAAATGCTTTTTTTATTGATTTGCTGATAAGCTATGTAGAAATATTCGTGCCTCGGAATTGTGTATTTGTGTTTTATTATCTAATATTGTTAATTTAGTAATCGTATATAAAATTATAATATAATATATTTTTATTAGTGCAACATAATGAAGGGGCCCCCTCACGACAGCGGCCCCGGTGGATTTTTCCCACTCACCACCTGGGCCAGTCCGCCACTGGCTATATATATATATTATATACCTCGTTATATACTATACTATTATAATACCTAGGTATTATAGGTACACATCAGTAAATTATATTTCTTCAAATTTAAAAATATAAAATATTATACATGTCCTAAATATGGTTTTTTTAAATTAAATAATAGTATTCCTACCTATGGGTTATGATTATTAATATTATTTGTTATATTGTGTATTTATTTGTGGTGTTACATTGTTAATCATAAATCATTACTCTTGTAATTTTGGTTTGATTGTTTGAATAATAAAATTAAACTGAATGATTTAAATTTGAATAAACAATTTATAATATAATATAGGTAGGTAGTAGGTAGGTACATTACATTTTGGAAAAATATGCATTAATAAAATTGGTGTGGGACAGGGGGATTAGCCTCATAAAATGTTTGTAGCCTATTATTATACTAACCTGAAATGCCCCTTGAATTAAAAGTGTATAATAATATAATAATAATAATTACTAAATTAATTAATACAAATAAAGTACCTGCCTAATAAATAATATTATAATATGCCATAATATTATGTACTTGTATTTAAGCTATAATAGTGTATTACTAACGTACCTTACCTACTTACCTATATATCACTGTAGCCTATATATGTGCATAGTATATATTTTAAAATGTATTGTATATTGTTTATATTAAAGTAATAGGTACATTGTACATAACATTATAACTAACTATATACTATAATTTATTGATTATTAGTAAGTGAAAGTAGGTAGATGGTACTGATTGATGTTAAAATAAATTTAATTTGACTATTATTCTGGTGTAGATGAGATTTATTATTCTAAAACCAGATATAATTTTTCTACTAAGCATTATGTAATTAAATTAAAAATACTATTTTCATGATTCAGCAGGTATTTTATTTGTACCAAGTAATTTAGTAATTGTTATTATTATATTATTATGCACTATTAAATCAAGGGTCATTTCAAGTTTGTATAATAGGGTACAAATATTTTATGAATATAATATATTATACTGATTTAATAAAATAAAATACATTTGTATTACTTACATATTTTTATCTGTGCTTTTATTTGATTTAAAATATAATGTTTATTCTATAATTATTGTTTTACAGATTAGTATGTGCTTTATCATCATTGTTCATACAATGATATTTTAAACAATTTATAAAATAGATTTGTTGTAAATATACACTACATGAATAAACAATATATTTTAATTACTTTTTTGAGCCTAAGATTTTTCAAAACAATATTCGTGTAAAAAAAACAATGGTAATAAAGATGTTTCAAATTTCAGGTAGCAAATGGAACCATTAGTACTACAGATTTCACAGTATCTACGGTTGATTGGATAACTCAGAAGTATCTTCCATTTTCGTTTTTTGATGATAAAGAAACACAGGACTATTTTAAATTGATTTGTCCGCATTTTAAATTTCCTAAAAGATCTACTCTCCGACGTCAGGTTAAAGACCGATTTGAACAACTCAGAGCTCGTGTTAAAGATCAGCTGCAAAATTGCTCTTCCAAAATTTCATTTACAATTGATGGCTGGACATCTATAGCTTGTAAAAGTTTCTATGGTATTACAATTCATTTTATAGACCACGAATGGATTTATCAATCAATGGTCCTTGATTTTATACCCTCTCATGGTAAACACACAGGTCGAGACATCTCTTATATTTTTCACAAATGTTTGGTAGAGTTTAACTTGGAAAACAAAGTTCAAGGCATCACTGTTGACAATGCATCTGCTAACACTAAATTTATGACCGAACTTGAAAAATTGCTCCCAGATTTCGATCCAGAAAATCAACATTTTCGATGCATGGCACATATTTTAAACTTAGGTGTTCAAGACTTGATGAAAAATTTAAAATTACAAACTGATTATGAGAGTGAAGATGAAATGGATAGTGAAAATGAAATGGAAGTGGACCAGGAGATTGATGAAGAAAGGGAGAGTGTAAATGAAATAGAAGTTGACCAGGATAATTACGAAGCTATATCTGAGGACTATGTAGTACAGATAGAAGACTCAAGCACTGCTATAATGAAGTTACGTTCTATTTTTAGCAAAATAAAAAGAAGCGAAAAGATGAAAAATAAGTTTCGTTCAATATGTGACACAATGGGTGTATCAACAACTTTAAGCCCCATACTGGACTGCCCAACCAGATGGAATTCAACTCATGATATGCTTGGGGTAGCATTAAAACTCAAAAAAGGCATTATTACATTAAGCAGTATTTTACCTGAGTTAACAGAATTTCAAATCTCTAAAGATGAATGGTTTATATTTGAAAAAGTTCACAAGTTTTTAATCAATTTTAAAAGTCTCTCAACAAGACTTGGTGGTGAAAAATATGTAACTCTACCACAAGTTGTTGTTTCTTTTAATCTTTTAGTTGACAAGATAGAAACTACCATAACACAATTACATGAAAACATTTTAAGAACTGCAATAGACGAGCACCTACTTTTGAGTTTTCAAGCGGCACGAGATAAAATCCTAAAACATTATAAAAAAAACAAACTGGATTTACTGCATCTCGCTTATTCTAGATCCAAGGCATAAGGCAGAAACATTTGATTTAACGCCTTGGGGAACAGAGTTAAAAGAAAGTAGTCTGAGGAAATTTGAAGAAATCTATGAGTTATACTTTAAAGAAGAGCCAGTGTCAGAAGTGCCAGAAGAAGAAGACTTAATTGGTAACGATGAAGATATTATAGACTTCAATGCGCTATATTCGTCTCCGATCAATTTCACAAATTCTCAGAATAGTAAGCAAGAATTGGAAAAATACCTAAGTCAGCCGAGGAGTGCAAGCAGTGTAGACATTTTACAGTGGTGGAAGCTAAATCAATTACAGTTCCCTGTATTAGCTAAGATGGCAAGAGACTTTTTATCGATTTCAGCCACTTCAGTTCCTGCAGAGAGACTATTTTCTAAGGCATCATTAGTTATACGTAAGCACCGGAATAGATTAAGTAACGAATCTGCACAATGGTTACTTTGTATTAACTCATGGTCAAAAATGCTTTTGTAAATTTACTATTATATTCATAATTTTTTTTTTTAATATTTCTCTTTAATTACAGCTTGTTTTAATACATGTTTAGAATTTTGAAGCAACATTTTTTTTTTTTTAATTAAATATGTAAAATAATTTTTAGACTATATTATCTTATAATATATTATAATTACTATTAAAATCATTATTTAAATTGTTTTTACAGGATTGGTATTGGTCTATCATCAATATATTATATCAAAAGGAATTTATAAATTGAATACTACTATTAAATATATGCATAAAGAAAAGTTTAATTATGATTGACAATTGTTAAATTTTAAAGTAAATATTCTAATTATTTTTACTTATAACTTGTAAGTTATAACAAATACCTATAACTTTTGAAAAATGTAATATTCTTTTTAAATTAACCATAATAAATTGATAATTAGGTACTATATATTTGTTATCTGGTTCAATAAACATTCAACCAAGTAACAACTTACTTAAAAAATAAAATTAATACGATTTTTAGATTATAATATAATGGTCTATTGGAAATATTTATTATTATTAATTAATAAACATTAAACTTATTTAAACATCATATAAATATTTTTTTGTCGAGTGTTGGCTTGCAGATTTGATCCAAGCTGCACAATCTAGATTGACTAGTAACTTTATTGAATAGAAACTTACAAAATACATTTATAAAAAGTTTATTATTATTATGAAAACAAACATAATATTTTTTTAAAAAAAGTGCAAAATGAAATAACTGTTATGTTAGAATTTTATATATAAGATAAGCTCTCTCTCTATATATATATAACTGATATAACTATGTACTAATATAATTATATCTTAGAGATAATAAACAATTAACAAATTCTACAAACTTATAGCATAAATAAGGAAAAAATTTTTTTTTTAATATTGCAAGAGTCTTGCAGCAAGACCAAGACTTGGGGTGCAAGACCAAGACCAAGACCAAGACTATAAACGGGTCTGCAAGACCAAGACCAAGACTGAGTCTGCAAGACCAATACCAAGACCAAGACTGCCATAGTCTTGGTCTTGGTCTTGGTTTGACCATCACTATTTCAAATGTTCTGGAATTTCGTTTTGCTTAAATCCATTTTATAAAACCGAGAACTTTGAATAGTGCTTTTTTCATCAATTTGAAATCGTTGACATAAATTGCAAATATTACAGTCACCAAATTGTTTGTTTTCTATTTGGCCATAATTTTATAGTGGTCAATTTTTTGGATTCAATGTTTCAATATTATCAAGTAAGTTTTCAAACGTTTTTTCATTGTCATGTCGTTGTTTTTCACGTTGTTTTTGCTCTTTAGATGACTGATGAAATAAAGTATAAAGTTGATTGATAAATATTTTAAAATGGTTTACATCACATACTTCGCCAACAACATCGCCGTCTGCCAGTTCCAAGTGGTGATTTGAACAATGCCAAATAATTAATTTAGAAAATTGAATTTTAAGTCGTGTGGCTACTCCCGAATCTTTTTCGATCAAAACAGAAGCTCCGTCACATGCAAAAGTAATAAAACATTAATTTAAAAAAATGTTATCAAATCCGTGTCCACCCAAACGGCCGTTACCCGTTTGCGTACATTTGACCTTTTTTGCGACTCGTTTGCGTACATATTTATTACTCGATTGCGTACACGAATTTTTTAATACCTGCGATAAATGACCCAAAACCTATGACTCGTTTGCGTACATAAACTATAGCAAAAGTCTACTAAAACCCAAAAGAACTGACAAAAATAATGTTTAAGATTGTTTTCAAACATTTTCCTTCTCACTTTTACAGGCTTAGGACTGTCTGTTTACAACAGGCGTGATTAAAAATGTCATTTATTTTTTTTTGTTAATTTAATTTAAATTAAATTTGTCGTGTTATTTCAATGTATTTACTATTTTATTAATTTATCGCTATAATATTTTGTGCCGATTTGTTTTAAATATTCTAATCGATTTATAGATTTGTCACATAGTTGTGTGAAAAATTTTTCTAAACAATTTAATTTATTTATGGTGTCTTTTCGCTGAACATTATTAATACATTTCTTTATTGAATTTAATTTTAATTCTGATTCTGATTGAATTTGTAATATTGTGTCTATAACTAGGTAGATATTTGGATGTGGCGAGTAAAATTGCCTATTGTAATGATGATGAAAACTTTCTACGCCGTTTGTTGTCCTTGGACTATTATTACTTGGTGCACTTGCCCACATAACTGGAGGGAAATCTGAGTCGGGCAAAATATGATTTTCTAGAATATAATCTGTGAAATCGGTAAACATAGTCGTAGGTGCAATTGATAGCAAGTCCGTAAAGCCGTCCGAGATTTCATCTGGTGGTAAATAACTTAAACCGAAAAAACACTTAAGCCATGCACCAATTTCTGATGATTTGTTTAAATATTCGTTTAATAGTGGTTTATTTTGTTGGATGCGTCGATACCAACTTTGTTCGAGATGGAAATTACAACAAACTAATTTACAATTTGGAAACTTTTGTAATACAGCATTATGAGCGGCTTTTTCGAAATCAGCATGGAAAATATTTATTTGAAGTGGATTGTTAGTCATTTTTACACATAATTTTCCTAAAATATCCCATAACGTCAAATAACTCGAAGTCTGTTTGTTGCGTAAAAAACAATAAACAAGAGGAATATAATAATTTTCTCTACAAGTAACAATATAAGTCTAATTTAATAGCTGTACGCAAAAACAACTCGTCATTTTTCAGGTCAAAATTTGTATTAGCCGGGTTTTCACGTATTTCGATGTACGCAAACGAGTTGTCAGTTTTCAGGTAAAAAAATGTGTGCTGTGCGCAAACGAGTATCTCCCACCCAAACAATCAAATAATGATTAAGTAATAGATTCAGCGGAAGTAAGTAGGGAGTTCAATTAAGTCAAGATAAAAGTATAAGGTTCACCGGGAAAATTTTCAATAATAATGTACGAATAACAACTACTAATGTTGTTAATTTGTTAAGAGTAGTTAACTCGTCGATTAAAATAGATATTTTTGTTTTAGTAATAATTATATTTTGACAAATAATTGTTTTCATCTCTGATGCTATGTGTAGTGCTATATCCGCACACGTTTTGTCAGAGTGTAAAATGTTAAAAATACCATTTAAAACTTGTAAATCTATTTCATTCGGTAAATCAACAAAAGTTTGAGTTTTTACAATTTTATAAACAATTCTAAAAACTTTTCAGTACCTAGTAGGGAACTTTGATTTCAATGCATTTTCGGAATTTTTTTTATTTGGTTTTCTTATGATTGTTTATATAATTTTAGTGCTTTAAGACGAGTGGCAGATTTTTTGTGTTCAAATATTTTTTTTTCTCAAACTCGACAATTGGGTTTCTTTAAACTTTCCATTCGAAATTACAGAACAATCTTGCCAAGGTTTGGAAAGGCAAAGAGTTTTGTCAACAACAGATAATCCTAAATTACACTATCGGTGGATGGCGATTATCGTATATAGGTAAGTATTATATGGGAATTAAAAATATTCTATCATTTCTATCTTCGATTGGACTCAAACAATGTCACATGTCATTTATGTTCTTGTCTCTAATATACATGTATTCAGTATCTATAATAATTCAACATTGTCCCATTTTGATTTCATTTTTTGTGACAATGGTAAACATCATTTTTATAATAAACTTTAATGTTAAGTTCATATTATTAAAATAATTTTATTTAATAAAATAATTGAATATATATGATAATATATAAAAAATGTATCTGAGGAATGAGTAGGTATTGGAAACTTTATTATTAGCTATGCAAGTATAATTATTTAACGATTTCAAAATATTGATATTATAACTTGTAATACAAAATCTAATTAAAAAAAAAAAAAATATATTATAACTTATTCAAAATAAGTACTAATAAAATTCTTAGATCGCGGTTTTTTTTTTTTTTAATTAAATACCTGCATAAAACATCTAAAAACTAATAAATAATTTAATGTAGTGAGAAAGTGATTCTATCAAAATATCTATTCATTTTTAAAGGGTTATTTGATCCTGTTGGATAAAAGAAAAATAAATTAAAAATAGTAAATATAAAACTAGATACGGAATTTTATATATTCGCATATCGATATTGAGTATCTATATGCACGACAGTTGTAATCGTATCGTGCCAAGCCTAAAAGACTTTAAAATGTAAGTTTTTCAAATTAAAAAAATCTCATAGAACATATTTTACTTTGCATATGTATGCATATTTGAAGGGTTAAGGAATGTATTGTTATTAAAGTATATAATTAACATATGTTATTGACTATTATACATATTTTCTCTTTTCTGCATCTTTTATACGATAACAAATGCGAATTTTGTTACTATCTTTATTTCATTCTTATACACTACGTTAAATTTATCAAATTTATTGTTATGAAATTACATAAAGGTAAGTTACTGCAAAATATTTGTAAAGGTTTGAAGTCCCTAGCGCAAAGTAGTGGTGTTGGTGTCAGCGTGGTTGGCACCACCAATAAAAAAACATGTTTTGCGAGGAAATGGCAAATACGCAAACTTTGAAAATCACTAAGCAAATTTCAGCAAATAATTTGCAAAATATTTGAGAATGTTTGAAGTCCTAGCACTGGTGGTGGTGCCAACTTCATATAACTGTTTAAAATACATATATTTATTTCATGTCTCTTAGTTGAAACAGTTAAGAAGAAAAACAGTTGTTAGTACGACCTGGATGATTCTTTGGGTCTCTTTAGCTGAACTTTCAGCCTCTTGTTGCCCACTTTATAATAGTTCATGGTTTGTATTGCCACCTGGGCACTATACGCGTTATCAAACCATACAAACCCTATAAAAAAAAAAACCAACAAATGAATTATTATCAGAGTATTTATTGTAAATATATTTAAAACTGTAAGCAAAACAAACATTTTTTTTTCTTTCGCTTTTAATTACACATCGCTAATGTGAACATGAATATAATATCATAATATGTTGAATGCATACTCCAACCTTTAGAACCCATGTGACATATTTTACATGGGGCCTAGTAGTGAATCATAAAAGTAAAAATGCAATAAATCACCGATGGAGAAAAAAATAATACTCGATAAATAAATACTATAAAACTACATTTTTTTCAGTAATATTCTAATATTTATCAAAATGAAATGAAAATTAAATATTTGCAATGGAAAACTACTCATATTAGCAACTAACCATGATTAAAACATAAACAAAAAGGAAAAAAGGAAAAATAACACGACTGAAAATGATCTATCACACTGTTAAAATACAAAATAATCAAACCAAAACTGAATTACAATATATCTACTATTTCAATGAAATAAAATTGATTTTGAATAAATGTTGAAAATTAAATTATAAATCATAGCAATACGTATATAATACAACTTACAGTGAAAGGCTAGATAAACAAGTCGAGGATTCTTATTAAAAACTGAAGAAAGTACCACTTTCAAGAAGGTCAAAACCTCGAAAATCGAAGGAAAAGCTACTTGCAAATAAGATTTTTTTTCAGGCTACCTTACTGATCTACAAGCAAAAGCGAGATACTATCTAATTAAAACATGACATTACCGCAAACATTTTATTAGGGTAAAATAATTATAAATAAACACTCTGAACAGACAATATTAGTTGAAAATATACGAACATTCTCGTCGTTTTAAAATTAATGTTCATACGATTTAAGTACATACTTATTTGTTTTTTACTCCAAAATATAACAACTATCATTTAAAAACACACAAGTTTAACAACTGTATTTATAATAATTAAAAATATAATTTCGCCCGTTATCTCATGTACTAATTTTTTCCGGTTATAAATTGGGATCATCGCGTAATTAAGGGTTTAAAAAATACTTTAATTGTTAGGATTATTTTGTACATTTTAATGTAATTTAACGATTATGTAATAAAGTCACGGACAAAAGTATTGAGGACACTTGAAATATGAATTATAAAATACAATGTATCAAGAGTATTTTCATTTTTTTTTCGCACAGGTGAGTAAAACAACTCGCTGAGGAAATACTCACTTTTTTGAAACGTACGCGCATTTGCGTGACTTACCGAAGCACTTGGAGAGTTTGGTATTTGGATCAATGCAAACTTTTGCAGATATGATGTTTCCAAATGGTACGAACATCATAGCAAGATCAGAAGATACAAAATCTTGCGGGAGATTGCACACGAACAGATTGGCACCATCCGGACCTTCAATCTGTTTTCCCGACACTTTAATCGCTAAACAAAATAAATAAACAACGACATAGTACAAAACAAAAACGACAAAAAAAAATTAATAGCGTAGTGAATTGATTTTAAAACAAAACATGTAAGGAGACTACTACTAACCACCCATTAACAAAACGAGTGTATATAACGAGAATATCTATGTATAATTTTTTAACAAAGCCGATTTAAGTCAAGACAATCAGAAATCGTCAATGCAAAAAAAAAATAAATAAATAAATGATCAAAGTAATAATAATTTTAGCAGCCAAATTAAAGTACGGGAAAATTTTTGAGCACGGCAGAGTTTTCACTCTCGAACAATGAAACTGTGTTAAAATTTCGCTTATTCTTTTAAAAATAATAACGTTTTTTAGACCTGGACTGGACAAATTTTTCCCAAAAATTTTCAAGCTGGACTGAACTGATCATTCATCTATTTTTATTTATTTAGACCGGGCCGAACCATGGTCTGGTCTGGTCCTGACCGAATTGATATAGACCGGACCATGCAAAACACTACCTCAAACACATTCCATTTACAAATACGTAAAATGTATAATTAACAAAATATATACTTGTATTAATCTACCTATACACGTATGTTTTCTAAATAAATCAAATTTAAATGCTGTCAAAACATCGAGCATTGGGTGTCGGTTATGTGTTTATTATGGCAATGATTATGATGATTGCTCACAATTATAAACACTCTTGTTGAGATATATCAACGTTTACTAATTCTCACGATTTTCGGACATTATGAAATTTGCATAGCCATAATTATAATAGAGTATTCTTCTTTTACTATTTTACAATTTTACATACTGGGATTTTTTCATTATATTTTATACTTACTTGTGACTATAGGTGTAGGTTGCGATATTTTTGGTGGCTGCAGCTGCGACGTTCGCTGCTCATCGATGACTTTTGGCGAGGATCGGTTCGTTTGAGACTTGCCAGCGGCTATATTATTAATTGGGAGTTGAGCTGCTTTTGACGCTGCTTGACGTGCAGCTACTTGTCGGGCTGCGTGTCTCGCTGTCTTCTTTTTGCCTCTGCGAACGGATGAATATATTATATTACTCGAACCGTCACTACTAATACTAGTATTATTACTACTACTAACACTATAATACTTAGTGGGGCCGAAGCATATATTAAGGTCGGGCCGCAGCCTGACCTCTTTTTCCAAAAATCTGCGGCGGAAAGCCACATTTTATTTACATCAAGACCTCGTGTTTTTTAACTCAAATTTCTGTTTATGTCAATAGAGGCCGTGAAGTTTTGAAACTACCCTACCATATTTTAAAAACTTCTTCGCCACTGCAACTACGATTACTTCTGCTACTACTGGCACTGCGTAGATTACCTAACCTAACCTACCGCGACGATTACGAGACCACACGAAAGATAAACTTGAAAAAAATTGTAGGAACGACGACCGTTGGGCTTTAGATTTAGATCGAAAAACGATAAATGATTCTCAGTGCATAAAAAACAAAAAGCGGTATTATATGGGTTTTATTTCATTCAGGTCATTGTAAAATAACATACGCATCTCGTGTTGTTATCGAGTGTAAATTTGTAAATAGTATTTTTAGTCTGTTTGAAAAATACATTCCTAGTAACAACTTATCTCAGTTGTCCAACATTCGTAATCGGATAGGGATCCGCAGAAGAACGTACTCTGTTCGCACGTCATACGATATCACCATCGAGCCGCTACAGGGTGTCTAACGGCAACACGACCGATTCACGTCGGAACGATGCACGTTCAACATCATCGCTTATCCATACCGTGATACCCCTTGTGTGCGTGTGTGTGTGTGCGTGTGTGTGCAGAGATATATTTTTACTGACGCCCCTCCTCTCCCCCATGAATCTGTCGGTAACAACTTTGCGACTCGCGGTCTAATGTTATTACACGAATCCAAAGTACGCGCACAACAGAAATCGAGACTTGAACTATACAAGCCCCCTACCTTCTATACACATCGCACGGACGCGATGACGCTTTTATTGTTTATTTATTTCATTGCCGTTTTTTATTTACTCCGTTTAGTAAAGTTCACGATACGAAACACGGCGTCGTTGCAAATATGCTACCGGAGTTATACGGGCACGCGTCGGTGCCGTTGTTATCCATTCGAGACGTGGTACGATGTGATGTATTATAAATATTGTTATTGCTCTACGCCGACGTGCCGTCGCGCAAGTCATGACGCACGACTACCCTGCGCAGTCCGGTCGTGTAGTACGTATCTGGCGCGCTGCGATCCCTTCGCCTACCATTATGATCCGATGATGACTAACCGCCGTCGTGAATAAATTTATTGAACAAGGTACGGTGTCAACGGTAAGTGTAAAACGTTCGACTAAACAATAACTAAATTAAAAGTAATGTCGTAATCTTACTTCATTGCTGACTGCTTCGATTACTGTAGGTTAGACTGTGAATAATTGGCGAACGGCGGCTCTTGGAAAAACTTTAAAGCGATATCAATGAAATCTGCGATCACTAAAGTCAATGTATTTTTCGACGTGTACAGATGAACATGACGGTGTTCATTCTATACGTCGCGTCGTCACGGAAACGCTGTTCGTGGTTTGAGTATATAGCCAACACATACAATTTTATTGCTCGAATACAGTGACGTGACGCAGTGCGTTATACGTTTACTATTTAATAAAATTTATTGTGTTTTGCATTCAAGCACGTCGTTTTTCATTGGAAGAACGGTCCAGTGTACGATAACCCGGTGATTTATGGTCCAATCAGACATTAGACGCGAATTTTTTAATCCCTCGGAGAGAACCGCTCGACGTTTGTCGCCGGTAAACCGCGCAATATTAAGCTTTAAGCTCTGCAAAAATTGTTTCCGCGGGAACGCTCGTCGTTTTTATATACATAAGTCTTTGGTCGCTCCGAACCGTCTCGTGCATAAATCATCGTGACGTAGGGACGACACAGCAATTATAATAATATGAAACGCACTCGGAGCACACGGTCGTGATATTGACCCTTTGAATGGAATACGCAATCGTTACATTGCCGTTTCTTAAACAAATTCGACAGTTTTCAAACCGTTTTATGCGGAGACTTAAACACAGTAAACACATTAATGTTCTTCATTTCAAATGAAATTTCATTCGCAAAAATTATTTTTCTTCAAAACGATTCGAAAACGTACGTTCCTTCAAATTCACGTACAATTGAAAATATTCAAAGTTTCAAAAAGATTCGGAACAAAGGTGTCGGTCGATGATATTCGATTTAAACACAATGAATACATTAATGTTCTTCATTTCAAATTAATTTTCGTTCGAAAAAAAAATATGTTAAATGTCGATTTAGCACCAAAACATAAGCTTTAAAAAATATTGATAATGTTTACTACATTACTTTCTCACGAGTAGTGGTGCTATACTAAATGTACATACACACATTATAATATACATACATAAATATATGAATAATAATTAAGTTTCGATACTCTTAACTAATGGAAAGTTAAAATAAAATAAAACAAAATTATGTTAATCTAATTACAATAATGTCTGTTATCGATCGTGATGATTGATATACGAGTACCAGGTACCTATATAGTAGTATAAACATTTATTCAACAATTTTATTACTCTCTATGTTATAAACGCCAACGAGAGACAAGACGAAAAAACAAATTTTCACAGTCATAAAAACGTTTTTTTTAATTCCATTTTCTTTTTTTATAAGCACAAAGAACAACAATAATATCACCGAAACAAAAATCAAAGTTTTTGTAGTTATTGCAAATGGCATTAATTGCAAAGTATAAATTATTAACACTTACAAAAACAATAAATTAAAATTAATACTGAACAAATATTAATTTAAGTCGCTGCGATTAAAATAAATAAATAAATAAAAATAAACAAAAAAAACATTAGTAATTTTTTATATGAGTATCCTATGTTGAGCACTTATTTTATAAAACAGTACGTTTACTACATATTCATACCGTCCAACCAGCCTCCTTCCATCTCTAGGAAAATGATTCGAAAAACTACTATTAAAAAGTATTCAAAACTTATCGGAAATTTATAAAATTAATGCCCGATTCTCAGTTTGGCTTCCGAGCAAACCATTTTACTATTCACCCTATACACCGTCTCACCGTTGCCACTTTATCCTCCCACGACAAAAAAAATACTGCTCAGGTATGTTCCTTGATGTCGCACAAGCGTTTGATTAAGTATGGCATGATGGACTTCTCCACAAACTAAAAACAAACTTCCCAAACCATATTATTCAATACTCAAATCCTATCTCAACCACTGATCTTTCCACGCAAATATAAATAACTCAATTTCAAATCAATTTAATATAAACGCAGGTGTACCACAAGGCAGTGACCTTTATCCCCTTTTATGTTTAATTTACACTGCAGATATACCCACATCCTCCTTCACTATCCTCAACAATTTTGCCCACGATACTAGTATCTTAGCCTCCGTTTCCTATTCCACAGTTGCAAGTTTCAAACTTCAACACCACCTTAACTTACTTGAAAATTGTTTCACACTTTGGAAAATAAAAATAAAAACAAATCTAGCCACACTATACTTTCTACCTTCGCCCAAGCAAATGTCCACCGGTCGAAATTTAACACTAAATTTACTTAACATGCGTCGCGGTCGGTTGACGTTTATTAAATATTTTACAATGAGCAATTATTCTGCAAAATGTTTAAATTTTACCAAAACGTGGTAGATGTCTACAGTAAAACTTTGTTTGAACCGGAACGGTAAATGTATTTATTTTACGGACCGGGACGCTTAAAAAATTTTTGTCATGAACCGGAACTGCGTTCCGGTCTATTTCGAGCCTTGTATATAATATAAAAATTAGTAAAAATGTAATTGTGTAACGGACTTATTACACTGTGCGTCTTGCTCAGATACGTAATGCGTTTACGATACACTCGCAACGCATAATATTAATATGTTTTTCGTTGGTGTTTAAAACAATATTGGCCACTCCCAGATCTTAAGTCTGGACCCGCGCGGTGCCTGAATCGGACTGAAGTCCGACTCGTCCGCCGTGACGATGATATCAGCCGTTACGATGACGCAACTGTATATTATATTATTACGTCCGTATTTCAATAATTCCATCGCACGGGATCGGGTGAGATGTTATCGTTTTCAATATTATTATCATTGTGTTTTCGCGTTGACGCGCGACGAACGCAAATGCGTTTGATGTGTTCGGTGTGGATTTTAATAAAAACGAAATCACGACACGCGACGGCGGCGGCGGACCCGTTTCACCGAGGTGCAACATACGGGTCGGACGTCGTCAACCGGAAACGGTCCGGCACACGAAGGATTCTGGGGTTCGGGGAGGGCAGGGGCTAGACTGCAGGAGGTTGGACACGACGCGATGTGTCGAGATGAGGGCGCGCCGAATACGGTCCGGCCACGGGATCCTGTCGAAACGAGCCGACGCGTTGGGAGAAAAAGACACGGTCCGCCGTCGGTTCGGACGATGACGACGACGACGACGACGGTCGTAATCTAGCTCTATTTAAGTTTTTAATGTTTGACTAAAGGTCTGAAAACGTAATACGACAATTTCCACGTACTTCACTAACGAAATTCAAGCAAATTTCAAAAATTTCGTGACTCGGAATTTTATTTTACAAGTGTTTCATTAAATAATAACACGATTTTCATGGAATAGACGTAATATTTCGTATTTACCCAATTTACAATTTTAAATTTGTTTGAAAAACTATGAGACTCTCTAAAAATTATGATTATTTGGATGAAGAAAGAACAATATATTTTGAATCTTTTGGTAAAAAAAAATGTTTAACGGTTTTGATAAAAAAAATTACAATCTACCGACAGCAGAACCAAAAATGGTTAAGTACGTATATGAGCGATAAATATTTTTACATCGACTATAAAGATCTTATTTATCGTTTCTTTAAAATGCAATACACCATTACCGTTATTTTTCCGAGGAGCGAAGAAGAAAACCCCATAGTGGTGCAAAGTACGTTTTACTTTTTCTTTCGTTTTTTTTTTTTCATTTTTCTGTTTTCTTTTTTTTTCAATTTGTCTGGTAAAATCGTATTTTGAAAACTGCGCGAGAGTGTCAGTCGTCACGCGTCGAAAACTCGAAACGCGACGGCGTGACATAAATACGCGAACGAAAGGTCGACCGGCCGGTGGGTCGCGCGATAACGAAACGTCAAGTCCGTCCGTGGAGAATTTACACTTATATATATTATATGTATATACCTACGTTGTGTTATTATGATTTTGTGACCGTCGTGGGTCGAGACGGTTTTTACGTCCATTTTTCGGCGCGTATTTCGTTCACTGCTGCACCGGGAAAAGTGTTACCGTACCGTAATGTGCCCAGTGGCCTCGCGTACGGTCGTCCGAGTGACAAGTGCGTCCGGCTTTTTTTATTGTTTGCCGTATCGGAATGACATAATGTTCGCAATGAACATCCCCGGAATTCACTTCGACTCGATGTGAATCAATCGCATCTCACACGCCGCAGCGGTTCTCAAACTTTTACGGCCGTGGCGTCCTCGGAAAATGCTTTTTGTCACGAAAAAAGCCGACTAAACCCGAATTGTTCAGCTATCGACTGCTGCAAACATGCCCAACAGTCGAGAATAGTTGAGAATGCTCATGTTTTTACTGATAAAACGTACGTTTAATACGAATGGAAAATATAATATCAAACCGTTCACAAGTTTCCGTAATATTATCAATAACATTACTTTAGGTTTGAAAAACATTAAAACCAGTCAAGTATCAAAATGTATTATTTGAAACGAATAATTTAATTACTCTATTTGTGATTGCCATGCGGGTCCCATAATATTTCCGTAGAGTACACTTAGGAAATCACCGGTATACAGTCTGATTATTCTTAGGATACACCTCAGTGGCGATTAATTTCGAGAACGCGGTAAAAGACAAAACAAAAAAAAAAAAAACAGAGCCCTCCAAACAGTCCAAACCGTTTACTTCTAAACATGATATTTATACCTGTGCCAACATTATTAATAAGTATTTCTATTTTGAAATAATACAATTTTACTGATATAAATATCTATAAATGTAAGTACTAGATAAGTGTGTAATTTTATTAAAATCGAATTACACATATATCTATATATTTCATTTTAGATTCTGAGTGAAGCGAAGGATCTTATGGTTTTACAATGATGTTTATTTTTTTTTTCTGTTAACACTTTTTCGTATAGAAATCCTTGTCCAAAAGTTTCGTCCAGCAACTTTTTAGATTTGAAATTGAACTGAGATGGTACTTTAGAGAGGCCATTTTTTCAAAATCTCGATAGTGTTTTCAGTAATCAAGAATAACGATTGAAAAACTGAGTAAAAACGGTAAAATCGGTAAAAATCCGCTGTAAACGAGATTTTCACTGTTCAAATTTTAGGTATTTAGTCATAAATCGAAAAGTATTAAGGCTAGAATGTTGAAAATTTTATCCAATATCAAATACATACTTTTTTATATTGGACAACATTTTCAGAACAATTATAGCACTTTTGACTTAAATATAGAACTTTTTTTTATTTTTTTTATTATTTATTTTATTTTACTATTTCATATTTAGTGTAAATAAATACATAATTATCAGAATTTATTGTACTTGTATATTTTATTTTTATTTGTTGCAATTATTTATTTAAGAATAATCATTATACTGACAAAATTATTTATAGATATGCATTAAATATTTGTTGTATGATGTGGTTCTTGTAAATCTTGTTTTGCCGTCTACATAGCAGATAGTTTGTAGTCTGTTCGCCACAATATAGATAAATTTTGTTGATGATTTGTTTAGTATGAATAACTTGTATTCCTTAAAGGCTTAAAACACTGTTTATAATACCCGATGCATAACACTAAAACGTATCTCTCTATTGTGTAAAATTAATTTATATTATGTACTTAATCATACCTTTATTATCTGTATCTTATTCTATAAATGTTATTATTATAATATATCCAATATCACTGTACTTGAGCTCCGTTGCGTTTATACCAAATAAATAAATAATCGTAACAACAGCAGTATTAATTTCAGTTCTCCAAATACCGGAAGTATCAATATTTAGTGATTTTTGTTTGTTCCTGTACGCGGTAAACCTCAAAAAAGTGTCGTTTTTTTGTAATGCGTTTAATAGGTTAATATTCTCTTTATTAGATTTCACTGCTCCATTGGTCGATTTTGATAAAATGATCCCGTTGTTTCATTTATGATTTTGTTATGTTTATGAACCACGGTAGAAAATATGCACGAGTCACGAGGATTAGCTATATCACTAGTGATACGTGTCTGACAAAAACGTTTTAGTTCTGTAGATTACACATTATAAAAAGACCAATTTTGTGACATTGCGTTATAGAATAACTTAGCTTTGAATTGTAAATTGATGGAAGTAACGTTTAGTCATCGCAAACTGCAAATTTGTTTTTACTAATATTTTTGATATAATGACTGTATCGAAGACAACAGTTATAGAACCATCGAGTAAAACAACATTTTTACTTTTATACGACATTACCTATGTACTGTGCATTATTACGAACTGTACACATTATTTATTTTCTTCTCCAAGTAAGTTAATAATGATCCTCTTTGAAAAAAGCCCGTGTGTAGTTACACACATTGCACACATGTACAACTTCGCATTTTAAGATTTCGAGTAAAGCGAAACATCTTTTGGTTTTATAACGATGTTTATTTATTTTTTATTTTTTTTGTAAACAATTTTTCGTTAACTCAGAGTGGTCCTTTAATTTCATACAGCAACTGTATAGACCGTAAGTGTTATGCATATGGTACTTTAAATGTTTATTCTTCTTTCCTCTAAATTGTTTTCCCAGACGTGAGTAAAAGCTGCCGAAAATCCGGTTTAAAACAGTAAAGTTTGCAGTAAACGACACTATCACTTTATTAATTATAATCAAATAGTCATAAATCGAAATGTTATGTATCTAGAATATATAATTTGTCCAACAAGACAACTTGAACAGGTAAGTAAAAAAAAAATTAAAAACCATACCGACAGTCAAACTAAAAATGGTTAAATATGTAAACTGTATATATACCTGGTATACATATATATTTTACTGAAAATTTGCTCAGAATCATTTAACTAAAACATAGTCGTTTTTTTAAAAACCAATTCACCTATTTGAAATATCTATCAAAGAATATGATGCGAATACTTCACTTTTTAATAATACCTACACGGGAGGAAAATCATGGAAACACAAAACACGTTTTGTATTATTCTTCACGTTCTCTTTGAGTATCGACGAGTGTAGCGAATCCAAACGTAAGCTTTGCGTAACACCGTGAAAAACCTAATTACACCGTTGATTATCCCCTAGTACTCACATCACTGAACTAAATACATGGAACGCATATTGTGTAGATATGTTAAGTTCGTGAACGAATAGTTCATTCGAACTATTCACTTAAATGAACTATTCCGAACTGTTTCAGTACCTGTAACCTAACAGTTCACCGTTCAATAAATAAATTGGTAGCATTGTGTTCACAGTACACTTGAAATAGTTCGTGAACTTCGAATCTGGGACATGATCATAATAATCAAATAGTTCGTCGTTATTTCATTCAAAATCTACAAAACAACAGGTGTTTCCAATACAGAACATGAAATAATTTTATCAGATATTAGAAAACTAATCTATGATTAGGTGAATAGGTGATTCTGATATTATGATAACATGAGTTGGTAATTTACTATTAGGTTTATTCGATAGTTTTGCCAAATTAGTTATTTAAATAATGTAGTTTTCGAAAGAATAATTATTCGATAGTTTATACGAATAATCTAGATTACTCGATAGTACAAAAGTATTCATTACCACACATCACTGGTACTGTCAACATGCTTCCATTTCAGAACATGTTTGAATTGATAGTAGATATTTTAATAATTCATTTTGTATAACCTACAAGGAGGGATAAGCATAAGAGGGATAGTTCGTTTCGTTTTGTATGACTAGTGGAGACTAGTGAACTTAGTGGACTAAGTGAACTATAGACTAGTTCATTTGAACTATTCACTTCGGTCTTCGGTGAACTATGAACTAATGAACTTTTCCTAAAATTGAACTAGACTTTCCATCTCTAGTATTGTGTATAATTCTCGTATATGAAAAATGAGCTGATACGCGAGCCACCATATGCATTCCGTTTCATTTATCTCATTGATTGTAACTAACTTCAATTAGTGATAAAACAGTAACTTTTATTCGGATATAACATAATTAGTATAAAATTAAAATCTGAAATCATAAATCATAATAACTAATAATTATATTAATTTTAACCATGTTTTACTTTTTATCTTTAAATCTCATGAACTAGGATACTAGGTACTCAAGTAAGTGGCCAAGTCTTAATAATTACTTATTACTATTTACAAAACGCAATTGCCATTTTACAATACATAACTATTATTTTTACACATTTTGAAAAATTACTAACCTTGACAGTACTTTCCTTTTATTTTTACCTATCATATCTTTATTTATTATTTTAGTTTCATGAAATGTTCTTATTCTAATATAACATAGTGAGATCGTTTTTATTAATTGTTTTGTGTGGTTGAATTCTGAATCGAAACTATGATTATTCAGTGATGAGAATAATCGATGGGTCACAACCACAAGTTACATATTATATAGCCTAGATGTTACATGTTTATAATAATATTATAAAAAAATAGAAATTGAAGGGTCCAGTGCAACGACCTGGTATGTCCACTTTTTCAAAAAAAATTTTTATCGTGGTTTCTTTATGAGGAAATAAATCTATACAATTCGGTGTAACAAACCGGTATGTCCGATTATTAGTTACGGAGATATAAGCAAAATGGACTTACCAGGTTTTCACATTTTAGAGCAAGAACCTGGTATGTCCGGACATACAAGGTTTTTGCTCCGAAACCAATTATGTTGGTTATACTGAATTTTATAATAATATTTTATTTTATTTTATCAATAATCAAAATAATCAATATTATTATTGTTTGTGATAAAGATATATTGTTTTTATTTTAAAATGTACAAGGTACAACTTACTATATTAATTTGTTAAATTGTTAAAAATTGAAATTAAAGTGACTGTTTATTAATATAAAATGTTTTGTGTTAAGATATTATAATTGTAATTTGAATTCATATTATTGATTCATAATAATGAATGCTATATGTTTTCAATATAAATATAAAAAATACCGCACACATTAGTGATATAATAAATTGTATATTTTACTAAAAATTAAAAAAACCAAATTTCAGAGCAAGAAACCTGGTATGTCCATAAATTTATCTTATTTATAGGTCATAACATTTTTTGTGTCAATATAATTATAATTTGAATACATAATATCAATAAAAAAAAAGGAATGCTACATGTTTTCTATATAAACATTCAGTGAATGACAAATATTAAAGAATTTAAATGTTTTTTTCTTCTCCTGAACAATTTCTAAAAGTGGACATACCTACCAGGTTGTTGCACTGGACCCTTCAATTATCGTAGCAGCATCAAAATATTCAAAATGTACGTTTTGCATGATAAAACTTAAAGTAGGGCGGGATATTAATATCATGATTCATGATTAACAATTTTCATGGAGATCATTACATTTCCTTATCACTGCCATGACTCGGAATGCATACGGCGGCCTCCTAGTAGGCTCATATTTTATTTGATACACGCGTTCCATGTATTTAGTTCAGTGACTCACATAAAGTTGGTATATAGTGGTGATTTGTCAAAATCCACCGATGTTTCCGGTTTCGAAAAAAACGACGTACCGATTTCGCAGGTCATCTGTAACATAATGCCATTTATTTCAAATTATCGATACACGTTTAATGACGACTAAACCTATTGGCAACTGACTTGTGAATGAAATAATTGTTCCGAAAAACAGTGAGAATAACAATTTGAATAACCAAAAAAACTTGTAGACGATTCAACTAAAGAATTAAATAATAAAAACGTTTTCGTGATATCATATGAACAACAGGTTTTCAAATATCATAGTAATCATAGTAATTAGTTTAAAATTGATCGATTGTTTTTGATATTATGGCTGGTTTTTTATGTTTGTTATGTATTGTAAAACCGTTTTATTTTTATTTTACCACTTGTATGATCGATTAAAAAAAATAAATGATGATAATATTTGTGTGATAATCGATAACCCATAAGATCATGATTTTTATTCTCTAAATATCGACCTTTAAACTTATAATAACAAAATAAATAAGAATACCTGAGATAATTTGTTGTTAAATTTTCACGTGGTAATATAACATAATTTATAATAAAGATGTATTTGTGTCCTATAACGTATAAACCATTTTTAACAATAATTTGTATGAATAAATTATAATTTGATTTACGTTGAATAATTTTGCATTTTACCTGGTAAATAAAAAAATTATAATCAAATGGTTAACTGTGGAATCGGAATAAAATCAGAAAAATCACTTTACGACCTTATTAGTGACGTCGTTCGGTGACGCGAACTTTCATTTTTATGGTAAAATTTCGTGAATGAGCTTTATAAAATATTCATTTTACGTTATCATACATAGAATTATGTAAAATACTTTGTATAATAGTTTGTTGCGTTTGTATGTCATGAATGCATTGTTTCAAAATAAATCCATGTATAATACAAACACGTTTGCTCGTGAATCTCAACAGAAACAATCATGTCTGTGACATGCGACTAATCTTGAAAACAAAGAGTACGTCATAGTTTTCATTCTGTCATTGAAACAGACTGTAAACGGTCCACTTACCTAAACTCGTTTTAATTATTCTAAAAACTTTTGAATTATTTATTTTCTTTCTAAACACGACTATTTTAAACTAAATAAATAATTAAACAGTACGCATCATGATAAAATTTTGGCACCAAATTACAAGAGAGTTTTCGTTCAACGAGCTGGCTTTCAGAAAAGTGACTAATATAACGTACATTTATCGTATTAATCTTGGGAAATTGAAAAAATAACTTTTATTTAAGACTTTATGATATTTCTAATACAATTATAGGCTAAAGAGCCTAGAGGAAAAACGAACTCCTCACTGTAGAACTAACAGAGTTTCCGCTCTACTCATACTTATAAATGCGAATTTAGCCCAAAACGATACAAACGTTTTTTTTTTTTTCAAATTTGATTTTTCACTCGTCGAAGTCCGAGGAAAAAAAGCTTCGGTCAAGTACTACGTCTTGCGGAGTACAGATCAAGTGTAAGTCGTTCATATCATACCATTAGCTCACACCACCCACGTCGGGACGTAAAGTCACGCGAGAAGAGATGACCAGGTGAATTTTTTTTTTTTTAATAAACATTTTTCATAACCCGTTGCGACCGTGACGCTCTGCCACCACGACCGATCCCACAGGGTGTCCAAAAAGTTTAGAAACATTTCGTACCATCAAATAACGTTAATTCGAAACTATCTCAACACCTTGTGCCGTATACACATACCTACGCGTTCGCTGCTTTTCTCCGGTTATTAACACACACACACACACACACACACACACACACACACACACACACACACACACACACACACACACACACACACACACACACACACACACACACACACACACACACACACACACACACACACACACACACACACACAAACACACACACATACACGCGCGCGCGTGCGCGTGCGTATTACCGACGTACCGTGCAATATATAAATTCCTCGTTACTAGGCGTGAAAATTAGAATTCCGCAACACCTCTAAAGTTTCCGCAGACTTGTACGTGTATAATCCAGCCTACTAAATGCCACGTTGACGGTAAATCAATGAATAATGCGTGTGTGTACGTGCGTGTGTTCTCGGAGCACATGTGACGTCACATATATGCGCCGGATGTGTTTTATTCGTTTATAAAACAATATTAACAGTTTTCGGCGGTATTTTAATATCATATAACATTCTTACGTGTTGAATCATCGATAAAACACCAAGAATATCACGTGTCTTTTGAATACGAATTGAACTTGAGGGTTTTTCTTGTTATTTTCTTAAGCTGAACAATACAAACTACCTGTTGGGCGAATATGATCATTCTCACTTCTAAGCGATAATCCATACACTGATATCTATATCCGTAATATAATAATATGCACGTTTTAATGTTTTACATGACAGAAATCGACTTTTTTTAATTTACTCCACAAATAATTTTACTTCATCTGTTAGAGTAAATTATTATTTATAGTTGAATTTTTTATTCATCTATGATAATTAATAACATTAGTAAATTAATGATAATTTATTAATAATTATTATTAATTACATTGAATATTTTTCTAATGATTATTCATTAGTTATATCTATAAAACTCCTAAAGCACTAGCTCAAACACAAACAAATAATTGAAAAATACTTTAATTTCATAAAAGCGTAAAACTCAAAAAGTATTTTTTTCCAACATTACATTTTAGATTCTGAACGAAGTGAAGAATGTATTGATTTTACTATTATGTGTGTTTTTTTTTTTTTTTTTTTTTTTTTTTTTGTTTTTGTGTCTGTGTACACCATAACTACTCGAAATAAGGCTTCAATTTTGAACTTCAGGGTATGTTTTCGGTGGCAAAACGAATATCGGAGGTACCTTAGAGAGGTCACAAGTGAAAATTCCCAAAAGTTTTCAAATGCCACGGGAAAAACAAACAAAAAATGAGGAAAAAACGGTACTTTTTGTGCAAAACCCGTTTTCGACGAAATCGATTTTTTTATTTAGCCGTTACTCAAAAACCAAAAATTGTAGATACTTGAAATTTTCACCAAATGTTTATATTGAAATCATCTATACGTGGTAAAATTTTTGAACACTTTTGACTTTTTTTGAGCTTTTTATAGACAATTTAAATTTTTGACTTTTCTTAGTTTTTTTTTCTGAAAAGTGGATAAAAAAAATTTGGCTGGACAAAAAATCTTGAAAATTTAATATAAAGTTCCTCATAAGAAGTACTTATCGGTATAAAAAAAAAATTCAAAGCGAAATGCACACCTTTTTTTTTATAAGCATAAAAAGTTTAAATTTTTATGAAATATTGAAAAATCGCGAAAATTTGAACTTATTTTTTTCTGAAATGTGGATAAAAAAAATTTGGTTGGCCATAAAACTTTGAAAATTTAATACAAGGTTCCTCATTAGAAGTACTTATTGCAATTAAAAAAAATCAAAAATCGTGAGTCACAATTTTTTTTTATAAGCATCTAAAGTTCAAACGTTTACGAAATAATGACATGATTGCGTAAAATAATAATTTAGCCTTCAACGATTTTTGATATTTGTTCTTATTCAAAAAGTATAAGTCGAAAAAACTTGAAACTTTCACCAAATGTTTATATTGGAATCATCTATACGTAGTACAATTTTTGTAAACTTTAGACTTTTTTTGAGCTTTTAATAGACAATTGAAATTTTCAACTTTTCTTTGTTTTTTTTTCTGAAATGTGGATAAAAAAAATTTGACTGGACAAAAATTCTTGAAAATTTAATACAAGGTACCTAATATGTTGAACTTATCGGTATAAAAAAAAAATTCAAAGCGTAATGCACAATTTTTTTTTTATAAGCATAAAAAGTTCATATTTTTACGAAATGTGTAGAAAATCGCGAAAATTTGAAGTTATTTTGCAGTTGAAAATTCATAAAATTTTAAGTATTCAAAACTAAGAATTGTAAATTCGGTACAAAGTTTGACATACGTTTTCCTTCAATTATCTGTAAAAAAATTTGCACTGGAATAAAATCAAAAATTTTTATGAGTGTTTGAAATTACAATTTTTTCACATAATCGCGTAAAATAACAATTTAGGCATCATTGATTTTTGATATTTGTTCTTATTCAAAAAGTATAGGTCGTAGAAACTTAAAACTTTTACAAAATGTTTAAATAGGCATTTTCTTTATATAGTTGTATTTTCAAAATATTTCGTTTATTTTTTAGCTATTTATAGGCATTTGAATAATTCGATTTTTCTTACATTTTTTTTTATAAAAGTCGATAACAATTTTTTGGCCCTACCAAATCGCTTGAAAATTTAATAGAAGGTTTTGAATAAGTTGATCTAAGAGTGATTCAAAAATTATTCAAATACATAGGCACAATTTTTTTTTTATAAGCAGTTGAAGTTCAAAAATCGACAAAATTTGTCAAAATCACAAATATTTGCAAATTATTTTGTAGTTGAAAATGTATAAAAATTTTTGTATTCAAAGATAAGAAATGAAAATTTAATACAAGATTGTTAATAAATTTTGCTTACGATAAGTATAAAAATACCGCGATACGTTAAATTAAAAAAAATTTTGAATGATTGTCTGAATCTATAATTTTAACAAAATCAAAAATTGACGCGTTGAATAACGATTTTCTATAAAAATATTATAGACTTTTGTTATTCTTCATAAGTATTAGCCGTACAAACTTTAAACTTTCTCCAAATGTTAATTTTGGCATAATCTATTCGTGGTATAATTGTTGAAAAGTTTTTAGCTATTTTTAAGACTATTTATCTTATTATTTTTTCTGAAATGTGAATAAAAATGTAATACAAGGTTCTTATGAAAGTTGTACTTACTGGTATAAAAAAAAATTCAAAGCAAAAGTCAAAATTTTTTGTGTAAAAATCGTAAAAATTTGAATATATTAATACATTTTAAGTAGGCATGTAATAGTAATGATTGGTGCTTATAAAACTTACATATTGACATCTCTATGAAATGTGTGGAAAATGACTCGTCTCGAAGTTAATATGTAATAGTTGCACAATGAATGAACACAACCATATGTGTAACCATATTTATTTAAAACAATAAAAATTAATACATGGTTATTAGGTACTTAATTTATTTTAAATACCGTGATCAATTATGACCCTTAACGAATACCAAGTGGCAGTGGAATGTAAATAAAATATTATGTAATATCACAGCTGATAAAGATAATTAAATAGATTAAGTTTATTATAATATAATCAGTAGCTGACAGCTGTTCTATACAAAATATTGGTAGATTGTAAACACAAAGTGTATAACGTACCTTTACATGGTTGAATAGAACGTTACTAACTTCCAATTTCCAGTTATTTTAATGTGTGTATCAGTTCCATAAACATGCGGATTTTATATATTATTATTAATTATTAATATTTAAATAGACGTAGCCACGGAGCATTCAGCATATATGGACGGCGGGGTCGGGTGGTACCGTCACGATAGTGCATTTAGGCAAATAATATGGTATTTACCTACGCCCTATCTATGCACATCCTGGTTTGTCCAATGCTCACGAGCAGAAGTCACATGAATAGACAAATGTAAATAACCCAATCTAGGATATTAAAATAAAATATATATTACAATTTAAGGCTGACATCTTCATCTTCGTTCAGAATCGTTTTTTTTTTTATAATATAAAATAATTCCAAAATCTATCCAATAATGCCTAATCTAGCAATGCATCTCGTGTATCCCACCCAACTACTGTATCCTGTACTTAACTTACAATGATTTATCATTGCATTCAAATGTAAAGTACCATACAACTAATCTTGTCCGAGGAGCGAAGCGACGAAGGACGAACTTCCACCACCATTATCTTATCGGCTTTTTTTTACTATGATTTTTAATCATTATTTTCCATTGTATTTTCATTGTATTTTCAGAAATCACAAAAATACAAATCCCAAATTTCTGTAAGAGGTGGTAAGGTAAGTTTATTCCTGTATTTTACCGGATAAATTAATTTCGATGTTGTTGTGTAATACAGTGATAAAGACGTTTTAATGGCGAACACCACTAGTTTTTGTCAGTACATACCCTATATACAATTTTTTTTCGTTTTTAAACTCATAGACTATTCTCTTCACTTCTCTATTGATCTTTTTAGTTCAAAATATTATGACGTATGACTATGAATGTTTCAAATTATTATGAGGACGCATAGCAGTACAAGACTCGGAGGAGAGGTACTTTTTTTTTCTTTCTACCCAATTCGTCAAATATTTTTTTTCGCAGAAGAAAAACTGTTGTGTCAAAGTACACATGTTCAATAATTTCGACTATTCTACTTTCAGAGTTGTCCGTAAGCTTCTCGATTTTTCTGGTTACGTCATGTGATAATAATATCTTTACTGTAATGTGTTCATAATTATTAATTAATAATATAATCATTTTAAGACGACAACGACGACGAGCGTAGATTTGAGTCATTAACTTGTAGTAGCTTTATAACAGTTGTTTTTCGGAGGTGTGCGACATGTTTCCAGAACTCCCCGCAGTGAACTTACGATTTAAAACTTAAGCCTCTTTTGTTTACCTGATTGCACCTTGAGTCTCGGAGTTTGAATTCCAACCGTAAAAGCAACGGGATTGTTTTTTTTTTTTTCGATGATACTGAAGACACTTTATTATTTTTGGTTGTAACCCCTGCACCTTAGTTTTTTTCTCGCACGTATCATAATGCGTCAATTGCTAATGACGTCGAAAGAGATCGCTGATCAGTGATCACATATTTCGGCACGTGAGTCGTAATTTACACATTTTTGGGTTTGTCGGTAGTTCGTAGACAAACTTTTTTTTTTCAATACTTTTATCGTAAAAACATCATATTGTTTAGATTAAAGCCAGTCAACACGGTGCATCGAAATCCAAAGTCTGATTGTGTATTTGTTAATTTGAATATATTTCGTCAGCCGTCTCTCGATCGACCGTCATAAGTGATGTTTCGAACTCGCGAGTATATTACGTTGTAGCGTAATTGGCAGTGAAAGAGTATTTTCGTCAACGGTGATGTATCACCATAAGATACTACGAGACAGTGACTGCTCCCATTTAATTGAAAAATAAAAATAAAATATATATATATATATATATATATATATATATATATATATATATATATATATTATATGCAATATGCATTCATTAATAAAAAATCTATAACTAAAATAACAAATATTTTGATAACTATAAAAGACATCTCGATTTTAAATATATTTTTTACGAGTTCATTGAATTTCGGTTGGTTTAATCATAATATACACAAAGAGATGTCGAGACACTATGTGCGCGACTTCTTTACGTTGTTTTAAACAGTAGCTGTCTCGAGGGCGCAAGGATCAGGAATCCGCGTCGTGATTAGAAATGACTCGGTCTTATAAACACACCGTTATTTTAGTTTATCTTGTTCGACTGCCCCTCCTTGTCGACAGAGCGTTCTCGCTTCTTTTTTCTTCTTCACTCTCTTAACATCACACCCGACGCTCTCCATATACTCTCCTCTCAATCCGTTACAGCCATTACCGCCACAATTTATTTCATTCTTAATTCTGGGTTGCTTATATAATTTACTTATAGATTGTACAAATAATTGTCGAAATACACAAAATTTCAATAAAAAAAAAAAAAAAAAAAAAAAATGTTAGTTTAAAATGTAGTCTTTCCATCCACTTGCGTTGTCGACCCGTTTGGTTTACTCACGCTTCACCGGTGATTTTCGTCAACGCTAATCGCACGAAACTAAAGATTGTAACTCACTTTTATATCTAACTTTAGATTGTACGGTGTCGATCGACACAATAGTCGTTTATGTATACACGGGTCGTTTTCGTTTGAAACGTCCGACTTCGTTTTATGACGACTTTATTGAAAAACGACTCGTTTTTTTTTCTCGAAAAACAGATTTCTTTTAATACACTCGTAAGTCACATAATATTATCTAAATAGATGGTTAATAAACCAATTATCTAACTGACGCTCGATCGTTAGCTGACGGCGTGTTGAGCACGTAAACGGTGATAAAACGAGATGGCGTATTTTTTTTTTCTTATTACACTCACGAATAATTTACGTCGAAATATTCACGTTAAAAATTTAAATATTAATTCGTGTTCAGCGTTTCGAACTGAACAACTTGAACACGACCTACGCGTTACCGTGTTGACAGGCCAAGACGTCTTTTTCGAGCCTACGGATGTGGGTTTTCACAGGAATTGAACAGCAGAGACGGCGATGAAAGTTCAATGGCCGTAGAATCATTATTAATTAACACGTTCGGTGTCTAGAAGTTTCGAAAATGACGCAGACGACAGTGTCGTCGAGGAGCCGAGTCGTTGGGTTGATAATGGACTCAAAGTCGTCCGGACACGCGGAGACAACGTACCGACAAATACCGAAGGGTGGATAAATTACCATCGACCTTGAGGCGGAGCGTTGGTACGTAAAACACGGTAACACATATAAGCAGGGGGCGGACCTGTGGTCCCTAAGGGATGCCGGGAAATTTACCTGCAGTCTGAATTGAAATTCATGGTCATAGCCTGACATTTTTAACGTTCGTCCCGACGAAAATGTATTTATTTGTTTTTTTTTTTTTTTAAGTTTAAAACTTTCTGACTTCCCTGCAAAAATTGCTCGGTTTCAAATACATTCTCTTTTCTCCGTATATAAGCAAACTTGTAGGTCTGATTGAAAATTGGCCAAGAATTCGGGTCCTTGGTGTCGAGGACATCGTTTCCATCAAAAATCAGTTTTTGTTTTAAAATTAAGTATTTTACCTATGATACGCTTTACCAAATCATTATTTGAGACACCTTTGGTGCTAATTTTGATATAACTATGCTTTTTAAAAATACTTTGACATACATTTTTACTGTGTCTAACCTTATTTATTTCTGTTTCTTGAAGTTAAGTATGAAAGTAAAATAAAAATATGAAAATTATACGCAAGTTTTTAAGTCTAAATTGAATGTTTCTGTAATATTCAAGATAAAACCGAAAAAAAATCAAACAAAACAAATAAAAAGAAATTAATATCCAAAGTCGACTTTATAACGAATTTAAAATACAATTAAAGAGTATACAACTAAAATTATTTCCTTTATGAATTTTTATTTTTTTTTAAGTAAGTAAGTACACGACATCTCTAATGTATTTATGACTATGATAATGGAGTTATTAAAAATACCAAACAAATGAATAGCTAGATGTATTTAAAGAAATTAAGTAAAATCAAATAAATTATAGAAAATAAATTTAGGGGTCAATCCTAAAATTTGGAAAAACGGATTCGATGAAAACAAAAACTGAGTTTATTTTCATTTTATCGGAAGTGAACAACTACCGTCCGTGATGGTTCCTTATGACTTGTTCGGCGATGCTGCCGCAATCGTCGCCGTCGCCGACTGAAGAGTTCGTTTTCATACGTAGCACATCCTTTTGAAAATTGCGAGAGATAGTCGCTGCCAACGCATAGAACTCCCTTGGTCACTGCAGAAACTCGGGTCGAGTTGTCATTTTAGAATCTTCAGGAGGTTGTAGTTTGAACAATAAATACGGTACTAAACAGTTTAAAAAATAATAATACGTGTTCATTTTCATGTCATTAAAAAAACAAAAAAAAAAATTAATCGGTAATTATTTCTATAATTATATGAAATTATCATATAGAATCTAAGCATACGATGTGTGATGTACAACTATACAATAATTTAGTATCATAACTTCGGTTTGCTTTCTCGTGAATATGTAACCGTTTTGCGATTTTTCGCGAATTGCTTTAAGCTTTTACTGTTTTAAATGAAAAACTTGGTCACGGTCTCGAGCGGGTTAAGAACGACTGAATGGTCTGGTTCTTCTACGCGTCCACAGCGATATATGTATTACCAAATGTCGATGTTGAAAGATTTTCAAAAGGGAAAAAAATCATAATATTGATTTAATATTATAAATAAAAATGAGTGCTGTACTTAACTGTGGTTGATAATTTTTTATTTTAATTCAAATAAAAAATTAGTGATTTCCATCAAAATCGTTTGATCGAAATCAAATTAAATTAATTCTGAACAGGTAAGTCTTAATTCGTGAAAACCGTGCCGCCTCGTTCGTATAAATAAACCGTCACACGTTCCGTTCTGAATTAAGTAAAGCTTGTAAAAAAAAAAAAATAATAATAAAAATAAATAAATAAATAAATGAATAATTATTATAATGATTTTAATACGAAAAAAAAATCACACCCTAGGAAAATCCCCGGTTAGGTTCACCGCGCTTGACGCGTTCGGGGTGACTGATGCGTGTGCGCGTATGTATTATGTATACTCGCTAATGAATTTTAAGTGCTCGTGATGTACTTCTGTTTCTCCGTTTTTCGCGAAACGTCTGACAACAATCATCAAACACATCACATTTCATCCGTTAATCAAATTTTACAATTCCAAAAGTGTAAATACATTTATAACACCTACCACCTACTCTTGATACTTTGAAGTTCCGTTCGGCGTTTCCCTTTTAAAAACTATACAACGAAATTACTACCGCACGGTGTTTTTGGCAATTTAATTCGCTCTATAGTGTACGTAATTTACAATATAATGTATGTTATATCACACTTGGTGTAGCGTTGTACAAAAAGAATAATAATAATAACAGGTGAAACGTAATTGTTATAATGTTAAAGTAAACAATACGAAACTCGAATAATGTTTTCAGCGCGTTTCATTAAACGGGAAGTCCAATAATGATTCCATAAAGTCCACTGCGTAAAACAATGTCTCATATTTAATTAACAAATCACAAAGAGACCCCTTTCAAAACGTTTGACGTTGAAATCGAATAACGTCATGAAGCCAAACAATATGAATAATACGCCTATTTTATGCATTTACCAAAAAGTGATGAATTTTACTAAACAATTTTGATTTAATGTAATTTCGTGTATAAATTGTATTTTTTTATTATCGGCCTCATCGATTAAAAATAAAGTATGAGAATTGATAAACGCGGCGTATTAATCGCTGAATCATCGTTAGGTTAGGTTAATACGATTAATCATCGTATTAATCGAAAAATCGCGATTAAAAATCGCAAAAATGCTAAAACAAAAAATATACGTAATTATCATTTATTCATATTTATTTTGTTTCCATGGAATAATGAATATTTTTACAAATTATAATATATTACTTTAGCAGTCAAGACATTTTTTTGAACACGATTATCAGAATCAAGTTATTAATAATTTTTTTTTCTCACTATACAAAGTGAGTCGGATCTATTAGACGAAACAACATTTTTTCTATTCATTAAGTTTAACTTTTTTTTTATAAAATAAATACTTGAGTCGTGTGCTACTATAAAATCGCAAATAAAGATTTTTTAATTTTTTAAACACAAATTTTAAATTGTACTGTACTGTTAGGTGAAAAACACAAAATAGTTGTTTTGTGAAACGGATTTTTAGAAAAATGTTGGTGCTTAAATATCTGATGAAGGATACTCCGTTAATTTTCTACGATTTTTTTATGTTCGTTAAAAGGTTAAAAATAATATTTTGATTCATCACGCGTAATTATATACCACAGTTTGATTTCGCTACTTGGCTGATTGAAATTGAATTTATTCCGAGATTTCTTATATCGCTTGTACCTATTATTTTACCTGACTAAAATTAATATTTAACAATCATGAAATCAATCGAATTCATAGATTAAATCTTGATAGAACATTCAATAATTTCTAAAATAATTTTAATTATTGAATTCGTTTTCAAAAATACATTTTTCGATAAGTTAAAAAAAAATCATAATACACTAAATAACAAAATTTTAGGTATATTATACCATAGTCTTTATAAAAAACCGGTCTATAAAATGGCCCTTTTGAATTTTCGTTTTTATTTAATTTTAAAATTTGAGCTCTAAAAATCTAAAAACCCGAACATAGACTTCACACCTTAGATATTTTTTGCTTCTTAGATGAAAGGTGATAGATTTTAATAACTTTAGATGAGCTACTTTTACGATTAATTACCAATACGTTTAGAACGATTTTATTTAATTTTGAAATTATTGATTTATCATTGTTTCTAGAAAACAATTCGCGGTGAAAATCAAATTCAAATTTATTTTAGTGTTGATTAATAAAGTTTTCGAAAAAAATGAAAACCTTATGATATACAATTGCTGCAATTTACACGGAGAATCTATTGGTCAAAGAACGTTTTTCACTGAATTAAAAATTACAAGTTTTATAAGGCTTTTAATGAAAAATATCCCTAATTTATGCGTAACTTGTGGTTTTTGTCAAAATTCAAATATTAATCACGTGATTATATAAAAAAAAAAACATGAATAATGATTTAGCTGGGTTCGTTAAGCATATTATAAACAAAATGTTAATACATTTTCAGGTTTTTACTACAAATATTTAAAATTTTATAAGGTAACAATTTTTAGAAAACGAGATATTTTTCATAGTTGAAAAGTTTTACTTATAACCCTAAAAAATAGTTTCTGAAAACTTTATCAAGTCTTTTTTAGTTTCAGGTTGGTATTCGATGAAAATGTCAAGTGTCTAGCATCGTCGTTTTTGGATTTATGGCTAAATATGAAAAATGGATTTAACGAAAATCTCGTTAACAGAAAATTTTACCGTTTTTACTCAATGTTTAGGTAGTTTTTTCTTACGGTTTGAAAAACTATTGAGAATACAGAAAAAATACCTGTTTAAATTATCGACTAGATGAAATTTTTAATTTATAGATTTTCTGAATGTAACTTTCAGATCATTATTACTACCCGTAAAATGATTACATTCATAAAAAACACACACACACACACACATATACCTACGTCATATGTTATACAGGTATGTCCAGTGGCGTATTTACGGGGTGAGGGAGGTCATTGGGTTTTATCCCCCCCCAAGATTTGAAATGAATACTTTTTTTTTACATAAAACTAAATTTATTTTAGCTCTATGACTCTTTGACACTGGTAAATAGTAATTTGTGAAATATTTAGATTTTTTGACTTGCAAGTTGTGGACGAATTATCTAAAAAATCTAGGAAACTAAATTTTGTTACATAAAATACAAATAAAATATAAGTAATTCAGAATAAAATACATTTTTGCCTCTTAATATCTGTTAACTATTAAACATAAATTATATTAAGTTTTTCAAAAAATATCTACTGTTGTTTTATATTTAATTACTTAAATGCAAAATTAGAGAAAAAAAGAATCAAAATTTTACGGGGTTTATTTGTAATTTATCTCATTTAAATATGTGATCTCATACTTCCGTGTGTTTTGTAACTCTTTTGTAACTTTGTTGTTGTGCCATGGAGCCTAGTCCTCAAATTTATACTAACGCAGTACCTAGATATATAAATCATACATTTGACCAGTAGCCATTAAAGCTTAATACTAATTAAGGAGTCCCTATTAAATTTTTTATTTTGATCCCCCCCCTCCCGTGTAAATTACGCCTAAATACGCCACTGATTAGATTAATAATATTATCGATTGTTTCTTACATATTTTTATTCACTGGTTTTGGATTTGCCGAAAAAGGTACTAAAAGTAACCGGCTGAAAATGATTTCAGACCATAGTTTTAGAATCGCCTTGGTGGTATTAGAATACATCGATTTAGAACCAAATCTTACGACGGAACGTGCGCTTTCGACTAATTTACCAGTAAATGTGATTTAGAAACTATAATATTATTTCGCCCGATGCACAAAATTGGTACGGGCTACACATGAGTATCGGCATATTATCGTATTCGTTCGAAATCGAATCCGTGGACACACTGAGGCAATTTTTCAAACAAAAACAACAGTGATTCGGTTGTCGTTCGTGTTCATGTCGTGTGGAATACACGATACGACCGTCGAGCATAACCTAACCGAACAACCGAACACATTACGCGCGTTCGTCCGCGCCCGTTATAATATTATTATCGCCGAATCGCAGTGCTTTCTCCGTCACCGAGTTATGTGTACAAGCGACGTGACCTGACGGGACGCGAAAAGTTTCGCTCGAAGAATATTTACCGACGCTAATCCCACGGGCGTCTTTTATAACACGCACGCGCCGCGCACACCGTACGGCGCTCGTAAAGTCCGGTCCCTTGTAGCTCCCCCGGCTCTACGGCACGGACGTCGTCAGACACCTACGCAAACGACTCGAGGTCCGTTTTTATCATTATCCAGCGCCGTACTTACCTATATATATATATATATATATATATATATATATATATATATATATATATGTGCTGTATACACACGTACAAATGGTCCACTAGTGGGAGCCGTGTTGACCGTGTAGTGACCGTTAAATAAATATTTCAACGGATGTGCGCGTTCACACACACACACACACACACAAATATTGTATACATAACAAGCGTTCACGTGCTTATACACGCGAGCCACACTCAAAAGAATTTGTTGTTTTTGCCAAACCTCTAGTGAGCAGTCGGAAGTGAACGTTGTAATTTTATGATTATTGCTGGGTACGTTTCAAAGGTCACAGCCCCAGACTGGCGATGACTGATACACTCCATTTAGGATAAATGTTATTCAACCCCACGCGTTGTGTGTGTGTGTGTGTGTGTGTGTGTGTGTGTGTGTGTGTGTGTGTGTGTGTGTGTGTGTGTTTGTAAACTCACGTGCAAGTATTTTTTCTATGTATTAAAAAAAAGCAACATGGGACTTCCATTAATATTTTTGCCATTAATAATTTTTCTCGAACGAATATAAACATATGTGTATATAATAGTAAACACATATATTATATGCGTGTATAAAATAATATACCTATATAGACTATTTATAAGTACACACACACATACTTTCGTATGGCTGATGGTGGTATATATATGTAAATGTAGTGATGGAAATTTTTCATTATTCAACGATAGTAAAACTATCGTCTTTAAATAATTAAAGAAAATGCGGTATTGTGAAAAGGGCGAAATAGTTATGCGCCCGTAATGCTCTTTAATATAACTCTAATTTATTTTTATTTTTATGAAATATGCTCGAACGCTCCTATCTGTTATTATTATTATTATTATTATCATTATTATTATTACTGTTATATATTTTTTTCAACGTTAAACGCCATTATAGAAAGCCTTAATAGCATACCATTTCCATTCCACCGCAAAAACAACCCATTAACCCTGTTTTGGAATATTGCTCATTTTTGGCTTCCATTGTTCCATATATCGTTATCTCGTGTTTTAAAATTAATTAAATTGCGAACTGTCGGTCGGTTAATTAATATCTGCAGACCCCGTGTGTTCCTTATCAGTAATAATTAGTTTTGCCCTCGGTTTTTGCCAATGAGTGGGAAGTTTTACAAAGTGAACGTGCACGGGGTGTGAGGCGTGGAAGTGAAAGGGTCTTAAAATGAGACAAAAAAAAATCCCCCGGAGTGGACAAACATTGTGTTAGTTGAAATTAAAAAAATATCATGGCGTCGTTTATTAAATCATAATAGTTATTTAGTAAATACATTTTCACAAAAAAAAAAAAAAAAGAAAGTGATAATAATTAATAATGACAATGTTACGTTATAATAAACAACTGCAAATATTTATTCAAACTTTGTTGACCTTATGAAACAATATATGTATCTCATTTGTAGGATATTTAATGTTTTACGGGTTTTCAAGTAATTAATTTTGACTGCTGACACCGTTTCAGATCTCGATGAATCGTGACGTTCAACGACATAAAAATATAACGATCCACGGTTGGACGATATGATAATACTGTTCTGCCGATCGATAGTGCGGCTAGATATGTAAAATTTACGAAAATTTTCAATTCGGTAATTTGCCGAGGAAAATTTACCGTAAATTCTGTATATTCGGTAAATTTTGATGAGTACTGTTCGTCACAATAGGGACATCCATAGGAACTCCACCCTTTCTCTTTTTCGCGAACTTATAATTATTGTAACGATCGTTTTTATTACTAACTGGATCCAGGGGGTTCGTGGTTATACATTTAACACATGACTTTATACAAATACCCAGTAGTGTATTATACTGTTATTGACTTGTTTGTGTTTTAAATTATTGTTTAATTGGTATTAATGTATTTTTAAATTATTAAAATATTAAATAAAATGTAAATTAATCAAACTAGATTCATTAGGTACCTTGACATAACAACAACGACAAAAAAAAAAAAAACTAAATAAATTCTAGTCTTTTTGTTTTATTTGTCTTTTTCTCTACTTATGAATTGAACGTTTGACGTTCTAAGTTTTATAACATCAACTATTACATTCTACTGATATGTTATGCATATTTAACTCATTAAGAATTTTAATTTGAGATGTCGAATTTTAATTTTTACGGTAAAAAAATATTTATCAGTATAAAAATAATTGGTAAATTTACGCGGTGAAAATTTACCGAGCTTACATCTCTAAGTGCGGCCATTTTCATATCTACAGCGTCAGAAAATGTCACCTGTAAAAAAATTATAACTGTTCATAAACATCAATAGTTATGCATTTCTATACAATGTGGCCCACTTTTCGTGATTCACTCAATTTCTTGGTGGATTCTTGTAAAACTTATATTTCATTCATAACCTAAAATTTAAATATCGAAACTTCAACAAAAATTATAGTCTGAAAAACTAAAAACTTAGGAAAATCTCTTGGATACGAAATAAATAAAAAGAGTTATATTCATAAAATTTACAGTGGCGTGTTATCAAAGCGTTTATTAAAAAATAGAATAAATATAATGAAAAAAACAAAAGTTATTGTATTAGTCAATCACATCTGAAACACTAGTTGTATACATAATACGTGTATCATAATCAAATATGAGTTATTATTACAACTCTGCGTTTTAATGAAACAACGTTCCGATGTCCTTCAGCCCAAACAGCCACGTCGAAACGTCCTCGACCATTTTGCTCTCGATCAAATCCAATCGGCCATAATTAAAATCTAATGCACATGAATACTCAATTAATATTATCCGTCGCTTACGACGATATCGCTGTATTATGAACGGCCACGTTATTAAGCGGTAAAAGTTAATAAAGCATTCAAAAAAAAAAAAAAAATCAAATCCGTTGCTAAGATTCTTTCGGCTAAAAAGGTCAAGACGCTCCTTTTTTTTTCGTCGGTAGAACTACGGTTTGTGCCACACTATGTGGACGCACCCGACGTTTTCTGCGTGAATGAGCGAGAAGATGCTAAAGAATCCGCGTGCCGGTACTGTCGGCCGCTACCGCCATGCTCATATGTTAAATCATAATGGTGATAAAAAATACGGTACACAGACCGATGCAGATAACGTACGTTTCGGAGTGAAAGACGGATAGAGAGAGAAATATATAGATAGAGAGAAAGAGAGAGAGAGAGACAGAGACAGACAGAGAGAGAGAGGGAGATTTCACGTGGGCCTCGAGAAATGAAGGCTTTTTTTTTGTTTTGTTTTGTTTTTTCGCTTTTGCTCTTCGAATTCCTAATTCCTTTCCAGTCCACGGCGTCGGTATTCCGGGGGCGAGACCGTCGCCGGCGTCGAACATTGTTTCGCACGCAGTTTAGAGACTGAATTATCGCAGATTATATAGCACGTTTCGCTCGCCCGCGGACAAATTCGCGTTTTGTATTTTATCATCCGTTGTTTGTTGCGCGTCACACGCGCGCCTTTTCTCAACCGGCGGGTGGGAGGTCATGAGAGTAGACGCGTATTTTATCGTGACGGCGGCGTGCCGTAATGAAAATTGTTTCATTCCGTTTCAATTATACGTTTCGGTACAGCAGACGCTGCGGACGTATCAACAGCACCGTTTTAAACGGCCGTTTTGTTTACAATGTTCACGATCGTACAGAAGGGTAGGTACGCATTTTAATGTATTTATCGTTGGTACACGCGGTGAATCCGGTACGAAGAGGTCACGTGCGTCGTTGTAAACGAAATGTTACATCTCCCTTTCGAGGAGAAACAAACGATTATATATATATTATCACAGGATCCATTTGATTCGGATGCACCGTTGTGGTAGTTTTGAACATGAGCAGTTTCCCATCAGCACTTGGCCACAGACGTCTTGGCTAAAACTATAATAAAACCAGACGATTTTTTTCGTAAAAATACTATACACCCATAGAAGTCTCCTGCACGCTTCCTGGACGTGTGAATGTTTCAGGACGACTTCAGAATCAAAGGAGTAAAAATAATGTCCACAATATCTTTGATTTTACACGGCTCTTAAACCAACAAAAATTAAAGGACACGGACATAAATCTACCGAATAAAATATATCCGTAGATCAAAGACGACCTTGTGTTCATACGTACGTGTTTTTCTAGGAATATTCTCAGGTGTTCTGATAAACTTTCTTTTGGACGCCATTGGTGTACGAGAAGGGTACCAGACCGTTTTGTGCCGGAAAAAATCTGTCTTTGGTATTGGGTTAATACTACATACGAATATTTGAAAATATTAACTATTTATAAGATTCAAACTTGATTGCGACTTTTTGTTTTTACTAGAACTCGGTTTAACTGCCAAGTGAGGAATGAATCCGTTCACTTAAATTTACATCTTGATCAAAAACAATTTTGTAATTGATTTTTTTTGTTTTATTTAGCATGTCTTTTAATAAATTTAGACGAAAGAATAGTTATCATAAAAATAACAGTGAATACGATTCGTGGAATGCGCTAACGATGATGATAAGACTCACAAAATGCATTCAAATTGACTTCTTTAAGGCTTTAAAGAACTAGTCTAAAAAAATATAAGATTTTTTTCAAAGTTTTACTGTTTATACTTATATTTTATTGCAATTCAAATTAGTGTTCTGTGACAATTAATTACTATCAATTAAATTTATTTGCATCTTTTGTACTTTAAAGTTCCTTTTTTTTAAAATTAATTTGTAGTGCGATTTCGAGGTATTTTCGGAACAATAATACCCACAATTAATTTTAAGTTTAACGATTGATATCATATTGAACGAAAATATGTATGAGTTAATATTACAAATGTGATGTTATTATCAGACGCCATCAATCGTAGTGGTGGGAAATTTTTTTTTGATTTTTCACAACCCAATATTGTAGTTTTGTGAATCATAACGACCGTAACGTGGTGGTTCAAGACTTCTAAACGGTCTAGACTCGAGAACGCGTAGACAAGCATGTATGCCACATACAAACCCGTCTGTCACGGTTCAACGGCAAAAACGACGAGTTGAATGAGATTTAAGAAAAAAAAAAATGAATATTTTACGCAGGTAATAAAACATTATTATATTACGTTTATTCGTTCGGTGTCGTTTCTCAAAAGTTTGTCGCAAACATTTCGCCACGAAGGTTAATCGCGACGGAGTCGTGGTGCAGTGCTTGTGATCCGCGCGCTTTACGAACGACGTTGCGACCGAAGACACGTGGGTGGAAACCGGCGAGCGCGGCATGAAAAGTCGATGCCGACGACTCGAAAGAGAAATTATTAATATTTTCCAAGTGTTTTCGTTAGTGCACAATGTTATGCCGGAGCGGTACCGAAACAAATTTAAATAAATTACCCGTCACGACGTTTGAAAAGCAGCTTTGAACAGATAATTCGTCGAGAACATTTTGATGTGCGAACACGTGAGGCGGGCGTAGTGATTCAATTACGAAATGTTTTCTTTTTTTTTTCTTTCCCTCCACACTCCCCTCCGTTCCCCCCGTAGAAACAACATAATACAATTTTACGGACATATCTTTTTTTCTCTAAAGGCACCGGCACGTAAAACGCGATAACCGCGTAGTAGGTGTAAGTACACGCTTCGGGGGTGGGGGGTAAAAATAGAAAAATATGTTTGCGTTTTCGTGGATGGAAACGGGGATTGTTTTTCTTGTCGTTTTAACTACGAATTACGTTTATACGCGTTGAACGCGGTGGATTTAAAGTTTCGAGTGAAAACAGTTCCTATCTCTTGTGACCGTATTGCGCGAGTCACATACCTACGACGAACGTCGACAAAAACCGAAAACTCCGAATGCAGAAAAATCGATTTTGTTGAAAAGAGAAAGAACGAAAAAAAAAACCGAAACGAAACGAAATAAAAAAAAACTACTCTCGCGTGCGCCATATAATAAACGAGATGGCACACAATAAAAATCACGACGCGACGATATTCGAGATGACCTAATAGACGCACACTCGTTCGCCCAATGTGTGTGTGTGTGTGTGTGTGTGTGTGTGTGTGTGTGTGTGTGTGTGTGTGTGTGTGTGTGAGAGAGAGAGAGAGTGCTCGAGTGTATTCTCGGCTGATAAAACAATAACTCGTTCGAAACATATTCTCTCTGCTGCGAAACGTGTGTGCGTGTGCGTGTAGCTTAACATTACGTTATAACGTAAAAATATAGAGCGGAATATACGACTGCATCGCGGTATAATAAAACAGTGGTAGCAGTGAATATCGGAATAAGAGAGATACTCGAGAGCGTAAAACCCGCGTGATCCGGGCGGCGGCTGGTGGTTTTCGCATTCAGTTCGGGATCGGTGAACATCGTCATTGAACATTTTCCCCGTATTTTTTTTTTTTTTTTTTTTACTTTATATTTTTCTGACGTGGTTATAGACGCGTCACGTAGGTACTCAATACTGCTGGCGCTGAGGTGCTCGTAGCGAAAATTTCGTATTAATTGATGAAAAATAAAATCACGAGGGGGCTTACCGTGTTCCCGTCCCGAACATTTCTCCCACACTAATGTTATCCGATCTGTTAAATATCATTGTCAGTTTTCGACCACGTTTCCCATCGATCAAAACATGATATTTTCCACGACAAGTGCCAACGGTTCCATGGAAAAAAAGTTCTTGGTAAAAATAACTCTACATAATATTTTGTATAATACCTATATATATACATATGTATACTTAAAAAAAAAAAAAAAATTCATTGAAATTAACTAAAAATGATTAAACAGTAAAAATAATCAGTCGTTCAAATACCATAGAGCAGCGTTTCTTAACCTGTGGTCCGTGGCCCCCTGGAGGTCCGCCATACTCATGTAAGGGGTCCGCGGTAGCCTTAACACCTAACAGAAATCAATATGTAACATGAGTGCAATATAACAATATTTTTGGATTATTATTATTTTTTTCATATAGAATTATTAAGCATATATTATATTGTAAGAGATAAACCTATCTTATCTTTATTATTACACCGATGACAATGTCAATTCCAATCTGAACTATGATTAAAGTTTTCAAATATCGAGCCTGATGTTCTAAAACTCGTAACTGAAATACAACATCAACCTTCGCATTAAGACTTGATTAAACTAAGAAAAATAAAAATTAAATTTATTCAAATTTATTAAAATAATTTATATTAAATTTTTTTTTAAACTAAACTGTTTTATGATGTTAAAGTTTAAAATTAAAAATTAAGTTTAATAAAAATAAATATAAATGTGTATTATTTTGCTATGTCTACTTCTATAATTTGTGATATAAAATGGTAATTATAATTTTGGTTATGATAACATGAGATGTTTTATAAAAAGGTATTCAACAAAAAATCGGTAGGGGGTCCGCGATTTCTATAAGCCTTTCATCAGGAGTCCGTGTCCTACAAAAGGTTAAGAACCGCTGCCATAGAGCATGATGAATATTATACAAATAATTTGAATTTCAAATAATACGTTTGGAAACACAAATGCTTTTTTTTTTCTAATACATTTTATCCAGGTTTATTTTCCTAATTTTTTTTTCGCAATCTAAATTTCCGAGGTTATTTATTTAATCAACGGAAATCGTATTAATGTATGTGATTCTATGACCAAGCAATCGAACGGCATTGGACCACTCTATAAAATGATAACGTGACGTTGTACTGAGAGGTGCTGACAATGATAATATTTTTGTATTAATTAACAATATTATTTTCATAGTGTTCACACTATTTTCGAGACGTATTTCGAAGTACACCACTTCGACATCAAAACAAAATCGTATTTATATTTTTATTAGAGCTGGGCCGATACCGATACCCGATATTAGTATCGGCCTATATTGGTACTATCGATTTAATCAGGTATCGGTTTTTTTTCTGAACCGATAGTAAAACCGATATAATACAGTCGCATATCAATTTGTATGTAATGGTGATGGTTATACCGATAACGCTATTTTAATTAAAATTTTAATTTATTAATACTTACAATTTATTATTTTATAGTTTATACTTTAAAGTTTGATTATTATTTATTTTAATATTTTATAATTTCGTAAACTATTTACTATTATAGCATTATACATTTATACTATTTTATGAGTATTTCAGTTATTTGTTTTTTTTTTTTGTCTACTTATTGAATTAAAAAATAAAAGAATTGTAAAATTATTAATATTTATTATTTATTAATTTGTTATTATTTATCGTAGCGGAAATCTAATATGTTTTGATATGCCACATGATTTAAATGTTACATCGGTTTATATATCGGGTATCGGTTTTTGAAAAATATATCGGATTTTTAAGTATTTTTATATCGGTTCATGGAAATAAAATATCGGACTTGTTATCGGTTTTATATCGACATAATACAACGGAATATCGGATATCGAAAAAAAGTGCTATCGGCCCAGCTTTAATTTTTATACCACTACAACGGTATGCAATGCAACAATAATAACGGAATTATTTAGAGTTTAGGTGTTTTTAATTGAAACAAGGCAATTTGAGTTATATTTAATTGACTATAGTATTGTATTTTTGAAAGCCTACAGTAGGTCAACTCGTCCATAATTTATAAATAATGTGAAAATTTAAAGTGAAAAAAAAAATGATACGTTTAACATTAGTTAAGATTAAAATAATTTGTATCACTAGTGTCATCGAAGAAACAAATCACGTAAAACAAATGACTGAGCCTTCTTTTGGTACGTTTTAATTTTCTACACGTGATCAGACTGTTCTCCTATCGGGTGCTAACTTAACGGCAGATCATTAGTTGCTTTCAATTTTCAGTCTATACGTAATATATCGCAATGAATATATTATGATTTATGAGAATATGTAAATCGAAATCTATCACTATGAATTTTAGACAAAATTATTGTCTCGTACCCTAGGCCACTCGGTACAGCAGTTAATTTTTTGCAGATTTTACGCGTAATTGCTTGAGACAGTTTAAGGTGACAGCTAAGTATACTCGTAGAACAATATTAATATTACTTAAAACTGAAAAGAAATGAATGCAGGAAAAGTGAACAAACGTATTTAGTTTTCCAAATTTGTTTTATGTCCATATTTGTAAACTCATGAGACTTCAATAAAATTGCATTTAGTTTCTGAATAAATGAACAAAACGATAATTGTTTATTTACGACGAACAAAAGTACCTACGTTAATGAGTCAAACTAAAAATCATAAGGATAAAGTAATTTTTTATTACATTTTTTTATTACATTTTTATTACATTTTTGTATGGCACATTTGAGTCAAATGAAATTCTTATTTTTCATAATCTTTGTAAAGAAATCCATACATACGTCAATACGGACGATTTGGATTTTTGATTGAATTCAAAAAATAAATAAATAAATAAATTATATAACAAGTGAACTTAAAAAACTAAAGAAAACAACACAATAGTCTACGTAAAATTATCTTAGAAATCGCATTTTTAAGCAATTTCTTGTAGAAAATCAACACCAGTATCAATCCGATGTTTTAATCAAAAACATGAAAATATTTAATGTTTGGCCTTCAAACCAGTTGTTAAGATGTTTTCTACATGGCTGAACGTTATAATATTAAAATCATCACATCCTTTGGAAATTTTCACAAACGCTGTAAACTATTTATTCGTAACAATTGGTGTTATCTAAGTTATAATTTAGAAAAATAAAGAAAGTTAACTCTAGTACCATGTTGTATGAATCATTATTATCGCATGTTTACAAGTTAATTGAACTATTGTTGTATGAATTTAAGTAGATATTCGAAGAATCAGTAAATAAAACACAATCTCATTGAAAATCAAATTTGAGCATTCGACTGTTTGATAATCATTGGGACTTAGTCGCTAAAAGTTTGTTACAAACTTTTTCTTGTTTAAGAACCGATTTAATAGTTTTGGTGATATCCGTCGATGTGTAAATCAGTATAATATTTCAACTAATTAACATTTCAACTAATTAACATAGCAAATGTTTACAATTGTTATTGATCTTATCGGTTTCACACTTTATAGTCCACGAGTTCCATTGATGGTCATAATTAAATTGTTAGTAGTTGTATCAGTAATAAGCCTTTTGTAATTAGCAAAATATAATAAATTAACAATAACTAATAACTGGGAAGTTTTTACCGTCATAACTTATGGATAATTTTTGATCTGATTAAACACTGTTTTTTTAATTTTTTTTTTTTTTTTTTTTTACATTCTGAGAGCCGTAATTAAATACAAACATTCGGTAGTATTAGAACTTCTCGTTTTCCACTTGACTTGGCGAAACCGAAGATGCACACGTCGTGTCATTCGACAACCATTGTCTCAGAGTATAATATATGGACTTGTGAGGGCCTCAAACCACCTCTTTCCCCTGGTAACTGGTATGTGTTTGTCGAAAATGCTACATCAAACGATTTTAAAACATATTTGACAAAACCGAACGCACGGGCATAATGCCGATGGTCTTGTATGGCTTAACGTGATATTATTTTATTTATAATAAATATCGAACAAATACTTAGAGTCAAAGAGACAGACGTCCGCAGAAGAAACAACGCCGTGTTTTTGACATGAACGGTACCGGGAAGGCTGGGTCGAATGCTCCTCTGGAGGTTTTGTTTACTTTAATTATTTATTATCGCGTTAAATTCCATTGTTGAATTTAAATAGGTTGAAGGTATTATAGAAATCAGAGACTCGACTCAAGGACGATCAGCAAACTTCACGGTCTGCGACTAGCTCTTGTCTGGTATATTCCGTGTACGGTACGTTGTGGAAGAACTCTGTCAGAAAACTTAATAGTTTCGGGCCCCTGAAGTGGCTATACCAAAGATGCGTTATTTTAAAAATTATTACCGTAAAAACTGCTTTTGTTTTTTAAAACATGTTCGACGTAAACTCAAATAAGTATATAATATACCAGAGACCAAACCCACGCATGTCAATGGTATTATTTAACTTAACTTTAAGTAAGTTAATTTAATCAATTTTTTCCTCGATTAAGTTAATAATTTAAGTTAATTCTTGATTTTAATACGTCAATCTAATTTAAATTAAGTCAAAACATTTCCATTCACTTAAATTATTATCTAATATCCTATTATAATATTAAAACCAAGAAATAATATGAAATGCTTTTATAACCATTGATAATGCAAATTCAAAAGTAACTTAATCGAAGATAAAATCAATTTATTTCAAAGTTCAAGATGAGTTGACTTTAAACTCTAATTGATAACCAATTGGGAGGGGTGGGGGTTATTCCAATTTTTTTAGTTCTAAATTTAATCATATGCAACAGTCCAGTACTCTAGTAGCTATTAATAAATTGTTAAATGGGGAAGTATATATCTAGGCCCTGGGGGCTCCTCCAGAGCAACCTAAGAAATGACTTTAAAGTGGCCCGAAATGCAATAATAAGTAATATTTATGTTATAGGTTTTGATCGTGTGCTTTTTTTTCATAAAGTGTGAGTATTATAGAATAATGATAATTTATTAAGTTTAGTTAAATTTCCAAAATACGAACGTAAACAGAGTACTCATTTTGACTACACGGTTAAAATCATTAATTTATTTAAGGAAATAATAACATGTGAATTGTTTTGATTTGTTTGAACTTGACGATCTCTTTGATGCTTGGTCGTACTTGAAATACTTTTTTCCGAAGTCGTTAAACACGAGCTTCTAGATTTTCCCGTATCCTACTGCTCTCGATAACTGTTCTTACCTGCGCAGAACACAACAGCTATACTACCATTTACTATTTATATAATCTCGTATAATTTACCCCGAGCGGCCCGGATTTTCGGGAAGTTTCCCGGTCCACCAGTTTGTCCCCGCATTGATCCAATTGTCTCCCTGGGACCCACCACCGCGCGTAAATACAAAGTGTTATTTTTCGTGGACCATTTATGACCTGGGAGCGAGCCCGCGTCGAGATATTCTGAGGTCTGTGGTGTGAGCGTCCGAAATGCGTCGTTTGGCGGTAATTCTAATTTTTTTAATTTTTTTCCAGTTTATATCGTCACCGAACATCGGCCCACGGCGTGACAACGAAACGCACGACCCCGTCGAGCTCGAAACGATATCCACAACAATGATAATAATAATAATAATAATAATAATAATAATAATGATAACAATAGTAACGATAACGATAATAACAATAACGATGATAATAGTAACAATGATAATTGTTATTACTGGTGCGGGATAATCGCGTTTTAAACGGGTTTATCCGACCGTGAGTCGGCGGTGGCGACGTTACGCGCACGGTCGCGACGGAGGACCGCGGAGAGTCGAACCTCGCACGGGGGCGCGAGGACGAGCCGGGCAGACCGGGTCGGGTGGAGGTACGGAGCGGACAATAACGATTATGCTGCGGCCCTGGCAGAGGACGTGTATGTATAATTAATTATTCCTCGACGGCGGCAGGAGCAGCGCCCATCATCGCCGCCGTCGCGTTCGCCATATTCAAGTGTCCGACGGGAGCCGCGCGTTTTGAATAATGACATTTACTCGAGTCTTCGGAGGTACACGGCACTCATCCGGTCCCGCGCACGGTGGGCGGCGGGCGGAACGCGTAAACCGGAGTTTCCGCCACGGATCAAACGAGTATACCTCCACGTACACACACATCCATACATTACCATATGCACACACACACACATTATCATAAACGTGATGCTGTGTATATTTAGGTATTATAGGTTATGATAATCTCGCGAAAACCGTTTTTCGGCAAACTCGCACGCACGCGCTTAAAGCATACAAACTCACTGCTCGGCGTGACACACACGACGTCTTGTAAATGCATGTGAGTGTGTGTGGGTCACATATTGATATATTAGGTAAACAGAATTGCCTTTCCTCAAGCACTGAAACGTTTGACTTTTTATGGTTTAGCACCGGCTTAGTAAATTATTCGATAAAATTATAGCCTGTAAGAAGAAAATTCTTCATCCAACCATTTGTCAAAAATAATCTGATCCGCGTTTTTTGTTGGCACCGAGAAAAACATTTGAATTTATAATGTTGAAATAACAAAGAATACCTTGATTTTATGATGTTGTTTTTATTATTATTATTATTCAAAATAGTCTCTGATTTGAAAAAATAATAATTGAACACCGAATGCAATGAAACAAATAAAATAAAACGATATTACTTATAATGAAATACTTTACTTTAAACTCAGAAATTTCTTTAAATTTATAGAAAATATTGCGAATAAAAATTATGTTTTTATCTTATAACGTTTTGAGTTTTTATGACAAAGATCTGGAAATTAAATACAATCTTATCAATAACGTGCACGACTTATGATACCAAAATATACGCTCGTCGTCGCTGTCGTCACGATAGCGATGTTCAAGTGTCCGGGAGTCGAGCGTTTTGAATAATGACATTTACTCGAGTCTTCGGAGGCGTCGCTCGTCCGATCCCGCGGGGAAGGCAGGTGGCGGTTGAAACGCATACAACTAAGTTTCCGCCACGGATCAAATGCGTACACCTCCACGTACACACACACACACACACACACACACACACACGTGCATATATTATAATACGAGTGATGCCGTGTACATTTAGGTATTATAACGTTAATCTGGCGAAAACCATTTCCCGGCCAACTCGCACGCACGCACTGAAGCATGCACACGCACTTCTCGACGTGATGTATACACAAGTCTTATTCGCGCTGTGTGTGTGTGTGTGTGTGTGTGTGTGTGTGTGTGTGTGTGTGTAGTGTGTACTCACCGCAAACTTCATCAACCAAACGTCGTCGTCGCCGCCGCCGCCACCGTTGTCGGAACGTTCTGGGAATTACTGGCGTTTCCATTAACCCTTCGTTAGTCACCACGGGGTATTTTAATACCCCAGGTATATTAAAAACGTTTTTTTTGTTTGGAGGTAAAGCCATATTGAGCTCCACGGCCGTGATATCATTAATGATAATAGTATAATTATAATAGTGTGATTTTTATCATTATCAGTGCAGTATTAAATAATAAACAGTCGTTCAAAGTGGAGTCTGGAAACATTTTACCCCAGGTGACTAATTTTGTTATAGATCGTATAAAAAAATAATTAATTAAAAAATTTCAATTTTTACAGTTTACAGCGTTTGAACAAAATCTAATTAATGTACTTAATATGCTGAATGATATAGACAGCGATTAATATATTAATTTTTAATAATTCAAGACTGAATTAAGTTGTTTAAGTTGCAATTTTTATTTTATTTATTAACTAATCTGAGAAAAAGAAGTTTTTATGGTTTATTTTTCATTATTAATTATTATTTTAACTATATTTGAAGAAAGACTTATATTTACATATTATAAATTTTTAAATCTTGTTATGCTTTTAAAAAATTGTTACTAATTGAGGATAAAAATATTTCTTCAATTCTTATTATATGCTGAAAATTGAATTATGTTGTTATTTTTTCATTTTTTTTCACCCTTTTTCAGTTATGGTATTAGTGTTCCTATTCAACATAAATTGATAAATCATAGTCAAAATGTGTTGTACGAGTTACCCAAAATACAAATTTAAAGACCAAGTCACTTTATTAATATAACTTTACAAATTAATGGAATTACTGGCGTTTCCATTAAGTTTGACGGCGAAAAGCAATTTGGACACCGGACACGTCGTCGTCGTCTTCCATTATGTCGTCGGCGGAGACACGGCGCGAACGATATCGTACGGCGCGTGCGCGCATCCGTGGCACACCCCGTTTCGACGTTTGCCACGGAAAAGAAATACATACGCGTATATCGTAATATATATAGCGTGTGACATTATTTATATTCGTTCTCGGTTCCCGGAGACGGAGGTTTTACATGAGGCGATTGTTATTTTTGTCTCCTTTGCGGTTTCCCGAGACCAATTTTTTGGATTCTAGACTTCGTCATAAAAGTCACGTGACCCTTTGGAAGTCTAGAATGACTTTTACTTTGCACATTTGAGTGACAATTGTTTGAAAATTTTTTCCGATATTTTGGAAAAACCTACGTGACTAAGGTGTTGTAAACGATATAAGATGCCATGGAGAGGACTTTAATTAGTTATGATAGGTATATTAAAAAAAAACGAGCTAGACAATTTGAAGTCGCTTCAATTATAGAAAATGGTTTTGTGCACGTTAGATAATGTTAAAAATGTTCGTGATTACTGATTCATCACATTTTTCTAAATGGATTGTTTAGAAATATTTCATTTTTCAACATTTTAATTTAATAAAACTTAGAATATTATGTTTTTGATGTCAACATCAATATATATATATATATATATAACATATAATATAACTTCATTAATGAATAAAATACAATATTAAAAATAAATAAAAATTTTTAAATCATTTGTAACATTTCCTTTTTAAAGCATTTTTTTGAAAATTTTAAGATGGAAACTATTGTTTTAACATCAAATTACAAAGAAAAATAAAATGTTTACGAAGATAGGGACACACATTGAAAGTATGAATCATTCGGTAAAATTTAATTTTAAACGATTTTAAAATTACAAACGATTTTGATTATATATACGTGCATCGATAATTTGACGAAAAAACAGTATGTTATATATTAAATGGTATCTTCATTAAGTAAGGGATCAGAATCGCTTCACTTGGTCTAGGTGCCAAGTGTCTCATGGCAAACTTCTACCTTTTTTTATTCATAGATCCTGTTTTTTTTCAATCTAATTTAGTTAAATATTTTAAAATATGTGAGAGTATATTTATATTTTAGATAAATAAAATCATTTTATTTCAAGTACTAATATGTTTGACTTTTTATAATCTAGTACCTACTTAACAAATTATTTAATAAAATTATTGACTGTGAGAAGGAAATTTCTCATCCAAACCGTTTTGTAATTTAACCGAATCCACATTTTTTTTTTTTTGTTTTTTTTTTTTTTGGTTTTGATTGGCGCAAAGAATACTTTGGTTCTATGGTGTTATTTTGTATTATTATTTAACACTTACACCAATTTAAAAAAATAATTTTACACTGAAAGCAATAAATTAAATAAATACCTCTCTTTAATTTTAGAAAATATTTTCATTTTATCTTAAATGCTTTGAATTAGTAATTCTAATAAATGGTAATTAAATAAAATCTCATTAATAACATTCATAATTTAAGATAATTGAGATCTCATAATTTGATATCAACAATTTGTTTCTGTAAGTATTTAAATTTTGAATTCTAATAGTATCGGATATTTCCACATACACAAAAAATTATTTAGCAATTAAAACATTAAAAAATGTTCATTTACGAGTTATATTTAATAATTAATTTACCGAGTGGTTCTCCATTTGAATTTTTATCAATGGTCTATTGTTTAATAATCCCATTACTTTCATTGGATAAAACCCATAAACTATGTGACTATCCATGTTTAAATAACACTTGAATATCATAATCATTTAAATTGTTAATTCCATCTTATGGAAGATATAAACATACAATTATTGAAGTTTTTATGACAAAAATTCGTTTTTGAACATACTAATAAAAAAATAATGATTTATTTTTTTTTTTTTTTGACATTTGAATGGCTTTCACTTGCTCTTGTTTCTTTACGTCCTGGCCCAGTCGGCTTTCGATTTATCTGCCATGGACATGTATGGTTTTACTTTGTTTCCATTTACATAAATAACTGTTTTACTGGGTGTAAAATCAAAACGCAATTATTTAAAATAGTTTATCGATACATTTATTTTTGTTCTCGAATACGTAATTTCACTGCGTACGACACAACTGAAATTATTGTTACAAACGTGATTGAAATATTTTAATTCGGCCTTTTGTGTTCTTTTATTTCAGTGCTCTCATAATCCAGACAAGTCATTTTTCAAAATGACCACCGTACATAACGTTCATATCGTACAAACTAGTATAGAAATATCTAACTAGCGGAGGCAGTATGGAGATATTGGAATGTATTGCCGAGTTTGAACATTATTCAATATCCGACTTATTTATGACGATTATTACCGTCTACTTTTAGCTTTTTTTTTTATGGAAAAATATCATTTTCCAGGGTAGACATAAAAAAACCCCCACGGACGCAACAAGATACGATGCAATGTTCTCGAATTTCTTTTTCCAAAATAAACGCCAGCAGCCATTTAATCAACTCCATGGTAACGATGTACAGATTCGTTTTTCCCAAACGGCCCGCCGCGCCGGTTGGTATCCCGTTTCCACATAATTTATCACTCGAATCTTTGTAAACTCTGCGGGCGGCTACAAATTTAAAGGAAACAAATTACCGTCCGACGGGCCAATGCGATTATTATCATTTTTTTATTTTAAATTTATAATTACACGTCAGACAATATTTCCTCCTCGTTATTTTCGCGTTTACGAATATAGGACAGCCATTTTAATAACATTACAACACTGTGCGTGATGTAATATATATACATTGAATTCCTGGTCCGGCGTATCCGCCGCCGGGCGCCGCTATCCGAGAATTTCACGTTTACTCGTTTCCCGTGTAATAATTATAATTATTATCACTATTTTATTATATTAATTAATAATAACGACAACAGTAATATACTAGCGAAGAAACGATAGTCATTTTTTGTGTATTGCAATGTTCACGATGCATTATTATTTGGGCTCAAAACTTCAATTTTTTTTAAAAAAATCACCTCCACAAATTACAGAAATATGTAAATGATCTGTGTTACGTATACGAAGCTTTTATTCCGTAAGTATATTACTAAGACTACGAGGAGGTCGTATTCAAACTCGTATTTTGAATCATTTTGTTCATCATTTCACGTTTCAGTACCTATGCTTTTGAGTAAATCAAAACAAAAATGAAGGTAGAAAATAAGATGACGCGTAAATGAGAAAAAAAAACTCTAGAGTTTTTCAAATTTCTCCCAATTTATCAAAATGATTTTGTTTTTCAATATTTTCTAATTAAAATTTTAAAAATGAAAATAAAATAGGTACATTTTTTATAAACGTATATTCTGTGTGATATTTTCGTTAGTATTAGTTACGTAAGTCTTCGGTTATTACACGGAGTAATAAACAAAAAACTATGTCCGGACGAAATCACACAAAAAAAAAAAAAACCCTGCACGACATAATCTCTACGAGTCGGCCGTGACCGGAATTCACACGTTCGATTCGCTAACCTGTTGATACAACAGTTGCAGACTCACATAATTTTATTTCAATGACAATCCAGTGCCAAAATCTTCAGTCGCACGAGTAATAATAATAATAATAATAATAATAATAAAACTATGTATTGTGTCCGACGTCCTCTTTATCGTTACACGCGAGAAGACCTAAGAGAGAGACGTTACAAGGAGTAATTAACTCGTACTAAAAACCGTAGTCGATGGAATGCCATCAATGGATCAGCGATTTTTGCACACCAGTGAAGTATCATTACGTTACGTAACGTTATCTTACTCATCACTTATCGAATATAACATTTTAGGTTTTAATATTTGGGTTTAAAACTTAAGGTTTTCATTAATGAAAGCAAAACAGAAAACTAATCGACGAGTATCGACCGTTTTGATGTCGACCTTTGGCTCTTCCGCGATTTCTCAGTGGCCAAAGTCAAACGCCCACGCCGTTCGTATGTGCGTCGAACAACAGTATACGAACACTCGAGTCGCGGGAACGAAAAGGAGCGCAATTGACGTATCTGAAGACCTTGGAAAGGCGACAATTTACGATATTACGAGGTATGTTCAAAAAGTATCACGAATTTTGAATTTACGCTGGCTACATATATTCGATTTTCGATTTTTTTGTAGCGTTATGTTGGTACTCATGTCCCTTACTTATGCTGACATGGTCAGCCATTTTGAATTATTAGTTAATTTTTGACAGCTATTTTGTTTGGACGTGTTGTGGCTCGTCTTCGATTTTTGCCTATTCCAAAAAATGGATCAACGAATATGTATCAAATTTTGTGTGAAAAATAAAATTAAGTGCGCGAACGTTTTAAAATGTTGACTGTGGCATATGGTGAAACTACCTCGGATAAAAGCAAAGTTTATCGGTGGTACAGAATGTTCTTAGAGGGCCGAGAATATGTGAACGACGAAGAGCGTGCTGGTCGCCCGAGCACGTCATCAACAGACAAAAACATTGATAAAGTGAAGAAAATAGTATTGGCCAATCGTCGAATCACCGTTAGAGAAATTTCTGAGGACGTAAACATTTCGATTGGCTCATGCCATTCGATTTTAACCTCTGATTTGGGTGTGAGACGGGTCGCTGTGAAATTCGTGCCAAAATTGCTCAATTTCTATCAAAAGCAGCATCGCGTTAACATTGCTCAGGAGATGTTGTACTCGGTTCGCAACGACCCAAATTTGCTCCAGAAGGTCATAACTGGCCTCCTGTGACTTTTTTCTGTTCCCAAAACTAAAGAGGCCCATGAAAGGACGACGCTTCGCCACGATTGAGGAGATAAAGATGGCATGAGTGTATTATATCTAAGGGGGATTACTTTGTAGGGGACAATGTAAATATTGATGAATAAATAAATATTTTTTGAAAAGACACAAAATTCGCGATACTTTTTGAACATACCTCGTACACTTTCGACGGGCGAGGGAACGATGTCTTTAAAATATGTCCCCCGTCCCAGCAGACCTCGGCACCACCGTTCGTGTCGCAGCCACACGAGTCGGGTGCGAGTGACGCGCGCTGACACTTGACGGGCGTGGGAAAAACGTCTTGTTATGATATTAAGGAGGCGATGAATGTACTCAATATTCAAATTACCTTTTGGACGCCGCTGCTCGAACGCGATTCATGCGACACAACGACGATGCAGGGATGCTGGTGATTATGTGCAGTGTAATTAATTACTCTCCGCTACCCCACTCCACACTCCCTCTTATTACCGACGTTCGGTGGCTGCCGTAACGTGTCTTATCGGTCGTTACCGCTGTAAAGTCTTGTATACGTAGTCAGGTATACAGAGTGATTCAGCGATCGAGTTACAGCGATTTCATCTCATGAATATTCGAAATAGAGTAAAATGTATATTAAAAAAAACATTTATTTATTAGGATAAATCTAAAACGATCACTTAGTGTATTTCATTTTTTCCCACTACCCCGAATGAGCAGTGTACGAGGTAAATTTTTTGAAACCAAACGAGGACCTATATTTGTTTTTGTCAATACAACGTGAAGGTGTCTTTTCTGTACATTTTAGTGATTGAAAAACATTAGTTGACGTAAAACTCTAGGCTTAAGAGAGATTTACAGGTTTCCATTAGATTTTATAAAGTCAGTCTCCAAAACTAGCCCTTAAAGTAGGGTTACCATATTTTATTTGGCAAAAACCGGGACAAACTACTTTTCATTTTTTTCTAATAGTTTTCTGATGATACAATACAATTTTTAACACACACTATATAGATAATAATCAATAACATTTGAAGCTTTATAAATTAAAGAACATATAACAATAAAATATAAAATTTTTAATCTGTGTCCGATGTGTTCTACGTTGGCAGAAAAGTCTAAGTGTTTTGATACTTGGCTGAACTGTGTACATTTTGAAGCAATGTTTTGCCGGCAAGTAATGACTCATAAAATTGACAACAAGACATGTTATCAAAACTTGAATTAATTATTAATGAAGCCTCAACTGTAAATATCTGATTTATTTCGTGATTTTGCCCATGTGCTATTCATTGATGAAAATACATGTCCCACTGCTGCATTTGAGCCAGGTAATGAGAAAAAAAATTCAACGACTGTTAATATACAACTATATCTTGTATATTTGTTCATTATTATATCAAATCTTACTCGTTACCTTTTTAAATCAAATGTACTCGTATAATAAAAGACACATAAATTATTGAAGTCTCATTTCGGGACAATATTCTGTCCCGAGACACATTATCGGGACACCGGGACGCCATACTCAAGACCGATACTGTCCCGGCGAAACCGGGACGTATGGCCACCATACCTAAAATATAGTTAAACAATTTAAAACGTACTAATCATTTGACATTTTTCTGAGTAAAGCAATTTTTATAACATAAATTTCGCTCCATTGTTAAATATTTGTAACATGATAAATTCGTTGTAACACGGTTGCCGTATCACTCTGTATAATATAATATGAGTTTCGTCGAGATGGTCTCATTTGTACGAGGCATATCGTACGGGGGAAAAACGCCGTTGTCGCAATACGTTCGATCAAATTACGTGTCGATCGGTTCGAAAGCAACAAGGGATATATATATATTTTATCACGAAGTGTCGTACGTTTTAGCAATTTGCGCGCGCGTGTTATGATGTAGTGTAGTTACGTGAGGTAACGACGATTATATATGTCATGCGGATCTGATTTGAACTTTTAACTTTTACGTCTCCGGCTTGGTCGTTTCAACCCGATACGTCGAATATACGGCATGTTTGCACTTCTATCGCCGGAAAGCGAACGTTTGTGTTTTAAAAACCTAGTAGCGTTTAAATTATAAATAGACTAGGTACCAACCTAAAATATAAATTTACCCGTGTGCTTGAATCTACACGGGAAGTAGTTACAGTTTAGACTACTGCAGAACGTAGTCGAAATATGCTCTGCACAATCCTGAGTTTACAAACAATTTACCTTAAGAACGGAAATTTGAAAAAAAAATCGTTATTAAATTCAACATAATTTATGTTTATATAAATATATATTATAATTATATATAAATATAAAATAACTGATCAAATACATTCTTGGTACTATTTTTTAGAGGTGAAACCAACTTCAAACAAATGTACAATGATTTTAATTTAATTTGATTTAGATTATTAATGTAAATAATTTTTTATTTTACGAAAAAAAGCTAGATATGTTCTCCACTACACCGAAAAAAATTGTCATAAATATTTTTTTGAGTGTGGCCAAGTATATAAATCAATATAAATATAATTAACCAACAGTTGCTAGAAAACTTAAAACTTTATATAAAATTAATTCAACAAAATTGGTCTTAAACAAAAAAAAAATGTGTATCCAGCCCAAAAACATAATAATGTTATGTAAAAAGAATATTTAAAAATAGTTTCCTACCTGATGTTATAATATGATTTGAATCTGAAAATTGTATACTAAAAAATGATTAATAAATCAAATAAAGTTACAAAAAATAAACGTAATAAACACTGTTGGATTCGGGGAAGGGTTGGCGATCGCCCAATCAACCATCTCCCTAACAGAAATATGTCATTGAACTTGACATTACAATGATTGCTTGTTATGACGTTGTCTCGTCTACCCGTGTTTCTCTCGCAATATTCATAGATATTTGTGCAATAATTATGACGTGTATACACTGTGCTCTGTATATAACTGTGTTAATCTGATTTCTAAATACAAATAAAAATAATTTTAAAAAACCAAATTAACTTTTAAAGTTGTCATATCATAATGATTTAAACATACTTTGTATTCTCTAAATCAATGTATACTCTGAAATATCTTATGCAGGTAGGAATAGTGCTGTAACAATCATCAGATGGTCAAAATCTAAAAACATATTTTATCGGATTGACGAATTAAAGTTGGTAGGTCACAAAAATAATTTATATTTTACTTCGTATCAATTAAAGGGTAGGTAGACAAAAATCAAGTGCTATAGAGTATGCAGTAGTTAATTTGAAAGTAGTGCACTACTTGATATCATCTAAGCTGCACGGAAAAACATTGAATCGTAGATATCATGATATTGTGGGTCACTGGTATTTGCAATAAATAAATTGGTAAACAAATACTATTTATCAACTATTTGTTATTGTTTTGTTTCCGTGGAAACAGAAACGGGACATAGTTGGTCAGAAAGGAAAATGTTGTACTCATCCCAAAAACATATCCATGTTAATTCTTAGAAATCCAGCGATAGTTTTTAGGGAAGTAAAAGGAAGCAATTGAAAACACTGAAAAATATGCGATTGAATGGATGCGTCATATTTTGTCAATGAAAAAAATATGAGGAAAATAAATATAATTTAATTAAATATTAAATGTATTTGATTATTATAATAAAACATATTACTTTAATCATTGGTTTAATACCATGATAAATAAGAATTTAATAATGATGTCTATAAAATGTAATACAATTCATACCCATTGTTTTGTAAAAAATAAAAAAAAAAATCTTCAGACCCGTTTCCGTTCCAGTCAATTGATCTGATTACGTTAAAAAGAATTCCACGAGCAGAAGTGAACCTTTTTTCCCCTCTTGAAAATACACAGAAATTCAGAAAATGAATGCGAATAGTGAGAAAGTCGATTTAAAGAAAACACGATCACGAATTCAAATCTTTTTTAACAATCTGTACCGTGTTATTGCATACGATTGTTTTGTTGGAACGAAAGTATATACAGTAAGTGATAAAAAACTTGTGATTGCGCATTACAATCTCTGACACGTACGGAAGAGCTACAGCAGAGTATAGAAATAACACACACACACTCACACACACACACACACACACACACACACACACACACACACACACACACACACACACACACACACACACACACACACACACACACACACACACACACACACACACATACACACACAAGTATACGTAATTTTAATAATAGTACATAGAACTCCGTAAAATGGCTTAATTCGAATCTCTGGAAGTCAATATTATATATATTATATGCGTATTATAGTAGTATACTCGTATTCATAAAATTGCACTTAATATTGTTTCCACTCGTTCTAAAAGTTACATAATAATATAAGCATCCACGTATAGATGGTTAATAAAAATATTTCGTTGTCAAGGAATATTGTTGTCAATGAACCGGAATTAATACCAATAACTCCCTAATATTAATTTTATATAATTTTAATTGTATGTAAAAATTCTGTTACGTCGTTAAAATTACGTACGTTGGTGGAATAATTTGTTTAAAATTTTAATAAATGACATCTCAAAATATCATTTACGAAAACCAATATCAGTATCTCTTTGTTTGGACATCTTATTTTTAATTAATTATTGCCATTATTGAAAAAGACTAATCCGTATTTTATGACTTGGAACCACTAATTAAAAAAAGTAAAAAAACATTTTTGTTCTTAATTCCTAATCAATAATTAATCACTATTAAAGTATGTTAAATTAGCTGCGTAAATTGTGACACAAGAAATTGGTTTGAAAATGCCTTCCGATTTCGTCGAATTACATACCTAAGAAAAATGTTTTTTTAAGAAAATTAAATGTTTATAGCGCAACAATTTAATTAATTAATTGGAAAAAAAATTATGAACACCTGTATTGTAAGTGACACAGGATTTTCATCATTTTTTTTTTTTTTTTAATAAAATATGTTGTTTCATATTTCAAATGCTTTTAATGAATTTTTCATGTAAAAAAAAAAAATAGATTTTTTCGCTTGGGCCTGATAAAGTAATTAAAAACATTCATAATGCACAATTTACAACGTAAAATAATATTTTTTGTTCAGAAAGTGAACGTTATGTGTAACAAAGACATTTTAATTCATTATAATGTGAGACCTCACTACAAAGTTATTTAAGCAACGAATAAAAAAATATTAATTATTAAGAAAAACTGTCACGATATTATAAAGACGAGAACAGGGAAAAATAAATATATATATGAAGGTGTAAAAATTATGTGGAGAAATTAATTTCCAATCTTTTTTAAATACGTTTTGTATTTTATACAACACATACAATTTTTCTTTGGTTATAAAAACGGGAACATTTTTAAGCATGCTAACCCAATTATTGCACATTTGTGACGCATATATTTTATTATGTATTTATAATATATAATATATTGCATTATTATATGTATTGCAATATAATAACATAAATGTATTGTTTTATTTAAAAAATTAAAAAAAAAACAGTCTGAATTGCGCATATTGATTAAATGAAATTGAGACATCAAATGTTACTTTCATTTTTAAATTATACAAAACTATATAATATTTTAACCATACATGATTTTATTGTGTACATTTTATACGTGTATACTTTATATTTTATTATGAACTGTTAATCAATTTCTATGAAATACAAACAAAGAGTAAACGGTAACGTAAAATAATTTGTATACACATCCAAATCTGTATTCTAATGGAATATTTTTCATTTTCAAATATTTTAAACAGTTATTTTTTGCCATAAAAAAGAAGAAAAAAAAAAGAAAATTAAATGGTTTTTTATAACTTTCCTATCTCGACAAACAACGAGAAAAATTAACCCTCAAAACCGTTAGCCTGTATTGACATAAAATGGCTGCAGAATAAAACGCCCACGTTTATTTTAACTACAACCGTTATATATATATATATATTATGACATTATATCTAAGAACAATGAAAATATTTGAATGGACTTCTTTTTTTTTTTCAAAACCAACAGTAGAGTTTTCATTAAAAGAGTGTGGACCTCGAGAAACTGCAACAGCGTTATTGTGCTCCAGGCGTTTCGGTGATAAGTTTTGACGAGTCTTGTGGTTTTCGAGCAAAAACCGTAAACCGACTCGGTTAATCAAGTGTTAGTAGTAACAATCGTTTTTTCCACGTAGATAATCACGACGATAACAGTGATTAAGAGCGGGATCGTGAGTGCTCACGAACAGTAAGTCAAAATCGATAAAATTAATAATCGAATGAAAAAAATAGAAATGTTTAAGTGAAATATAATTTCGCTGAGTGGTTCTGAAATGATTTGTGATTCGTACGACCGATGAATTTAATTTGGAGAGCTCTCGCATTCTATACGTATAGTAAAGGTGATTACAAAAGGGCTGCGCAACGGAACGGTTGCGGATTTACCGAACCAGCCGTCGTCGTACGTACACGGCAATGAGATTACAATATTATGTATAGATATTATTATAGTTGATATTACTCGGCGAATCGGATGAAAACCGTCAGGTTAGATTGTAGGTAAGTACCTACGGCAGTGTGCAGCTATAATAAATATGACGGCGGTATATAGCCCATAAGCGCGACTCGACCTATGTTTCAGGGGTTGGTAAAATTATTAGCAGCTTATCGACCTTACCGTATTAATTCTCACCCGACCGCCCAAAATGATTATAAGCGTACAAGTGGTTTTTTTTTTTTTTTGCAATTTCCGACTTTAAAATAAAACGTTTTCTTGGACTACAACGAATACAAGTAACATGACACGCTCAACGTCCATTCTAATAGCCGACCTGATTCGATAATAACGCTATTGGACATGATATAATATTATATTTATAGTTAAAACTTGAAATCATGATTAATCATAATAAAATTATGATACAACTCTAAAATGTACGATTTCAAAGGATTCAAAGTGAAACCAACGAACTTCAACAATAATTACACCAATCGTACAAATTACTTATGTACAAATTGAGAAATATTATTTGGATTTTTAGGGTACTGATTTTGAATCTGTTGGTACTCGAGTCTTTATAGCACTATCTTAGTTACCCTTACTGTATACCATCGTATTGTTACAAGTATAAAGTATAAATTAGACAGTATGAACCTGGATCACGATCTTTAGATCACTCAGACGTATTGCTAAAGTAAATACAGTGCCTATAAACTGGACAAATCGTTGAGTTCTAAATACTAATAGTTCCTCGTTAGGTAATACAGTGGTATTTAAGTATTAAAACCTTTGAAAAATATTTTCATAGCAAAATTATACGATTTAATATGTAGGTAAGTTAATTATTTATTATAACAACGCAATTAATTACTAAAATACTTTATAATGTAATCTCAACCCAATTTTTTTTTTTTAATTTCACACCCCGCATAATTTTGACCCCTGGCGTTAAACACCGTGAATTATCGTTGCTCGTCTAAAACGTGACTACTTCTCAAAAAAAGTCGTCGTGAACACTCACGGTGCACATAATTTAATTTTCTTTCTTTAAACATTACGTCTAAAGGGCGGAAAATAAAGATTTTGTATTGACATATAATATACGCAATATGGTTCACAAATTCAGTACGATACGGTACCTATTGTAAATTAACGTTATCAAAGAAAGAATAAAAATTGTTTAAATGGCTATTGTAATAATTTACAATCCGGATATTTAGGATAGAATTTTGTCCACAAGCATCAGCGTTGAAAATATATTTCGTGCGTGGGTTTTTGAATAGGACACGAACATCGATTCTGATTAGCGATTTGGGACACGTTAATTTACCGTTTAGTAAATTATGGCGAAATGGTAACGATGATAAACCATAGTTCTTTTCAAAGACAGTTATATTGGTTGATCTGGCGAATTTCGCTTGAACGCTATTGAACGTAAAAAAACTACCTTTATAATTGAGGCGTGTAGAACCATATCGGCCCAATCCATAAAAGTGAAATTTTACAACACGGGCAATCAAAGTTTTTATTTTTTTTATTTATTATTTTTTTTTTTTACCTCAACTCAAATGAAACTAATTTAATCATGTGACTAATGTAGATGAATAAATGCCTTTTCAACCATGTATAGATCAATAATAATATTTAAGTTGTTTAAGTTTTAATGTGGGTTGGGCCACTTTTTATTTTAAACAAATATTGAGTAAATGATAATTTTTGTGAATTGGGCCATCTCATAGAATATAACATAATAATATTATTGTTCTATTATTTCCTAAAAGCTAAATTATTTGAAGGATATAAAGTCAGGTACAATGATTACATGATACAACATGTTATGTATCCAATAAGTTCTTGCTTAGGCAATCTCATAGGCTCAATAAAACATAATAAATAATCAGTCTTGTTTTATTTATGTTAAAATCAATACTATTAAAAATTTTTTTGTTACTTATTGATAATAATTTAATTATAATCAAACATAAATAAGCAACTTTAAGAAACAAAAACAATATCCTAGATTTAGTAATCAATGACTAATAAAAAAAAATTATCAGTCTTCTTTTCATTGTGTTAAATTAATAAAAATGAATAAAAACAATATTAACTTCAAAATTAATAATAATATAAAAGCAATAAGGAATTGATGTTTAATAAATTCCTTAACTTACTTATTGATAGTTTAATAAAACATTAGTAATCAAACATAATAAAAACAACTTCATATTATAATAATAAACAAAATTGTATTCTTCTTTGGTTAGTATTAAACATTAAAATAAAATTATAACTTGAACTATTTTTTAACAATAAAATAAATAAGTATTTAAGGTTCTTCATAATCTTAATTTTCAATAAATGTATAACCTTCATCTTCTGTTAGATCAGTTTTGAGATCAAAATACTGAGTTAAATTTAAAAATCATAACGGCCTAATCCTGTATCATTGGTCGGGCCATTTTTGCCCCGAAAATAGTTATTAAAATATCCATGACAAAACGAATTATATATTGCTATCTAGCGGATAATTTTTTTTGAGGGTTGGGCCAGTTTGGAATTGATATAAAATTTAATTCTTTATCATATTTTCAAATAAAACGATATTTAATTTTTCTGTGGGTTGGTCCGATATGGTTCTACACACCTCAATAACAATAATAATAATACATTCGAATTCAAGTGGTTCGTAATTATACGCCAGCCACTCGGAATATTAATAGCAGGTCGGCAAGTGAAAAGCTCTGTAAACATGTAAACCGTCGATGTGCTCGGTGACGAACAGCAGTTTAATTAACGTTTGCTATTATAAACCTAGGTACGAGAAAAATCGAGCACGTGGCCACAAGGTTAGTAATCGAAGTCAGTTACGTAGATTCGAGGAGGGGGGTGTAGGGCGGTTACCTCCCCAGAACCAAAAATTCAGTTGAAAAAATAATGCATCATTTAATAAGGAACTGAATTAAAATATAATAATTTGTTTATTTCCTTTACAATGGCAGATAAAAACTGACTTGATTTTGTTTTATAATAAATAGTGTACTTTATAAGTATACAATTCTCATAAAGTTAAATAAATTTTTTTTTTATTTTTTTTTTTTTAAACTCTCAGAAAAAAATCGGACCTACGCTACCGGTCAAAATGATAACTACAGGTGTGTTGATTCTACGATGTAACGATAGACGACGACGACGAGGACGGCGGTCGAAACGAAATGGTCTTTTGTTTAGTAAATTGGAAAAACAACTATTATTCTTGAATTCTTGAACGACGTTGTAAACACAACAACAGTCAGGGCCGGATTTAAGCGTAGGCTATATAGGCTGTAGCCTATGGGCCCGCACCACAACAGGGCCCCCACCACACCATCATACAACTAAAAAAAAAAATGGATTTAGGTTAAAAAAAAATGGAATTATTTAAATGGATGTACCAGCTTCTAATCGAAAAAAATGTAAAAGATTGTTTTCCTAATATTGAGGTAACTTTAAGAATGTACCTGTCACTTATGGTCACCAACAACAGCGGAGAAAGATCTTTTTCGAAATTAAAGTTGATCAAAAACCGTCTCCAAACATTCATGACAGAGGAAAGGTTCAACTTAGCAATGAGTGTAACATTTTAAGACAAATTAATCATGACGATATTATAAGTGATTTCATTAATACAAAGTTAAGACGTAAACTGAATAAAGTTTAAACCTTTAAATTTAATTTTTATTATTTATTAAGCTATATTATAATTATTATGTTGTGAATTTAATTACTAGCTACTACAGTTGCAATATTAATAAAGAGCGTTGAATACCTTTTTAACTACTATGTGATAATTAAATTTAATATTATATTTTAAATGTTATTATTTTCGGTCAAAAAACTGGAAGTTAGAAAGTTGCACTACCCTCGATTTATTAAATGATTTGAAACTTGAAAATGTTTTAGAGATGGCTTAGTTTCTCTATTTGTGTGTATGTCCTTTCTATTTTCTAAAAACTTTCTGGTAGGGCCCACACCACAATTGAGCTTAGGGGCCTAAAAATCCTAAATCCGGCCCTGACAACAGTGGCTCGTTTACTGTTTACACAGAGCTTCAGATACTGCGGAGTCGACTCAATGGTTGAAAAAAAAGATGAAAGACGAAACAGAAAAAAAAAATAGAAAAACGATTCACACTGCGTATCTATCAGTCTGTATTGTAAATTATTATCAACGACAACGGGAACTACTGTATTACGACGATTGCGCGTAAGAATGTCAATAAGTATTGAGTAAATAGCACTTGTACTTCACAACAAGAAACAGATATATTTGTTTTATTTTATTATTACATATCGCACGGTTTTACAGATAAACTTATGCATTTTATTCAGAGCAGTGCTCTGACAATTTGACTCGATCAGTGCTACAAAATATATCACGTAGAAAATCACCGAGAGCAAAAATTAGTTTTGTTTCTCGGTTATTTTTCGATAATTTCGACTACCGCCGTGTGAGTAGTGTTGTTATTTGTTGATTTATCGCATATCTATCGACTATTACAATTATTTAACTCTCAACATCAATACAACAAAAATAAAATAAATTTTAACACAAATATAAGTATTACAAACCATAAAAATCATATATAGTCAACAAATATTAGTAAAAAAACAAAAAAAGGAGATAAGTCACAACAATTTAATGTCTAATTTGGTCATATCCGGTCTACGGCACTATATATGTTAGATCTATCATTAGTTCTATCGTGCTTAATTGGAATTTCCTTTTTGGGCGTTCCGTGGATGTGCTATCAATTTTTCGCTGATTCTAGCCGCAGTCGCATGCCGGTTTGTTCTCCGGGTGCTATCTTTGCATCTACCAACTGATGTTCTTCGCCTATTAAGAGTAAACAGAAGATGAAACTCTGCTAACAGGATGCTGGGGTTAGAGATGAGTTCACTATTTGAAGAGGTGGGTGCAACAACCAGACATCTCCACTTTTTTTCGAAAATTACTTTTTTCACTTTTCCTATGGAAAAAAAAATCTCGATCGATTGGTGCAACAATCAGACATATCCGATCGTTAGATACGGAGATATAATACAAATGGAGATGTCTCTTTTATTTTTTGTTGCAACGACAAGACTTCTCCGGAGATGTCTTGTTGTTGCGCCGAATATTGGTCATACTGTAATGACTGTTCTTATCACTGATATGAAATCAATGATATCATAATATATTAATTTCTATTTTCTAAATATTGTTCCTTTAGTTTTATTAGATTTGTAGTTTTATTAACTTTAACCTTTTACAATTTAGTTGTTGTTAGATGTATTCAAGACGTAATTTAGTTCCTACTTTCTACTTTAGTACCTACTTACCAGTTAGATATAACATTTTGTGATAAAAATGAGTGTTTTGAGTGTTCCGACTACGTTTTCGAATAGTTTTGATAATATTTTATATATATATTTTTTTTTTTTTATGAATACTATTATAACTTGTTTTATGAATACTAATAAAATGAAGGAAACATTTTTATTTTAACAAAAAAACATATACTTTTTTGTTATTTATTTGCATAGATGTATCAATGTTTAAAACAATGCATATATTATAATGTTATATTACCGATGATAACATTTTTAGTGCGACAAACAGACATCTTCAAATTTTTTTCGGTTTTGTGAGTACAGAAATTTTTTTTTGACAATTTGGGTGTTGGCATCAATTATAAGCCCAAAATTAGATTTCAATTATATTTTTTACAAATTTTTAAAATTTTTAGTTATTATTTAAAACACTTTTTTGTCTCTCCTGGACATTTTCATAATATGTAGTTGTCTGGTTGTTGCACCCACCTCTTCATTTCCAAGCCTCGTGGTTCCCCGTTCATTATGCCAGTCCGTAAATTCCAATGAAATCGGAACCCAATAGTACCTTTCATGTTACCCATGGTGGTTTTCTAGATTTCAATCGGACTCCAGGAACGGTTTTCATCGTCAAGGATAACATTTATTTATTCGTACCTTCCATAGTGTTGTGTTGACAGTTTACTACGACATATCCGCTTGATATTATTCGTGCAATATCGTATATCGCACGACATAAGCTTTTCGCTTTTCTCGCGACCTATATCGGCACGTATGTTTTTTCCCAGCGAATACGACGAGGCTTGTTATCGATTTGAATGCGACTCGCATACCTAGTGAGTGGAAAATATAACGAAAACGAGCGGACCCAACGTGACGATATATTTTATCTACGAAACAGTGATATACAACAGTGTTTTCCGGACAGTTCGTGTGGAACCGTGATTACCAGCGATCGCGGGTAGTCGATAGATAACCGAAGAGTACTTTTCGTTTTCGACTGTACATTATCACGAACGTGAAGCTGCAAATATCTGCAGACACGCAAATATCTGTATTCAAAGTAGTTACGAGCAAATCTCAGTTCGTTTGACTTTGACCGCGGGAATCAAACTGTATTGTGAATCAAATCAGTCTGGAAAACTCTTTGTACTCAATACGACTACAACTACAAAAAGAAAATAAATTAAAATAACCAAAAAAATTATCATATCTAAGTAAAATAGAATTATACTGTGAACAACACAAATAGAGTGACACATTTAAAATGAGATCACTATTGAAATGGGAATAAACCTAATAAGATACGGACAAACAGAATAAAAACTACGTAGATCATCAAAACAAAGATATAGTAGTGCGGTATTATGAAAAATAAGTTGTTAAAAAAACATTGAGGTCTGAGCAAACATTATACAAGAATACATGAACGAATAATTCTGTTATCATAAAACAAAAAAAAAAACTTTTCTTTAACCCTTCAACATGGATGGGCAAGTAAATTTCATTTTTTGAAATAAATACCTAAATTATATGAATCTTTTTTTGTTTTATTTCATTGAGATGAAAGTTAGATTATTATCTGTTTTGAATACATTAAGGACGATAAAATTTAAGGATAGAAATTTTCATTGATACATTGTTTTAACTTAATTGAATTTTTTCATATTAGGTATGTAATAAAACTAAAACTGTGATACGAATTTAGTAAAAAATTAGGTGTGATGTATACTGACCAGAATATACGAAATCGATCACTTTATTGGACATCTCACTGAAATCTATAGTATATTTGTATTATTATAACCTATTTAAACTTCGTATGGAATACGGAGTGTAAGATATAATTCTGGAGAAAAAAAAAATGAAACCCATTGAAAATAAAATCACTCAGACGAATGATACGTTGATTTCTAGTTTATTATATAATGCAATATTTCTCACAGTGACCAGTACTGTGTAATAAACTGGTACATAAATCACATTATCAATTTTTAACATTTCAACTTTAAATCTAATTTTGAAAAATATCAGAACATACAACATGTTGTTTGTGTGTGTGTGTGTGTGTGTGTATGTGTGTGTGTGTGAGAGTACACTGTAAAATATGCATGCATTTAAAATGATATTCATTTATCGAATTTATCAATTTACCCCTTCGACGTAATGCAGAAAGGATTCCGTGCAGCTTGACTGCACACAATGTCGATAAAATCATTGAAATTCACATCATTGAAGTTCAATCATGACAATAGCAATAGAAATTCAAGTTCATACACAAAAACTCATCGAAAAATCAGTTACGATAATGCGCATGAATTTCTATGTCATCTATTAAACGTGATTAAAATGCATTTTTGCGAAGACTCGATAACAACTTAAATTAATAAATAATATGTTTATATAAACTAATGAGTCAATCATTTTAGTGAAAAATGTGGATGCAGTTCCATTTTCGGCATCTCATAACACAAAAAAATAACAAAAACGAAAAGTAAGTCAATTGAACAATTTTATTGTAAGTGTATTTTTTTCGAGCAAAAATCAACGACTGACTTACTTTTGAATAAAATATTCACCTCAAACCTATAAAACTAAACACGTAACATATTTTAGTCCAGACTAATTTATCAATGAGTATTGATTATGGATAAACTGATGAACGTAGTAATTATTGCTTTGCTCATTTTATAGAAGGTATCGATATTAAATGTAAAATTTAGTAAACAATATTAAACTGTTTGAGAAACAATGTACAATTAAGATAACTCATGGGCATAAATACTTGATTTCTTATGAAAATTATGATATGTTATAATTACGAAATCGAAATGGAAATTCATATATTTTTATGTGAAATATGAATTGAAAACACAGTTTAAATATATTGAACTGTTCAAATCATTTTAAGGTGTTTAAACAAATGTATAATTCAATGCAAATTAAACATGACAAATTTATTAAATTAAATTAAGTAAATATTAATACTTTTTTTATCGAAACATCATGTCCGGCAGTTATTATAAAATTGAAGATATTATCGAATAAAATAAAGGTTTAAAAATTATTGTAGGCAATAAATAGTATACAAAAATCCAATTATGTTATAAAAATAACTTTACATTTTGAAGTGTTATTACAATTTCTGACAGTCAAAAAATGTATTAAAAAATAAAGTATTACATTCTTTTTTGAAGGATTAATGTCTAAGAGAATAAACGATTTTCATTTTAAAATAAATATTATAATAAAGAATAATTTTCATTGGTCTTAGTAAAATAATACGTATACTGCTCGCGTGGTTTTTTCATAAAAAAAATAATTGGCTTTGATCGAATGAAAAGAGGGTAATAATAATTAAAAACCATCAAGGGTCTAGACGATTATGAAGTGAGTAAATAAGGGTCTTTCTCCTCACATGAATACACATTTATTATATTCAATTAGTTTCAAAACGACAATTAAATATGCATTTGTATTATATATTATTAATTATAATATCATATTTTAGATTTTGAGTGAAACGTAAACTGCATTAGTTTACACAAAATGTTTCTTATTTTTTTTTATGTATATCATCAAATGTTCGTGTAGTTAGAGTGGTCCAAAAGTAACGTATGTGTAACAATTAAATAGATCAAAAATCGAATTTAGTTGTTACTTTAAAGAAGTAATTTTTCTGTTTTTAATCGTTTTTAAAAATGCAAAAAAAAATTATCGAAAATTGAGAAAAAAAATGTTAACATTTTAGTCATACACACCATAACTCTATGTAATTCTGGTTATAAGTTACATAATATAATTATTAATTCCTAAGTCCTCAAATTGGCCAAATGTCGAAATATGCAAATGGGAATGGACGAAAACGACCGTCATCGCGCATGTTATACAACATAGTTGTCTTCGTCTCAACGAATCCAAAATGAGACCCGTCTAGCTTTCTGAACCGAACACCAGGCTGACATTTTGAAAGCATAAGATTATGAAATACCAGCTGTCCCGACACAGCGTTGCCCGCGTATTGGTTTGTCTTTTGGCATTTTCGTAGGCCGTGTATTAGTGTTATTACTAAATTATGTACCTATGAGAAAATAATTTTTTTTTTATCTGTAGTTTATTAGTGGTTTTGGAGATCATAGCGTATAGTAAACTATTGAGTATGTCAAATGAATATCCATATAATGTCAGTAAAATGGTTCGAGGTTTTCAATAGAAACGTCACTACACTGAATAATACTGATGAATACGCGACGTACCGAACTTTGCATTTTATACCTTTGAAGACTGAAATTTCTAGAACGACGCTTCAGGGAACATTTTAAAATTCTATAACTTTTTTTATTACAAAAATTGCAACGCAAAAATATTGAGTGCCTTAATCGAGATAAAAACTATCCTATATATAATATATTGATCTAATTCTCGGAACAATTCATATCTACACGCCGCCGTCGCGACGATAAAACGCACACAATAGAAAAAAGGTCAGGTTACAGATAGATACTATCGCGGTCGGCCACGGGAAAACTCGAAATACACCATGCAATCATACAAATTTATTAAAAAGTTAACTAAAATACAGGGGCGTAATTTGGGGGGGGGGCAGGAGTATGCATTTGCCCTACCCTAGATTTCAAAGTAACTTTGGGCCGGCTGCTTCTTTCACATGGGCCGGCACATGGGACATTAGAACACATAATACACAATAATTGAATATTGACAAATTTAATATAATATTATATGAATATCTTATTTAGAAACTGTTGTTAATGTTATAAAAAAGCTGGTAAGTGAGATGATGGTGGTACAAGTTCGTCCTTCGTCCCTTCGGTCCTCGGACAAGATATTGGTGATGAATGTATTAAGTTTTAAAGAAATGATGACTCATTTCTTTAGTATAAAACGATTCTGAGCAAAGCTTCAGTGTAATATAATATATTATTATTTAAATACTGTTTACGTATTTTACGGTTATTTGTATAATTTTTGGTGAGTTTTTTTGTAATTAAACCCTCATAAAATATTCAATTAGATATAACTCATTTAAACTCCAATTGTTATAACAATTATAACTCATTAGAAATAAACTTAAAAGAAATCAGACAATATCGAAAAAAATCGTATAATAATTTATTAATGTGTGTATAAAAAAAAATCCTAACTAACGATTTTTGAACTTTTGTTAGGATAATTAGGTAGGTATATGAGTAAGGTCATATTAAATTTTCAGAACTTTTTGTCAAATATTTAAAATTATATTACATAAAAACTTTCAAACAATTTGGTAAATTAAAAGTTCTATATTTAAGTCAAAAGTGCTATAATTGTTCTGAAAATTTTGTCCAATATAAAAAAGTATGTATTTGATATTGGATAAAATTTTCAAGTTTCTAGCTTCAATACTTTTCGATTTATGACTAAATACCTAAAATCTGAACAGTGAAAATCTCGTTTACGGCGGATTTTTACCGATTTTACCGTTTTTACTCAGTTTTTCGATAGTTATTCTTGATTACTGGAAAAACTATGGAGATTTTGGAAAAATTACCTCTCTAAAGTACCATTTCAGTTCAATTTCAAATCTAAAAAGTTGCTGGACGAAACGTTTGGACAAGGATTTCTATACGAAAAAGTGTTTACAGAAAAAAAAAAAAAATAAATAAAAAAAAAAAAAAAAAAAATAAACATCATTGTAAAACCATAAGATCCTTCGCTTCACTCACAATCTAAAAAAATATTTGTCTTTTTCAGCATAAAATGTATTTAAAAATATTTATATGTTTGTTTGGGGGAAGATAATTATGAATAATATATATGTTAAATTATTAACAAAAGTGAATGAAGTTTTGGTTTATAATTTATGTCAATAAAAAAATAGGTGTTGAATTATAGTTGATTAATGTTGCGAGCGAAGCGAGCGGTTTTTTTTGTGTAGGTACTTAAAAATTTTACACTGATTGGGCCGGTCATTATTATGCCCTACCCTATCATAAATTGAAATGACGCCCCTGCTAAAATATGTAATATATATTAAAAATTTTGAAATATAAACTATCCCATCTTTTAAGTTGGACCAAATAACACACGGTGTAAAAAATTTCATCAAAATCGGTCCAGTCGTTTCGGAGTTCATTCCGGATAAACACTGTGACACGAGATTTTTATATACCTACAAAGATGAGCACATAACTTCTAAATGTTTCTTTCAAATTGTTGGGTAAAAATAAAATATTCAAATCAAGGATGTTTATTTAGACACAATTCCATCGGAATGATTTTTACAAAAGATTTTGGCTAACGTCAGTAAAACTCATATCTTATATTTCCGACCACCGTAAAGAAAGGTTGGAGATCCCTGGTATGTATGCATATATATATGTAACCCAATGATGTATGACACGTCGTGTGTGTGTGCGTGTGTGCGCGTATAGATGACAACTACTGACGAGGGCTTTATATTATATTCTTGACTACATATATATATATATATAATGTAAATATCATAATAAGCACGACTAACTTCATATTATACGTCACGAGTACAAAGTTTAATGACTAAAAACATATAGATTTACGATGACCCGTCATAAAACCCGAGTCAGTATATAAGTATATTATACACTGCACGCTGCGTTAATCTGCACCGGTGTAAAACTGGTGTGTCTGTTTCACATTTATCGAGAGCAGATTGGACATCATCAGTAATAGTGTGGAAAACATATTTATCGTGATAAATGATTTATTATTGCCTATCTTTGATTTTATCTAAATAGTTTAAAAAAAGTAACCATCATTTTTGCTTTAGACCAGTGATTCCTAAAATGGTCGTTACCACTCCCTTCTGGGCGCATTTAATTTTGAGAGAGACGTTTTACTGAAAAAAGCACAAAGGGAAATGATTATTCTGTAACTTACGTACATTTATATTATCTGTAACTTATTACAATTAAACGTATAACTTTGTACAGTGAAATACGATTTCAAATACCAAATTTTATATTCAAGAGTATGCAGGTTTTATTCAAATTTTAAAGCATTAAAATTATGTTACTTTTTTACATCGTAACTCGTAACTCCGATATGGAGTTTAACTGAGCTATATGTTCAGATACAGTATCAGTTTAAATCATATTGTACTAATTTTCGATACAATTTTATTGTAAATCATTATTAAATGGCAACAAAATCTTTTATTTATCTAGATAAATTATTGTTTTAGTCAATACTTATCGTTATCTTTGCATCATATCACATGTATTATTGTCTCAATATAAAGAAATTTACATTCCATTTAAAGTTTTTGGATAAATATCTAGTTGTGTCTTAATTCTATGGCTGTAACTTTTTTATAAATATTTGATTATTTTTTTTATATTGTTCTTAAAAATTACAATAATACTACAGAGTCAACTTTATTTTATTTTTTAATTATTTTTTCATTAACAAAGATAGAAAATACAAATTATAAATTTAAGTTAAATTTATAACTTTAAAAGTTTAATTAGTCATGTTTCTGAAGGTATCAAAATGTTACATACTTCTAACTTTTTTCCCGCTACCAGTAATAATTTATTTTAAAAGGTCTATAACTAAGAGAATACTTGACAGTTATACAATAATAAAACATTAAGTTTATGTTTTAATCACAAAAAGAGTAATTATTTCTGAGGATAATATTACAACAAGAAATCGTGTACATCGATGATTGGAAGCTTAAAGATACTCATAAACTTTGGTAGAGTACGAGCAATTATTGAAGACGAGTAAAACAATTAACGTGAAAACAGCTGATATTTAATATCGTAATATTAATATAACTAATGCGCACGCAACAGTTAGGATATTCGAATGCAATTTTACTAAACACATCATCACAACGAAGTCCTAAGATTTTATTGCCGTGAGAAGTTCTAAAGCAAAATAAAAGGTCATAGCCATTCGAATCTAATAATGTTATTTTTATGATGAATTAACTCAGTTGGAATGCCGTAAAAGCGTACTTCGTACAAAGTAAAGTGTTATAGTCAAGGATGCGAAAACAATAAAACACAATAATTAGGAACACTAGAAGTCATAATAAACGAATGCGCTTCATTATTTAATTTATTCATAATACACATCATAATATCGTACTGCGGTATTTTTAGACAAAAAAAAAAAAGGTTATTCATGAATAATTGTATTATTTAACATAAAATATAAATATGAACAAAAACAATAACGATGATTTTGTTAGTGCATATAATCATAGACAGAATTTAACGAGTAAAATAGTCTCGTGTATTTATACATTTGAAAAAAATACTTTGTGTTTTTAGTCTCTTATTCGTTTATTTCGTTTCATCGTATAAAATTAATTACAATTAGTCAAAGTATAATGTATTTAAATTGTGTTTTATTCGAAATCATTTCATTTAAGTTAAGATAATACCTGATAATATTTACTGTATAGGATGCATTCGAAATTTTAGTTAAGCCGGAGTCTCTAGACTTTTTTGAAAAGCCTGAATATTCCGCAGTCCAGATTCATGTGGCAACTTAAAACGTCCCGACCAAACGTGGACCCCCAGCCCCATCTACCCCCATATGAATTTCAAAATAATTATTGAAAAACAAAGATAATTATGAACAATTATAAAATGCAATTTTTAAACAACAATGCACAGTCGTAACATTGAACTAAAATAAACGAGTTGTGAAATACATTTGAAATCGAGTAATAAAAAGGCAAAAGGAGTAAGAAAAATAAAAGTCACGCATGTTTGGATCTAGAGGGAGCTGTCGACAAATACTCGCTCGAAAATAAATAGAACGATATCGACTGTATAGGAGAGAAACGAAAAAAAGTCCGTCACATAGAGTTTTTTTATACAATCGTATAATATCCAAAGAGGTTAAAAAAATCTTTATTCTATGGCGTATTTGCAATTTATGTAGTTTTTTTCCATATTTGATTCGCTTTATAACTGAGGCGCAGTTTTACAAAACTCTTCATGTCCAACATTATATAATTTCAGAAATCGAAAAAAAAACGTTTGATTTCAATATTATTCCAGTGGCGTCATTTGGGGTGGGGCAACTCATACATTTGCCACAGTCTAGTGTTTAGCTGCTCAGTCTGTCAAGTTGGTATATATGAAAAATATAAAATATACAAAAAACATAATAATAATAATTGTTCGAAACTTGCCGCCTTAGCGACTTTTAAATAGAAAACTTCGCGCCACCGTTATTGGCTCTGCCATGAACGTCGCTGAAACGTCTCGAAAGTTCGCGACGTTCATGGCAGAACCAATAACGGTGGCGCGAAATTTTCTATTTTTTCAAGACGTTTCAGCGACCCCCTCCCTCGGCATCCACGACCTTAAACCTCGGACGATCGCCGCAACCGGTACCACGACGAGTCGGCTTTTGCGTTTTTGTTCCAGCCACCGTCCGTCGTTGGCGTGTTTGGCGTGCGCCGTTTACCGAGCGTTCCTTTTTTTATTATAACGATAATTATTGGTCGTAGGAGTTGATGGTGTTGTGTGCTTGTTCTCGCCGCCGTTGGATTTCGTGCTGTCGTCATCATCTGTCCGCTGTCGCCGTCCAGGTTTTATTATTATTGTATATATTTATAATTGCCCATACGGCTTTATGTACCTTTATTTTATTATTAATATTAGCATTTTATCTCCCCCCCCCCTTTTGGGCGCCCGTCTTAATTTTGTGCATTATTATATTTTATTTGTCTGAATAGTAGTTCTGACCGATTGGCAGACAAACCAAATTTGTTATATTATATTGTTCGTATTATTGGTCACCCGTATTTATAAACCTTTTCTCTGGGTAGTTTGGGCATCGTGTTGCCGTCATTCTGGGCCAACCGCCTGTTAGAGGCCCGTTGACAACAATAATAATAATAATAAAACCATTAAACCTGTAGAAAATAAATTATGAATATAATTATTGACTGTATTATTGTCTATATTTAAATGATAAAATTGAGATAACGGGAGACGGGCGCTCTGCACATATTATTAACATCCCAAATGCTAAATTGGTACACTGTACTAAGTACAAAACGTCATTTTTTTTAGACTTATACCTTAGTGGACTAGTTTAGTCTATAAATATTATAGTCGTTACAATGCCATCCATCAGAAAAGATATTTTCATATTATTATCAATTTGTATACAAACATTGATTAAATAATAAATATTATTCAATCTATTTTAGTGCAGCCGTCATATCACGACGAATACGAATGACGATTATGAATAATACTTTTTCACCTCTTATGAACATAATTGAATTTTTATATAATACATTTTAGTTAGCAAAAATAAAAGTTCAGTCGGCTTATCAGTAAATGGTCGCCTAGTCTAGAAAAAACTGAAACGACGCCACTGTATTATTCACCTAATTAAAACCACTTTTTTGCTTAAATTGTATTTTTATGAGAAGGTATGATTCATATACTCGTATGCTTAATAATTCCACTAAAATTTATGTAAAAAAACAAACGGAAGATCAACGTTTTTGCAAAACCCTACAAGTCCAGGATTTGTAGTGTTTTATAAAAACTTTTGAATTTTTTGTGGACTCAATACACCAAATATTACCTGAAATTTAGTTTGAGTTCTTATTTAATAAACTATGTAGGAAGGAAATTCTATACAATTTTAATATGAAACATACATTTATTCAAATTGTATTTATAAAAAATTAAACCTTTTTACTTTTTATAGTTAAAAAAAAGTTTGGGGATTTTTAGGCTCATTTGAAAATTAGAAAAGAAATTTTTAAAAAAAATGTATATTAATTAATGGCTCAAAACATACTATCTTCATTATCACTGTCAAATTTGAGAGGATCGTCTTCTCTTTCAACGGTGTTGTTATCATCTAATAATGTCTTGTAAATAATGGATTTGTCGGGATTTACAAAACCACTCGAACTTTTCCTTTACTTTGCTACTGAGCTGGTCGCGTTTAGACAAACCACTATGATACAAATAGATGTGACTTGAAATTCTATAAAAAAAAAAACAAATTTATTCAATTTTGTTGCTTGTTACGTTTTGTGAAACCACGCCTCAATTCTATGCAGTTATTCGACGTTTTCTTTGACTGAAACGTATTTTTTTTCATTTTGCATAAATCAAAATTTACTTTGATACATCAAACGCGTATTGGACATTGTTAATATCTGCTTATTGCTACTTCATAAGTATATTTGTAAAAATACTGCTTTATGACACATAATATTATTTACATCTAAAATCAAAACGTAACAAATATAATATGATAATTATAAATCATTATTGTTGTTCTGCGATGTTATCGAACATATTATGTTAAATATGGTTTGTATGATTTGATACAAATATAATTGACCAAATATAAATCATTGTTTTTGGAAAACGATATTTAAAGAAACACACAAAATATTTTTTCCAACGATTTAAGAATGAAAAACCTTATGTGATGTTAAAATAAAAACACTTCAATGTAAAACTAATACATGTTCGATCCTTATCATTTATCTAGAGTCTAAAAGTAAGAAAAACTATATTTTTTCACAAAGAACACTCATAATATTATTAAACGATGCATTTTCAAATGTATTTCATTTTTATACGTTTATACATTTTATATTAAGATACAACTTTATCTTTAAGGTTATAATGTTTCTGATTTTACAAATTGTTATGTTTTTTCCCCGCAAATAAATCATTATTCGTACATTCCACATACTTAATAATTGTATGCATTATAATGTATCAAGATTTGAAGTTTTAATTCTTCACTGTTTTCCAGTATTGTAATTAAATAGTTTAAACAATATAATAGTGTGACTGAGATTAACAGAAATGTAAAATATATATAACTTCATTTGTTTCAAAAAAATTGTGAAGCAAAAAAAAAAATTATGTTGATAACACATGAATAATTCAATAGTTTTACCTATGTATAATCCACTTGGTATGAGGGAAAGTTAAATAAATGTTAACATATACTATACGAATACAAGTACAACGAAAATAATAAAAATAAACTAGCACCTAACCTACGTTATTTTTGTACCATTATGTATATCACAAACAAATTTTGATCGGTTTGATCATTAAATGTAGTTGTGTAACGTCTTTATTAAAACGCCTTTTATAAAAACTTACAGAGATTTTTTTTTTTTTTTACTTTCAGGACCCAAATTTGAAAATTATATTCTGTAGTTTTTAAACAAAAATCAAAATAACCATTTTGTACATAAAATTTTTAAAACATTTTTGGTAATGACAAATCGTATTCAAGTTAAGTCATTTATGGTTTTGGTTCATGTTTTAAGAATTTAAAAACAGTATGCTCAATAATTAAGATCGAATAAGTGGTATAAATTTTCTTCTCTAAAAAAATTGGATTCTAATTTATTTATATATTATAATATTATCAAAATTTTCAGAAACGTTTAAAAAAATTGTAAAATATTAACGGATGAACCTTGATTGGTATTTAAGCACCAACATTTTGCATAAATATATATCGAAGTTTTTTTTTTTTCAGAATTTTTTCCCAGATATTTTTTCACGGTGATTTTTTTGCCTAAATTCAAACATTCTTTGAGTTCTTTCGTTGCTATTATCTTCTTCGAGAAGGAGACTAATAAAACCGAAGGTATAACGAAGCTATAGACATATAACAATATCGTTTGTTATATATTTAACAGTATTAACGGCGTTTTCTCGTAAAACCTATATCGAGTAAATAACATAATAAATACGTGTTATATGACCAATAATATGGGTCACTGAGTTATTTCGATACCCGAGTACATGCGATCGTTTTTAGTTATTTATACAAATATAAAACTATACGACGTACCTTAACGTTCGGAACAACTTAGTTTAGTAACGGCGCTTGAATCGGATACTCACAAAATTACCTACCGCCGAGGATACGGTAAACATAAACCATAGTTACGAATCGATATTCGATAAATTTGTGTTACGCTTCAGGCGTATAAATCGTCCTTCCCGCGGACAATGAAATGCGCGTTGTCTTAAGCGATTGCCGTTACATCGTCGCGAGCGCAACAACGTCCGACGAGTCCTTAGGTCAGTCTGCCAACGTCATTTTAATACCGACTTATGTTATAATGTATTTATTTCAGCATGATTTAACGACAAAATCGATGAAATGATAGTGCTGATACGTCTACCGACTGAGTCAAGCTCGTTCTCCGGTATAGGGACTTACGGAGTGCCCTAGATCAACAGTGTTGGGAAATATCTAGATAAATGTATCTAGATAAGTTATCTAGATAACAATTATTTATCTTTTATCTTATCTAGATACAATTTTAGTTATCTATGAGTACCTATCTAGACAGGTAATTTATTTAAATGGCCTGAAAAAAAAGGAAATTTAAAATATATTATTTTATTAATTTTTTTTTTTTTTTTAAATTAATCGAAAAGATTACTGAGAAAAACTCGTGTGGAGGCCCAAGAAAGGAGATTATAATATGTACGAGTACTATCATGAAAGTGAAGTAGTCATACACAAAAATTTGTTAAAAAATGCAGAAATGTATTATTGTTTTAATTTTAAGTCAGAGAATGATTTGTCATCTTTTATGAAGTTTATTTGAAAAAGTACATGTATTTTCAAATGTTTTAAATTATGTATTTTTATTTTTTTACCCTATACCTGTAGGATGTAGATCCTGAATATTTTCAAAATTAAACATGAAATTATCTCAAATTTATCTAGATAAAAATGTACTAATTTTTATCTTTATCTACATACAATTTATTATAATTATCTTTATCTGTATCTAGATAAAATGTTTATAATCATCTTTATCTTTAAATACTATATTATCAATAATATACCGAATGGATTTTACGAGAATATTTTTTTTATACGCATTATAGCTATTTATTCTAAATTATTTTCTTAAAAAAAAAAAATTCTGGATTTAATAATTTATAGAAAATTACAATTAAAAAAATTAGGTATTCCTAATTTTCAAAATAACTTACATTTTTGTTTACTAATAATTAAAATGTAATCAATATAAAAAATCCGAACATTTCTCGCACATTAATATTCTTTCTTAGCTTTTCGAACAATATAATGGGGATGGATATATTGTATTTTAAAGAAATGACAGATTATTTTTTTAGTTAAACGATTCTGAGAAAAGCTTCAGTATAAAAGTATACCATTCATATATTTTACCATTTTTAGTCTAATTGACAGAAGGATTTTCTTTTATCAAACTTGTTAAAAGTAATTTTGTTTAACAAAGAAACATATTTTTTAAATATTGTACAATTTAATAATATAGTAGATTATTCATTTTTTTTTTTTTTTTTTTGATTTTGGAACTTAAATTTAAAATTTTTAAATTTGATTTTACTAACTGAAAAAAATTTAAATATCCATTTTGTATACTTAGAAAAGCTATGGTACTGTAATATCTTATTAAAATTTGGTCATGCAATTTAAATGATTTTTTAAACTTTTTGAAAATGCACATTTTATAATTAAAATAAAATTATTGTACGTTATATCAAGATAAGGTCAGTGATTTCGATTAATATTTCCAGGATTGATAATCATAAATACCTAACAGTTTTGATTAAATATAATAGGATAATAGTAACGAGTGATGGAAAAATTCTTGGAATTAATTAAATTTCGATCAGCTCGTGAATAAATTATTTTATTTCAATAACATATCGTTTATTTTTGTCATTCATAATATTATTATTAACTCTTTCAAAAACTTAAAAACAAATTTAAAAAATTTAATATATAAAATAACTTTTATTGGACATTTAAGGCCCAACAATTTTTAAAGAATATAGTTCACAAAATACTTATTTCGAATTGTTTACCAAACGGTAAAATACAATTTTAATGTTTCTAAATTTAATTTCTAAAAATGTTATAAATCTTTAAATGCAATTGTATTATAACGCACGACTCAAAATAAAAAATAAAAAAATAAGTTAAAAATAACGAATAGAAAAATGTTATTTAATTTGTCAAATAGATCTGACACTTCCTTGTATATAGGTAATTGACGTATTCGTCATGCAAGAGTTAAAGGTACGTTTCAGGGGAATCGGTGCTATGAAAATAAAAAACCCCGTCGCAACTACCTGTATTCGGTCGCCGTCACTCGGTTTTATTTGCAGACATAAAATATTTGTGTCATTTGGTTTTGATATATTATTGCGCAACGAATATCCAACGAAGTTTCTGCAAATGACGGGAAACGTCTCGTACAAAACGACAATTCCAGTTGCACGGAGGGGTATGCGTATGGGGAATTTCTTAAAGAAGAATGTATCTCTGTTTAAAACAAAATAATAAATAATAGGGCGAAAGAAAATAATAATAATAAAGAAAAAACAAAAGTATGAGAGAAAACGTATAAATATTTATAATACGTATCGCAGAAGCCCACTAAGAGTTTTTAACAACATATTCAGCTGCAATGAAAATTGACGAATTATAAAAATAAATATCTATTTACGGGTTCCCCGATCTATTATTTGGAATAAAACAATTTAAATTTGTATTTTTTCCCCCTCCGTTCTAGACTGTAAGCGTATTAATTTGATTCCGACGTGTTTGGGGTACTATAATTAATTCATAATGACGATTATTAATTGATCGACTTTAAATGCGCGTTTTACTTGGTACATTGAATTTACACCCGTGATAGAATTAGCATAAATACATACATTAAATATATCTATGGTGATTGATTCTCATCGAGCCACTCGACGTGAGTAACGTAGACTTTGGCGTGTTGAATTCAACGACATAAAAATGCCGCTGCGTTTTCAGATAATAATATGCGCTCCATATTGTAATAAAAATATGAACAATATTGTGTGGAAATTTTTCGTTTATTTTCAACAATTTAATATTATCCGTTACCATATATCGGTGAATAGTAATTTATGATTTAAATAAAACTTCCGCAGTTTAGCATGGAGAATTTCTTAGGAAAACAAGCGTTACACAAATGAATAAATATGTAATATTGTATTGACGGTCATTTAATGTGTCACACGTGAATTTGATCATAAATTTAAAGAAACCACTGCATATTTTAACTAAATTTTTATGTTTTGGTTAAACTTTTTTTTTTCATCTACTTAATGATAATTAGTAATTTTTAGGGAAAATCTATTAAATATCAAAAAAATAAACTCGATAAAATGATTGTTTTCTAAATATAGATCTATATATGTATTATAAAATATTGAAACGAATTGTAATAAATTGAAAAGTTATATTCAAAAGGGTCGTGAGTAATATATACAAAATTATAAAAAAAAAAAAAGCCGATAAGATAATTTCCTATATTATATATGTAATCGTCGCTTCGCTCCTCGGACAAGATAATGGTGAGGAGTGTATAGCACTTTCTATCATGGGATCACCTGGTTTACGATAGTTTAGTTGTATGGTACTTTACATTTAAATGCAATGATAAATCATTGTAAGTTAAGTACAGGATACAGTAGTTGGGTGGGATACACGAGATGCATTGCTAGATTAGGCATTATTGGATAGATTTTGGAATTATTTTATATTATAAAAAAAAAAACGATTCTGAACGAAGATGAAGATGTCAGCCTTAAATTGTAATATATATTTTATTTTAATACCCTAGATTGGGTTAAATTTACATTTGTCTATTCATGTGACTTCTGCTCGTGAGCATTGGACAAACCAGGATGTGCATAGATAGGGCGTAGGTAAATACCATATTATTTGCCTAAATGCACTATCGTGACGGTACCACCCGACCCCGCCGTCCATATATGCTGAATGCTCCGTGGCTACGTCTATTTAAATATTAATAATTAATAATAATATATAAAATCCGCATGTTTATGGAACTGATACACACATTAAAATAACTGGAAATTGGAAGTTAGTAACGTTCTATTCAACCATGTAAAGGTACGTTATACACCTTGTGTTTACAATCTACCAATATTTTGTATAGAACAGCTGTCAGCTACTGATTATATTATAATAAACTTAATCTATTTAATTATATTTATTCAACGCGTCAATTTTTGATTTTGTAAAAATTATAGATTCAGACAATCATTCAAATTTTTAGATTCTGAACGGAGTGAAGAATGTATTGATTTTACAATGATGTGTGTTTTTTTTTTTTTAGATTCTGAACGGAGTGAAGAATGTATTTTTTTTTTTTTTTTTTTTTTTATTAATAAAGAACCCTCTGCAGCATGGGCCATTGGGTTTACAAATTAGAATTGATTACAAATGTTACTTAAATTACATGGATTACATATTGTTTTAATTGTTATCTTATTCTAACTATAGATTTTAAATTTTGGTTTGAAGTTTGGCTGTTTTGATGAATTGGATGATGTTGGCTATTGATTGAGGATGATTGTTGAGTGTTTCGGCTAGTGATTCGGTTATGTTGTGGGTTGTTCTGGTGTTTTGGTATGTGCGGCATTCGGTGAGAATGTGTTTGATGGTGACTGCAACACCGCAGGCTGTGCATATTGGGGGTACTTCTTTTGCCATGAGGAAATTGTGGGAGATTTGTGTGTGTCCGATTCTGAGTCTGGTTAAAATAACTTCGAATTTTCGAGGTATTTCGATAGGGAATGTCCAGTTGTCAGTATTGTGTTTTATTTGATTTAGCTTGGTAGATAAGGATAACCATTTCTGATGCCATTTTAGATGGCATTTATTAGTGATCAGTGCTTGAATGTCCCTGTATGATATGATGTTTGTGGGAGATGATAGTGTAGAGGTGATTGCAGTTTTGGCAGCTAGGTCAGCGCGCTCGTTTTCAATGATGTTGGAGTGTCCAGGAATCCAGAAAATTTTGATTTTGAGATTATTAATTTTTTTAAGCGTGTATGTTTTGTTTTGAATATAAAGGCCAATGTCTGAAGGATTATTAGTATTTTTTATGTTATTGATGGCGCTGAGAGAGTCGGTAAAGATGATGGTGTCTTGGAGCTGGTGATCGGTTATTAGATCAAGGGCTTTGATTATTGCGATTGATTCAGCAGTGAAGACTGAGCAGGAGTTAGGGAGTTTGTACATAAATTCTGTGTTATTCCAAACGACTGCGGCTCCGACCCCGATTTGGTTTTTGGATGCATCCGTGTACATTTTTTCGCATTTTAGGTTTTGTATTAAGTGGAAATATTCTTGTTTATATATTGAAGAAGAAGTGTCTTTTTTTTTTAATATGGAGAGTTCGGTGTTAGTTACATTGAGATTTGTCCATTGAGGAGCTAGGGGAGGTGAAATATTTAATAAATTAGAGATGACTAGATTGTTCTCTTGAAGTAGTATTGATAAAGTTTTGAATTTTGGATTGAAGTCGAGTGCGGGAAGAGTGCTTGCTAACTTTAACTCATGATTTAGTGTTATTTTGAGTCTTCTTATTTCGAGTGGAGGTGTACATGCTAAGTTGTAGATACTGGGTATTGGGCTTGAGCGATAAGCTCCAATTGACATACGGAGTCCGGCGTTGTGAATGGTTTCTAGTTTTTTTGTGTTTGATTTATTAGCTGTTGTCCATAAAAATGATCCGTAGTCGAGTTTAGATAGTATTAGTGATTTGTATACAGTTAGTAGGACATGAGTTTTGGAACCCCATGATGAGTGAGATAACATTTTTATAATATTGAGTCTTGGAGAGGTTGAGTTTTTCAATGAGTTGATGTGGTGGGTCCAGGAGCATCTTTTGTCGAAAGTAATTCCGAGTATTTTAATAGTATTATTATTTATTAATTGGTAATCACCGATTTTTATGTTTAAGGAGTTTTGAATGCGCTTATGAGTGAACACTGTACATTGAGATTTTTCGGGAGAAAATGTGAAGCCAGATGTAAGGGTCCATTTAATAAGATTATTGATGGCTAGTTGAAGATGTCTTTGGACAGTTGCTAAGCTCTTGCTTCGGCAGTAAATATTGAAGTCGTCCGCGTAGAGCGTGGAGTGGACGGGTGGAGAGATATTCTGGGTGATATTGTTGATGGCAATGAGGAAAAGCGTGACCGAAATTGTAGATCCCTGAGGGACTCCGTTTGCCTGTGAGAAGGTCTTGGATAGAGTTTGATTAATTCGTACTTGAAATGTTCTTGTTTTTAGAAAATTACTGATGAAGTTGAACATTTGATTTTGACTTAGTACTTTATTGAGACTGTTTATAATATGAGGTTTCCATGTTGTATCGTAGGCTTTCATTAAATCTAGACTGATCATGCCTAAGTATTGGTTTTCAGAGTATGAGTTTTGTATCTCTGTATGTATCTTGGATAGACAGTTATATGTGCCTTTGTTTTTTCGGAACCCGCATTGTTCAGGGGAGAGATAATTTGACTGTTCTATAAACCAAATAAGGCGTTGGTTTACAATTTTTTCTAAGACTTTACATAAGGTATTAAGAAGTGAGATGGGCCGGTATCCTTCAGGAGAGAATTTGTTTTTTCCTGGTTTGCTTATAGGAATGACAATACTGTTTCTCCAATTTTGAGGAAATACATTTTTGTTCCATATGGTGTTGTAAATTTTTAGGAGTACTTGAAGTGTGTCGATGGAGAAGTTTTGAATAAAGCTATAAGGGATATTGTCCGGTCCGGTACTTTTGCTGGTACATTTTTTAAGAGCTTGAAAAATTTCATCAATTGTTATAGGGCTGTTTAAGTAAATTTGATGGGCATTTTGGTGTGATATTGAAGAGGGTTGAGCTGGTGGTAGGTTCGTGTTTTGCCTTAAGAAATCGTGGCTATACATTTCATTGCTGGAGTTTTTTTCGAAGTATTTTCCGAGGAGGTGAGCGACTGAAGAAGGATTGGTGTTCAAAGATGAGTTGGTAGAGAGATAGATGTTGTTGTGTTTTTTTCGTCCCTGTAGTGATCGTATTTTGTTCCACATTATTTGGGGGTCAGTCTGGGCGCCTATATTGGAGGTAAAGTTTCGCCATGTAATGGTTTTATTGTTTTTTACCAGGAATCTTGTTTTCGCTCTGAGTTTTTTTAATTTGATGTGGTCCTCGAGGGATCTGGTTTTGATAAATGTTTTCAGTGCTTTATTTTTAAGTGATATAGAATGTTTAATTTCATTGTTCCACCACGGAACTGGTGTTTTTTTGAATGGGGGTTTTAAGTATCCGATTGTTTGTTCTGCGGTTTCTAAGACGGTCTTGGTGAATTTGGAGACTGTAGCTTCAATATCAATATCGTCTTCAGTGAATTCAGACGAGTTGATTTTCATTTCGAGAAGGTTTGAAAATAGGGGCCAGTCAGGGTTTTTGAGGTTCCATTTTATTGAAGAATGGTTCATTTGATATGTATTGGAGATTAATTGAATTGAGATTGGAAGGTGATCGCTATTATATATTTCGTTTAATACTTGCCAGTGTAATCTTTGTGCTAAGGTAGGTGAGGAGAATGTTAGATCGATTGCTGAGAGGTTTCTGTTGGTGGGATTTATCCTTGTTTGTTTGTTGTTATTAAGTATTACGATGTTATCTTGTTCTAGTAATTTTTCTATAATCTTTCCTCTTGGGTCGGTTTTATATGAACCCCACGAATGACTGTGGCTGTTGAAATCCCCGACAATGATAAAGGGCCGTGGTAGTTGATTGATAATATTTTCTAAATCTATGAGTGTAAAATTGAAATTATTTGGAATGTAAATATTACAGAGGGTAGTTTTAGCTTCGAGTGTGATTGAAATTGCGACTGCTTCTATGTTTGTATGGAGAGGGATTTCCTCCCAAGGAAAAGAGTTATTGATGAGAGTGCAGACCCCACCGCTTGCCCTCAGACAGTCTCCACGGTTTTTGGTTGCATATTGATAGTTATTTATATTAGGTGGAGATTCGTCCAACTTAAGGTTAGTCTCTTGAAGACATATTGCGATAGGTTGGTGCAAGTTTATTATAAGTTTAATTTCGTCGATATTTTTATGGAGTCCATTGAGGTTCCATTGGATAATGTTATTTGGTTGTGTCTGCATTTTAGTGTTCATATATGGTCATTGCTTTTTTTATTTTATGCTAAATAAAATATGCTTTTTATATTTTATTGCTTAATTTTATTTGTTGATTTAAATGTTGCCACTATCATATCGATATTTGTGCGGCTTCGCATTATTAATTGTTATTTTTATTCAGTTAGGGTGGGCTTAGTGGACAGCGCTTTATCGAGGAGAGAATTACAAAGTCGCGTCAATCTGTTTTTTATGCCTGGAGTATTAATTGTAGGCTTGATTATTTCTATGACCTCGATCATTTCAAGACATGTAATGTTGAAATCATCTAAAATTGAAGCTGGGTTGGATACGCCGAGAGAGTTTTCAATAATGAACTTAAATTGTTCATAATTAATTTTTTTGTTGGGAATTTCTTCAAACTTAGATTTGGTGGGTTCGAGAATTTTATCGAGCTTTAAGACTATATTTTCTATGGATTGATTTCGTTTTAATTTTTTGGTTGCTGGTTGCGATGTTTTGATTGTATTTGGTTTGGAAGTAGTTTCTTTTGATATATTATCTTGAGTAGGGGATTTGGAGGTAAGAGAATCGTTGGTTAGATTTGATGAGGTTGAAGAGAGTGCTGGTCTTTTTTTAATATCGGTTGAATTTGGAGTCAATAAAGTGATGTCATTTGATGTTGTTTCCTTCGGGAATGGGTCCTCGAGGAGAGACGTTTGGGAAGAGGTATGTGAGATGGTGTTTGTAGAGGTGTCGACATTTGTATTTGCGAACGTATTGCATACGTTTTCATTTATATTTGTATTTATGGCTTCTGTTGGTGTGTTTTTGCATTGTTTTGTTGTGTGACCTTTACGTTTGCATAAGAAACAGTGGATCGAGTCGTCGTCCAAGAATATTCTGTGAGATGTGTTTTCGAGATTGATCAGGATGGATTTTGGTAGTTTTTCAAAATCGTCGGGTTTGATGTAAACTTGGCGTCTAAAGCTTATGATATGAGCTAGTTCAGGGATGTTGAACCCTGCATTGATATGTGTAATTGGTGATAATATTTGGATTTTTTGATCTTCTAGGTGTGATATAATGTGTTCGTTTGGTATATCGGGTGAGACATGAGATATGATTATTCTTTTAGCTGGGTTTATTAACCGTCTAATTTTGATCGTCGTTTGTGAGTTTATTGTGATGAGGGGGTGGTTTTCTACAAGAAAATCAACCATGTTTTTGTCATTGAGATATATACAGAATCGGTTGTTGGTTATCCGAGAAGCAAATTTTATGTTTTTTGGTGGAGTTAATTTGCTGATTGCAATTATGTATTCAATCTGGGGTATGTTGTCGATTGAATCGAAGACTATTGCGTGTTCTTTTTTGGGTAGTGTAGAGTTGAGAGTGGTTTCAGCGAAAGATTTTTTTCCAAAAGCGTATTTTTCTGGTTCATTATTGGTGTTTTGTTGCGAAGAGTAATTGATATTATGCGCGCTCTGTATATGGTTGGTCTTGTTGATGGAATCGTAATTAGGAATATTTATATCGGTGGTTTTAATTGCATCGCTGTGGTTGACGTTATCGAAGTGTTGAGAAGGAAGAGGCTCATTAGTCGTGTTATCTGCTTTGTCAGCGGAGGGCCCGGTTTTAGATATTGTTGAGACATTTTGTTTGTTAGTGGAAACTTTAGATGAGGCAATATGTTTTTGATTAAGCCTATTAGTTTTGATATGAGGTTCACCCATTTTTTGGGTGTTTTAATTATTTATAATGTTAAGATGTGGATATGGATCAGCGGTTAAATATTTATTCATATTACCTGTACACACGTAGAGTTTCAGTACGCTTACGAGAGCTATAAATGCAAGAGCGCGATAACGATAAGCGTGTTGCTCGGTCGGGTGTGCACACGTAACTGTGAAGAATGTATTGATTTTACAATGATGTGTGTTTTTTTTTTTTTTTTTTTTGTGTCTGTCGACACGATTTGGGGCAGTAAAAATGCTTCGATTGCCTTATATAGCAACTTTTCTGAAAGGAAATTGAATCTAGTTGGTACTTTGGGGGGTCAAAAGTTAAAAATTTTCAATATTTTTTTAACGCGCCGGGAAAAACCCTTAAAAAATGAGGGAAAAACGGTATATTTTACGTAAAACCAGTTTTCGACAAAATCAAATTTTTTATTTTGCTATAACTCAAAAACTAATCGATGTAAATACTTGAAATTTTCACCAAATGTTTAGATTAGCGTTCTCTATACACCGTTAAATTTTCAAAGTATTTTGACTTTTATTGAGCTAATTATAGACAATTGAAATTTTCAATTTTTTTAAGTATTTTTTTTTAAAATAACGATAAATTTTTTTTTTTTTGCCAGAAAATCTTGAAAATTTAATACAAGGTTTCTTATAAGTTGTTCCATAACTGATAAAAAAAAATCCAAAATCGTAAGTCACAATTTTTTTTTATAAGTGCTCAAAGTTCCAATTTATACGAAATATGTAAAAATTGCGAAAATTTGCAAATAATTTTGTTGTTGAAAAATCGTAAAATTTTTTTCTTTTATAACTAAGTTTTGAAAATTTGGTACAAGGTTTTTCATTAGTTTTTCTTCAATTATCTGCAAAAAAAACTCTACCGGATTCAGACAAAAAAATTTTATGAGTGTTTGAAATTTAAATTTTTACAAAAACACGTTAAACAACGGTTTAGCCTCAAACGATTTTTGCTATTTGTTTTTTTTCAAAAAGTATAAGTTGTAGAAACTTGAAAATTTTATCAGTTGTTTATATTGGCATTTTCTTTATATAATTTTATTTTCAAAAGATTTCACTCATTTTTAATCAATTTATAGGCATTTGAAATATTCGATTTTTTTTATTTTTTTTTTTTATAAATGTTGATAAAAAAAATGTAGCTCGGACGAAATACTTGAAAATTTAATAGAAGGGTCCACATAAGTTGTTCTAACTCCCATTCAAAAATTATAAAAATACATAGGCACAATTTTTTTTTATAAGCAGTTGAAGTTCAAAAATCGACAAAATTTGTCGAAATCACAAATTATGTCGTAGTTGAAAATGTATAAAAAATGTTCTACTCAAAGTTAAGAAATGAAAATGTATTACAAGGTTGTTCATAAGTTTTGCTTGCAAAAAGTATAAAAAATCTCACGATCGGTTCAATGAAAAAATTTTAACGGGCGTCTGAAACTGTAATTTTTACAAAAATTCAAGCGATTTACTATAAACATATTATTCACCGACAATACATCTTCGTTCAGAATCGTTTTTTTTTTATAATATAAAATAATGTCCTAATCTATCCTATAATGCCTAATCTATCAATACATCTCGTGTATCCCACCCAACTCCTGTATCTCTACTCATCACCATAATCTTGTCCGAGGAGCGGAGCGACGATGGACGAACTTCCACCACCATTGTCTTACCAGCTTTTTTTTAATTTAACGTATCGCGGTATTTTATACTTATCGTAAGCAAAATTTATTAACAATCTTGTATTAAATTTTCATTTCTTATCTTTGAATACAAAAATTTTTATACATTTTCAACTACAAAATAATTTGCAAATATTCGTGATTTTGACAAATTTTGTCGATTTTTGAACTTCAACTGCTTATAAAAAAAAATTGTGCCTATGTATTTGAATAATTTTTGAATCACTCTTAGATCAACTTATTCAAAACCTTCTATTAAATTTTCAAGCGATTTCGTAGGGCCAAAAAATTGTTATCGACTTTTATAAAAAAAAATCTAAGAAAAATCGAATTATTCAAATGCCTATAAATAGCTAAAAAATAAACGAAATATTTTGAAAATACAACTATGTAAAGAAAATGCCTATTTAAACATTTTGTAAAAGTTTTAAGTTTCTACGACCTATACTTTTTGAATAAGAACAAATATCAAAAATCAATGATGCCTAAATTGTTATTTTACGCGATTATGTGAAAAAATTGTAATTTCAAACACTCATAAAAATTTTTGATTTTATTCCAGTGCAAATTTTTTTACAGATAATTGAAGGAAAACGTATGTCAAACTTTGTACCGAATTTACAATTCTTAGTTTTGAATACTTAAAATTTTATGAATTTTCAACTGCAAAATAACTTCAAATTTTCGCGATTTTCTACACATTTCGTAAAAATATGAACTTTTTATGCTTATAAAAAAAAAATTGTGCATTACGCTTTGAATTTTTTTTTATACCGATAAGTTCGACATATTAGGTACCTTGTATTAAATTTTCAAGAATTTTTGTCCAGTCAAATTTTTTTTATCCACATTTTAGAAAAAAAAACAAAGAAAAGTTGAAAATTTCAATTGTCTATTAAAAGCTCAAAAAAAGTCTAAAGTTTACAAAAATTGTACTACGTATAGATGATTCCAATATAAACATTTGGTGAAAGTTTCAAGTTTTTTCGACTTATACTTTTTGAATAAGAACAAATATCAAAAATCGTTTAAGGCTAAATTATTATTTTACGCAATCATGTAATTATTTCGTAAACGTTTGAACTTTAGATGCTTATAAAAAAAAATTGTGACTCACGATTTTTGATTTTTTTTAATAGCAATAAGTACTTCTAATGAGGAACCTTGTACTAAATTTTCAAAGTTTTATGGCCAACCAAATTTTTTTTATCCACATTTCAGAAAAAAATAAGTTCAAATTTTCGCGATTTTTCAATATTTCATAAAAATTTAAACTTTTTATGCTTATAAAAAAAAAGGTGTGCATTTCGCTTTGAATTTTTTTTTTATACCGATAAGTACTTCTTATGAGGAACTTTATATTAAATTTTCAAGATTTTTTGTCGAAAACGGGTTTTGCACAAAAAGTACCGTTTTTTCCTCATTTTTTGTTTGTTTTTCCCGTGGCATTTGAAAACTTTTGGGAATTTTCACTTGTGACCTCTCTAAGGTACCTCCGATATTCGTTTTGCCACCGAAAACATACCCTGAAGTTCAAAATTGAAGCATTATTTCGAGTAGTTATGGTGTACACAGACACAAAAACAAAAAAAAAAAAAACAAAAAAAAAAAAACAAAAAAAAAAAAAAAAAAAAAAACACATCATAGTAAAATCAATACATTCTTCACTTCGTTCAGAATCTAAAAAAAAAAACAAAATTTTATTATTTTTAGTGACTGATGATATTCGTACGGGTTGTATTGAAAATGTTTAAATCATCGTAGGATACCTACCTCGTTTATGTATTCGAATAAAATCCTACGGTTTTTCAAAAATATGGCTTTCTAAAATATGGAAACAAATTACTTTAGAAAATAGTTAAATAACACAGAATGCGTTCTTGTGTTTTAAATTATTCATCTCGACTATGCTGCGCAATATTTAAAAATTGTACTCCACAAAAGTTTCATTGTCCGTTGTACATATTATCCGCATGCTACTGTTGTACGCTTAAATAAAAATATATCCGTGTTGCGGTCTAGCGATTCGCTGGTTTCAAAGTTTTTCGGTCCGATTCTAAGGCACCGTGGACTTGTACAATTTGGTTGGATAAGTTTTTAATCTAACTGAAAAAAACTACTCGAGATAAACCCGAAAACAATATATTAAAAAAAAAAAAAAAAAATGCTCTCTCTCTCTGTCTCTCTCACACACACTCACTCTGTCTCACAGCAATAGATAATGAAAGAAAAGTAAGCACGAAATTATAATAAATAGGTACACGGAAAGAACGCTGCGAATAATGGACACTCTTCTCGACTCGAAAACCTCAGTTCAAGCTTAGCTAGCACGTATTCTACTATTGTTTTAAATTGTTAAAGAGCAACATGAATCATGACGTTTATAACAATTTCTAGACGGAGCTCGATTTACTAAAAAGAATCCTGATTTTTTTTTTTTTTTTTTAATGCTGAAAGTGTTATGGACTTTATATTGATTTTCAGTGCTAAAAATTATGATATTTTATTTGAATACACAGTCTCAAAACGCACGTCGTGTCACTCAGAACTTGGTTTAATAAAATGTTCTTGTCACTTGAGTACGACGATGTTGAATTATCAAACGATAAAAATATAGAAAGGAGGGATGGAGATAAAAAAAAAATAATTTTTATATGTTTAAAAATTATTAGTTTATACACTGTACACCTTTATGCAAACAGTATTAAACGAAACATTATCTTACAAAAGTAACACGGACTGAATGTAGACATCGGGTAAAAGTTAATTCGTCTAAAAAGTGTACTTATGTCTACCGTTGTAGTTCAACTGTTCATTCATATAACTATAATGTATTACCTATATTTGTTTTCAATCGAAAAAATTTACAACGATCGAGAATTTCATATAACGTTCATTACAATGCTTTTTATGAATAAATCGTGTTATGATTTGAATCCAAACGAAGAGTATCAAATGAAATGTTGATGTAATTTGCCTCGGTGAAAAAAAAACGTGAGCGAAAATGTATGCGTACGTACCTATTTGAATAAAATCGAATATTACGCGGATTATGCTATCCGCATAAAATTACATAGTTAACCTTACCCCAGTTATTTGAATCAATATTAGAAGATTACGTTTTTTCCGAGTGTTTTATAAATTTATAACATACACTTCGGTTAAAAAAAAGGAAAAAAAAACTTTATTAGCCATAAAGATCTCGTAACTTTATATACACACACACACACACACGTGTTTTGTATGCGTATAGTATATGTAATATATTACTAATATGTCGCCTAACGTATAGTCCGCGGTAACCATGCTTTTGGGATGTGTGTTGTGTAAAAGTGTCCTTTTAGTTTTAAAAACCTACACGGGCACTTAATTTTCATTTTTTCTCTCTCCAAACCATAAATCCGACACGAGAATATAGAGTAAAATATTGTTAACGTTGTATCATTTCGTTTGGACGTTAACGAAGATTTAAAGCATATCCCGAAAGATAAACTCAACTAATAAAGTAGCATTGCTGACGTCTGTTGCATAACTTTAATGTTGACAAAGTGTTTGGGGGACGCGAAAAAAAAGTAATAATAATAATAATAATAATAATAATAAAATAACGCGCCAGACGGTTGAATAATAATAATAATAATAATAATAATAATAATAATAATAATAATAATAATAATGACAACAAAAAGAAATGATACCTGCAGAAGTCACGTAAACGGATTTTATTAATCCATTCGTCATCGCGTATAATATGGCCTTTTGATTTGGTTTTCGATATCCGAACCCTCTGTGCGTGTATAATACTATTCACAAGTCGTACCGTGCTAAAAGAAAACAAACAATAACAACGACAAAGGGCGTCGTTTTCGAAACGCGAGGGTATATTTTTGTGTCTCTTGATTTCTTATCAAACAGTCAAATAAATATATCAATCGATTTCCCGGAAAAAAATTAAAAATTGGAATATGGACCGTAAGTTTTTTGTGTAAGTAATAGGTAAATTATAGGTCTAATATATTGATTTTGCATCGCATAGATACATTTTTTAAAGCGCCGTTTGAGTAACAAGAACAATACAGAGTATATATGTCATCAAGTATGTCCAAGGGGAGATAACTTTTCCCGTATTTGTTTAGATCCTGAGTGAAACGAAGAACGTATTTGTTTTACAATGATGTGTTTCTTTTTTTGCTTTTATGCAATCACTTTTCGGGTGTTAATAATGCTGCGAATGTTTCATCCGGACAATCTATAGATCAGAAATTTTGTCTAGTTGGTAGCTCTGCACGGCCCTTTTTTTTTTTTTTTTAGATCGGACCCGACTGATACATTTTAACTGATTCCAGGACGAGACCGGACCAATGAACAAAATCAAGCCAGACGGGACCGGACCATTTCATTTTTATTGTACTTACTAAAAAAGACCAAAAATATACCGAATTAATAAAACAATGTTGTGTGTTAAAATTAACCAGACTAGATCGCGATTCTGTCATTAAACTTATGTTGAACTGAAATTGAAGGTGGACCGGACCGAACCAAATCATTTTAGATTAGACTACACAAAGATCGAAAAAGACCGGGCCGTGATTGGGTCCTGTACACAAAAACCCGAAAAGACTGAACTGTGCAGAGCACTACTAGTTGGTAATATAGTGATGTCGTTGTTTTCTCTCCTCGATAGTCTTTCGGAACTTATTAAAATACTGAGTATAAACCGTAAAATATGCTGTACACGAGTTTTCATAGAGCCAATTTCTAATACTAAACCATAAATCTAAAAAATAATGTTGTCAGACTTGAAATTTTTGCCAAATATCAATATGACTCTAATACAGACTTGAAAAAGTTTCGAAAATATTTTATAGTTTCTATACACATAACATTTAAATTATTGAAAATATCTTGTTTTTTTATCTAATTAAATTTTATATATTTTAAATAAAATCTAAAAATTTAATTACGTATTAATATAGTTGACCAACAGTACTGAAAATCGTAAATCAGAATTTTTCGTATACATATTAAAAGTTCAAATTTTGACGAAAATCATTGTTTACGCGTAAAATAGCGATAGTATTCAATAACAACTTTTTAAAATTTGGAATGACTAATCTGGTAAAAATATTTTTATCGATAGACACATATTATGTCCTATTTATGGTTCGAATTTCATAAAGATGAACTCAATACATTATTTTTTACGCATTCTTAAAGTCGGAATTACGGATCAAATAACTTCTTTTACATAAATGTTAAATTTTATTTTTCTATCATAAAATCTATAATTTTTTAAGAACTCAAAATTTTATACAAGCTTTTTTATAAGGTACATTAACTATGTTTACATTTTTATAGTAATCGGATTGGTTATTTTTTTTTTTTTATAGATATGGAAAAAACGATGAAATAGAGAATTTTTACCAATATTATTAAATCGACTTGGAATTTTCTTGCTATTTTCCCATTAATTTTTAGGTTGAAACTCGAAAGCCACAATTTTTTATCATGAGAGTTTTCATTTTTTCGAAAACTTAACTAGTTGATACTAAATAAATTATGACTGGAGTTCCGCTATGAATAGTTTCCTGAAAACAATGATTTATCATTGATTTCAAATAATATAATACTATACGTAACGTTCGCCAATCGTAAAGTTACTTATATAAAGTTTTTTAAATCCATAACCATTATCTCATCCGAGAAGCGAAGACACCCACGTTTCGAAGTGTATATCCAGCTTTTCATTTTTCTTTTTTCGAACTAAAAAACAATTTTTCTCGGCTTATATTAAAAATCAGACAAAGAATGCCAATATTCATGAGCTTAGCTTAAAACTTAAATTACTAGTTTCTGTTGTGTATTCATGTGGTTATGGATGTTCTAAAGTCATGGCGGAAAGCAGCAAAGATAGTTGATACAACAACAACGCTATAGTATTACTACTCTTCTGCCAGCTGCCACCTGTCATAATAATGTTCATAATTTCAAGTTTCTTTTACCTACTATGAGAATACTTAGCCAAAAAAAGGAACTTAACTTTTAAAATATTTAAATAAATTTAATCTAAAGATGTCAGATTAAAAAATAACCGGAGAAAAAACTGAAAAAAAATTAATTTAAAAAATCTGGTAAGTTAATGGTGGCGGAAATTCTTCCTACGTCACTTTAGTCTTCGGACAAGATAATGACGGGGGTGAGTATAAAAAACTTTAGTGCTTAAATGTTTGATTTTTATAAATGTATCGTCTGGTAGCAGCGATAGCAAGACATTACTTTAAATTTTAAATCAAAGATTATAATTATTTTTGGAAAATAATTCCGAGCAAAACGCAACTATCATTTTATTATTTACCAGTTAAGTTGAAAAAACAGATTGTTTATGATAAACAATGGCTGCGATTTTCAAGTTAAGTGAAATGATTAATTCTGAAATAACAGTCTAAAATAATACGAAGATTAATATTCATGTCACTTAAAAATTTGAAAAATGTCCGATATTAGGGTTTGTATTTATGAAACAAATTGTCGTAACTAACTAAATTGAAAATGTAAATATTGCTAAATCTACACGTCATACAGAGACTCACGTAAAAATATTAGATTTTATAACTAAAAATAAAAACCTCGGAGAAATAAAATACATTTGACATTTTACGTAGAAAGAGTTATGTAAGTCGCCATTCTAACTTTAAACGAGTATAAAAAAGAGCAGAAAGATGATACTCGATTTGCAGGTACAAAAATATGATGAATCAAAGGTTTTAAATTGTGTAAGGCAATAATTTCCGAAAAACAAAATAGTTTCAACCAGTGTCGGCCTGGCCATGAACGCTAGGACGCAAACGCGTCCGGGGCCCCGACCGACGTACGTTTCCCCAGCCCCCCACATATCACTTTTCGTAAATTTTCTTTTCCCAACATTTAGTACGTCATTTGTTTGTATTTGTTTGACCAAACTCAGAATTTGTTTGATGTCGGTTCTTCTTGGAAAATCGGTTTTTCGTGCGGGGGGCTGGGGAAACGTTTCCACAGCCCCCCACCCCGTTAATTATTGACTTTTCGTAAATTTTCTTTTCCCAACATTTAGTACGTCATTTGTTTGTATTTGTTTGACCAAACTCAGAATTTGTTTGATGTCGGTTCTTCTTGGAAAATCGGTTTTCCGTGTGGGGGGCTGGGGAAACGTTTCCCCAGCCCCCCACATATCACTTTTCGTAAATTTTCTTTTCCCAACATTTAGTACGTCATTTGTTTGTATTTGTTTGACCAAACTCAGAATTTGTTTGATGTCGGTTCTTCTTGGAAAATCGGTTTTCCGTGCGAGGGGCAGGGGAAACGTTTCCACAGCCCCTACCCCGTTAATTATTGACTTTTCGTAAATTTTCTTTTCCCAACATTTAGTACGTCATTTGTTTGTGTTTGTTTGACCAAACTCAGATTTTTTTTATCTCAGCATGCCCCGGAAAATCAGTTTTTAACAACAGTATTTATATAATATCGATAAATCTATAAATATATAATAATATATTATATTATATTGTTGAAACCTGATAAAAATTAATACTATTTTTTTTATAATATACCTACTAGTTTGTGTTTATTTAATGTTATATATATATATATATATATATATATATATATATATATATATATATATATATTCTCGTTATTGATATTATAATATGTTTAATATTAAATTTACCATGCTTTTAGAACATTTCAAAGTGAATTTCGTGAATCATCTTTTAATATAGTTCCTATTTTGCATATGATAAAAATATTTTGCATTGTTTATAATTACATTGACACCAAAAAAATTGCTAAGTCGTCTCAGGACTTCCATTGGACATTATTATGCATGTTGTAAGAGAGGACATAATAAATGGGAAATGTATGATGATGTCCAAAAAAATGTTAAATACATCAAAGCTAACACAAAAGTACCATGTGAATTTCTTATTTATACTATTTAAATAATAATAAAAATTACAAATTTAAAAAAAATTAAACAGATTGTTATAAGCCAGTTGTAATTTTTTTTTATTTTTTATTTTTTTTTAATAACATTATTTATGATTTAATTTTTATGTAACAAACCATTGTATCTTATAAAACTTTATTATAATATTATGAAATAATACCTAATACCTTTGTTATATGTATGTAATAATATTATCAAGAAACAATTAATTAGATTTATTTGCATTTTTATTTATAGTTGCCAGTTATAATCTGATATGTTGTAAAACTCATTATTTCTAAAAATAAAATCTGGTGATAGTATAAAATGCAATAGTTAATAGGTATATTAACACATTCAACTTTATTTAAATATTAATATACTTAGACATGCAATTACAGAAATGTTATGGTCACTAAGTAATTTTGGCGTTAGTAAAATAAATGCGAAATTGATCATACTCATACAAGGTAATGGATTATCAAAAGTCAAACTTCTTTTTATAGTTGTTATATATAAATATTTAATGTTATTTAAAGTATACAAGATATTAGGGAAGATATTACACTCTGTAGTATACTTCTATGTCTTGTTCACATCATTAACTAACCCATAGATATAATATAGGTATTTGTACACAAACACTGAACAGCTATTGGATGCTTTTCCTAAAACGCGTATTTACTACGTATAATGTTAAGTAATTTTTTTTGTGTCTATGTAATTATAAACAACGCAAAATATTTTTATTATATGCAAAATAGGAACTATATTAAAAGATGATTCACGAAATTCACTTTGAAATGTTCTAAAAGCATGGTAAATTTAATGTTAAACATATTATAATATCAATAACGAGAATATATATATATATATATATATATATATATATATATATATATATATATATATATATATATATATATACAACATTAAATAAACACAAACTAGTAGGTATATTATAAAAAAAATAGTATTAATTTTTATTAGGTTTCAACAATATAATATAATATATTATTACATATTTATAGATTTATCGATATTATATAAATACTGTTGTTAAAAACTGATTTTCCGGGGCATGCTGAGATAAAAAAAGTCTGAGTTTGGTCAAACAAACACAAACAAATGACGTACTAAATGTTGGGAAAAGAAAATTTACGAAAAGTCAATAATCAACGGGGTAGGGGGCTGTGGAAACGTTTCCCCTGCCCCCCGCACGGAATACCGATTTTCCAAGAAGAACCGACATCAAACAAATTCTGAGTTTGGTCAAACAAATACAAACAAATGACGTACTAAATGTTTGGAAAAGAAAATTTACGAAAAGTCAATAATTAACGGGGTGGGGGGCTGTGGAAACGTTTCCCCAGCCCCACGCACGAAAAACCGATTTTCCAAGAAGAACCGACATCAAACAAATTCTGAGTTTGGTCAAACAAATACAAACAAATGACGTACTAAATGTTGGGAAAAGAAAATTTACGAAAAGTCAATAATCAACGGGGTAGGGGGCTGTGGAAACGTTTCCCCTGCCCCCCGCACGGAATACCGATTTTCCAAGAAGAACCGACATCAAACAAATTCTGAGTTTGGTCAAACAAATACAAACAAATGACGTACTAAATGTTTGGAAAAGAAAATTTACGAAAAGTCAATAATTAACGGGGTGGGGGGCTGTGGAAACGTTTCCCCAGCCCCACGCACGAAAAACCGATTTTCCAAGAAGAACCGACATCAAACAAATTCTGAGTTTGGTCAAACAAATACAAACAAATGACGTACTAAATGTTGGGAAAAGAAAATTTACGAAAAGTCAATAATCAACGGGGTAGGGGGCTGTGGAAACGTTTCCCCTGCCCCCCGCACGGAATACCGATTTTCCAAGAAGAACCGACATCAAACAAATTCTGAGTTTGGTCAAACAAATACAAACAAATGACGTACTAAATGTTTGGAAAAGAAAATTTACGAAAAGTCAATAATTAACGGGGTGGGGGGCTGTGGAAACGTTTCCCCAGCCCCACGCACGAAAAACCGATTTTCCAAGAAGAACCGACATCAAACAAATTCTGAGTTTGGTCAAACAAATACAAACAAATGACGTACTAAATGTTGGGAAAAGAAAATTTAGGAAAAGTAATATGTGGGGGGCTGGGGAAACGTACGTCCCCGACCGTGGATTGGGTCGAGGGGCCCTCATTCCCCAAGATATTAAATTATTAATATCGTAATAATTTAATTTCTAGTAGCCTTTAGTACAAGTGGACAATATGTAGTCATGTAGATGTATGTAACTACTAACTTATTAATATAATTTATTAATATTAACTTAATTAATATAATAAAAAGAATAAATAGAATAATATTAAATTAAAAAAACAAGTAATCGTAAAACGATAACTAAAAAAAACAATGTTCGGTAAATGCGAAAATGGTCGGACGGAACGTCGCGTGTTTAACGTCGGACTCGAAGTGGACTGGTTTTGTTCCCGGCCCGGCGGCCGTCGTCGCGGACTTGCGTCCGCGTTCCCTTCTATTGATAGATGGGTAAGCGGGGTTCCGCTTGTGACGGTGTGTGCCGCGAGCTTGCGGTTGATAAAGAAATATCGACACGGCCGGCGACATACGCATATTACGGATGTCGCATGGGACCGCGTCAAAATCTTAATCCATTAATGTTAATGACCATTGAAAATGATATTATCATTGACTCCGATACATTGATTGATACAATTGCAAACTCATCTAGTCAACTAAAAAAATGACTTCTATAAAGTTATAAAGAAAATCAATTGGTACAATTTGCGTTGCTTAGTAAAATATTAAAATAATTAATTACTCTAGTCATGTGTATTTATAATTAGTTGTGTATTTTAAAAAATGTACTTAATATTTTTTTGATGTTTTTTTTCTTGATAGTCTTTATAGAATTTTATTATTAATAGTTTTTATAGTTTTTCAAAGGTTAAAAAAACATAATTATGATAATATTTATTATTGCACTATTTATTTACACTTTTCATAATCTATGAGATATTTTTGGGGGCCCTACTGGAGAAATGCATCCGGGGCCCTTTTAGTGCCAGGCCGACACTGGTTTCAACGATTTTATAGATCTATATGTATAATCCGAAAGCGGTTAAACTAAACTTTTTTCAAACTCTTATCGAGTCAGTGTAAAAGCATATTTGATATTCGACGGAAATTTTGATTTTCTACCATCTTACATGTAATTATGGCTATTGGCTTAACATCACAAATCAATTTTACAAAAACGTCTACATCAGGAATCAACTAACGATAATAATGAATAATGACTTATTTAAAGTATCAACTAGTTGCGATTCGTATCTGTAAGACGCCGAATACAACTTTTGAACCATTATTACTGGTCTAAAAAGTGATTTCATACATGAGAAAAAAAACACTATGTTGTAACATCTGCAAACATTTTTTTGGTTTCATTCAGAGTCTAAAATCGAAATCCATTTTGAAATCGAATCGACGCGGTTGTGGAACACAACGACGGTTTCGAAAAATCCGAATATTCACCAGATATGTATTAACTGCGTAAATACGTGCGTGTGTGAGTGTCGCAATATTATTCCGAATAAAAACTGTGATTTTATTGCCGGGGACAAACGGGTGCGTCGAGAAGTCCGTGCACGGTATTATTTGCCGGCGTGTATGATATAATGGTGCAGCGACGTGGTCCGTGCAGCTTCCACGTGCAATGGCTGTGTAACATTGTATTACGTAATGCTATCGATTGAAAACCACGGGTGTAGTATATTCTCGTGGAGTCGACAGTATTAATATAACATTATTGCAGTGTTTCAAGAAATAGTCGTGGACGGAAGAGGGACACGGGGGGAAGAGAGCGAGAGGGTGAGAGAGAGAGAGAGAGAGAGAGAAGGGTTCGTATCGGCCCGTAAACTCGTTGAACCGCCACCGCCGCCGTGTCACCACGCGTTCTCCTCGCCGTAGAATATTATTTTCTACGATTTTGACTGCAACCGAGACGGCGGCGGCGCGGCGGCGGCGGCGGGGATTGAATTTTCACTCGAAATCGATTTCGTCGCCTGTACCCCGCGGCCGCCCGACAGTCCCTCGTTAGTCCATATCGACGGCACAAAGTATTAATAATAATAATAATAATAATAATAATAATAATTTAATATCATGTTCGTCTTCGTGTCTCCCCGGTGACCGCCGCCGGCCGTTTGTTTGTGTAAATCCAACACGACTCCTG